>CM030363.1:268820785-269024316 GCA_017893485.1 Hemerocallis citrina
CGCCGACCATCCTCTCCATAACCACCTATTGCCTCCATCTCCACCCACTGCCCTGCACCATCGCCCCCTGCCGCTCGCTGCCAACCACCGCTAACATCACCGAGCAACCCACTGCAGTCAGACCCGATCATCCTCAACTCCAAGTTAGGCTCCACCTTGTTGCCGCACAATCGAGCCGAACAGCAGCCCCATCTCCTACTGCTGCCTCTTGTCGTCGTCGCCGCGCTTGTTCCGTCTTTCGTAGTCGTCCCATAAGGTAAGTCCTCTTGAACCAACTTGTTGTTCTCGTTCAAGAATTATTTTGATCTCTGCAAGTAGTCATTATTTTATCTATCGTACCTCTATTTGCTTGTTACCCTTCAAAGAGGCTATTACGGATTCATCTGCGAAACCAAGTAGTAGCTCTCTTTTCGTGTCATACCCTTGATTCAATTCTAAGTCATGTTATTCGCCATCATATGCATACACTACACGACCATGTTATCCGTCATCATATGCTTGTCGGCTTTAGTGACCCGAACTTTATTTTTCTTCCAGATGTTGGTTATTGATAAGACATTTTATGGATTATTTACGTTTATGTTATTATTTTATTGCATGCGTGTTTGTGGTTATGTTTCATATTGTTGAGTTAAACCGTATGATGTACACATCATTCGCTGGACTTTAGATACGTGCATGTGATCCCGTATTTTGGAAAGCGGGGAGTGACAAGCTATTTCTTCTTTCCTTATATATAAAGCACGTGCAAAAACTGTAACTTTAAAACTAACAGCCACTGATGCTGTTAGGTGGTTTGACGCATTGACTGGGCTTGTAGGCTAACTACTTTGACCAACTAGGACAGTGAATTTTTGGCAATTAATATTTTTTCTTTGTTTCTGAATAAAAGGCAACACTTTGTAGCCAGATCTCGGAGTTAATTATTTTGCTAGGACAAAATTTGAAAATATTTGCAAAAAAGGGATAATGACCAAACTATTTACAACTAAGGGATAGTTTGTAATTAATATTCTATGCCTCCTATCCTATAATTTTTCTATAGGATGTGTGATCTTTCTGCAAATTTAAAATTTGTTTTTGTAATATTTTCTATTTCTCTTATCTAATCAATTTTTTAAAACTATTTGAATTGTACGAAATATTCTGAGAAAACCAGGTGAGAGTAACTTACTTAGAAATAAGGCTCTGATACCAATATGGGTACGACGCATGAATATACTTAGAAACAAGGCTCTGATAGTGATCTCTTTCCGAATATTATCTGTGGTGTTTTTCTTTTTGCAACTTCTTTCGCTTTATTAAAGTCAAATTCTATGTAATTTTGTATAGTCATTTCTGGGTTTTCTCTAGATGTTTGAATCTTATAATTTCTCTAAATAGCGGTTCTATCATAAGATTATCTGTATTCTGTTTTTTACTTCATGCTTACTAGTGAAAGCATAAATATTTCTTATTTGTATTCTCATAATTTTGATTTTCTCTATCATTTCTATTCCTGATAATATGTGGTACATGACTAAACTTTTGTCCTTATTTTCTTCGGCCATACTTATAGTGAAATTAGGTTTTATTGTAAACTTTATCTTCTGATACATTAGGTTTCTTTGTACTATTCTTATTAAAGCTTCTTGTGTACTTGATATTATTCTATCATTCATTAGTTATAATTCTAGGGGTGTATTTATTCCTTTATTAAAATAAGCTTTTATTATAATTTGCACTGCTCCTAAATGTATGTGTCTTAATGTTTCTTTGGTTTTCTCACTTATTTTCTCATTCTCGTCTTATTATTTTTTCTATTATTAATGGGATTATGATTTTTCTTTGGGCTTGTTCGATGTCTATAGGTTGTTCATTATTTCTGGCTATTATGATGATATTTTTTTTTTTCAAATATTGAAAGTTTAAATATCTCTTTTGGGTTTATGTCTAATTTGGATGCTCTTATTTTATTGTATTTCTGTATGTCAAAGTCCATTCTTTTCCTTGGTTCTTCATTATTTTCTTCTCTTTCTAATTGTTCTGCTATTTCTGTTATTTCTGTCATCATATTTATTTCACATTCTTCTGTTTCATCTTCACTACTTTCACTATCTTCTTCCAATACCATTATTTCTTCATCTTAACTAATTTCTGACAAGTCGTTCTCATATTCTGTGGGTTCATAGTTTATGTAATTCATCTCTTCAATTTCTTCTATGCATTTTACATTTTCTTTTTTCATTCTCTTAGGGTAATATGTGTCATACTTCTCCATAGGGGTGGACAACTATTATCCGAACCGACCAATCCGAACCAATCCAACCCGAACCGACCGGTTTTTAACAGAACCAATGGGGGGTTTGGATTGGCCCGGTTCTTGATCTTCAATTGCCAATTGGACCAGTTCGGTTGTTGGATGAGGCTTTCAAATAATCGATAAAACCGAACCGACCGTACCTCTATGCATAAGTCTATAAAAATTATAGTTCTCCTTTAATTTCTTGAATATACAAATAGTCATTTCTCATTTTCATGGAGATACAAATAGTCTTCTTTAATTTTTTTAATATAAACCGAGCAGTTGTTCTACCTATGTTTTGATTCTCCATAATCCTATGTGTTATGTTGTTGAGAAATACTTGATTTACAGTGTGACCCAACTTAATAGAATCATAAAGTTGATGTAACATTTAGTAGTTACTTTAATCAAGTCAAGCAGAAATTATTTTCTAAATCTTTTTTATTTTACCTGAAATTCAATTAGCTATGGTTATTTATGTTTCTTTTATGATAATAAACTAAGATTATAGAAGTACGCAAGTGAAAAAGCAGTTTATCTCACTCATCTAAACGTCATCATCTCAAACAATTAGTGCAAAATTCATTAACAACTTGTGGTTTTATGAATCTCCATTTTAAATTTATTTCTGAATAACAATTAGCAGGTTGTTTCTTAAGTTTGAATGAAGTTGATCTTTTAAATTTCAACAAAATTATGAATGATGTTGAAGGTGAAAGTAGCACGCCAAACCGACCATCCAATCCAATCTAAACCGAGCTTAATCCGCTTGGATGGAAACCGATTCAATTAAGGTTCGGATTGGTTGCGGATGAGAAAATTAAAAAACCGATCTTCTTTGGATCGGTGGTGGATGGTCCATATTAGGTCGGATACCGACCGATGCCCACCCCTACTTCTCCACATATATAGCAATTACATTTCTTTGGGTTTTGCGGGTATTGTCTATTTTTATTCATTATTCCGAAGTATCCTTTATATGGTTTTTTATATCTCTTGAAAGTTTTTTTTTTATATTTTGGTTTATATTTTTGGAATTTGTGTTTACTTCTTTTTGTATCATTATAGTTATTATTACATCCTCAATGATTTGGTCTTGCATCTTCATAACAAATTCTTTGTTTATAGGTTCTATAGTATTTTATAGTTGCTCTAGCTTCTTGGCACACTTTATTCCTATAATCTTTTACAAATTGTGTTATATACCCTACAGTATCTACTTCTGTTTTTACTTTCTCACCTATGTATGCACTATATATGTTTGTACTCCATGGATCATGTAGTTTTAGAAAAAAATGAATCCAAGATTGGGTTCCTTTCTTCTTTTGTATAATAACTATTTTGAAAATATTCTTAGAATTCACAAGCATAGTTGTCAAAATAATACATGTCGCATATTTCTAAATTTCTTAATCTCCATTTTGCTTGGTTTTTTTTGTATGTAGTGTGTTTTTCTCCTTTATTGTAGACACTAAATTCTGTTCTTATTGCAACCTCGTAATTTGTAATTATTTCTTTTCGTCCTAAGGTTCGTTGTGCTGAGTTTTCTTCTGTTCCTTTATCATCAATTGGTCATGATTTTCTGATAGTATTTCTTTCTTCTTCCTTTAGTCCATTCCACCGTTTTGCTACTACTCTTATAAATGTTTGTTCTATAAATTTCTCAGATGAATTTCCTGATATGTTTTGCCTAAATCATACCATTAGTGAAGCATTTACTCATTCTTCTATTGTCCTGTCTACATCTTTTACACAGTCTAGATCTAGCCATTCTCCATTTTCTGCTATTCCTTTTTCGTAGTGTTATGTAGGTTCATATTTTGGGGTTTCTTTTTCTTTATCTTTTCTTAACTTATTATTTTTTGTGTCTTGTTATTTCCATGGTAGGTGATAAGGACTTTTGTTGGGTGGTGGCCTTAAGCTTTCGTATGTATTAATTGGATTTTTCTGTAGGCTTTGTTAAAATTTTGTCTTCTTCTTGGTCCATTTTTACTTCTTCATTGGATATGTGTAGATTTGTCAAAGCTTTCTCTACTTCTTCTGAATTGAGATTTGCCATTAAATCTTCTATTTTTAAACTATTTATATTAAGCTTTGTTATGGCTTCTAACTTCTTCATACATGCTACTATTATTCCTAATTCTTCTTCAGTGTCATCTGTTATAGAATTTTTTTTATAAGACACTTTTTGAAAATATTTGCAGAAATAGGACAATTACTAAAGTATTTGCGCTCATGGACTCAACAACTAAACTCGTCGTTCCCAACGGCGAGTTTAGTTATTTCATGCTCGTTGTTGGCACACGGCAAGTTTAGTGCTAATTTTTTTAAAAACTCGCCATTCCTAACGACGAGTTCAGTTCAAAATTTTTAATGAAGACTTGCTGTTCCTAACGACAATGACATTTATACTAGATTCGCTGTTGGGAATAACGAGTTTAGTTCAGAATTTTGAAAGAAGACTCGCCGTTCCCAATGGTGAGGACATTTACACTAGACTCGGATGTAGGAAATTTCACAGGGAGTGAAACATTCTGTTGGACTTAGTGAATTTTCGGAGAAAACTCGATAGAGTATTTTTTTTGAACAAAACATGCCGTTTCCAACAGCGAGTCTAGTGTAAATGTCCTCACCATTGGGAATAGCGAGTCTTCTTTGAAAAATTTGAATTAAACTTGCTGTTCTCAACAACGAGCCTAGTATAAATGTCCTCGCCGTTGGGAACAACGAGTCTTCATTGAAATTTTTTGAACTGAACTCGTCATTGGGAACGACGAGTTTCTCAAAAAAATAGCTCTAAACTCGTCATGTCCAAACGGCGAATGAAACAACTAAACTCGCCGTTGGGAATGACGAGTTTAGTTGTTGAGTCCACAAACACAAATACTTTGTCAACTGTTCTGCAAATATTTTCAAAAAGTGGCATATAATAGAAAAAATTCTTTGTTATATATGTACAAAGTTCTTTTATGTTATTATTTATGATTTTAAAATCTTTTCTTATAGTTTCTAGAAATTTTGGACCATTGTAATCTTCTTCCAATTCTTGAATGTTTATCATATAAACTAGTATATCCCCTGTGCAAATTGCACAGACTTTACCAAAAAATAAATTAAAATATCAATAACATTTTTAAAAAAATTCGACAGAACCTCCCCATATTTAAAACTTCAAAATCATCATAATTATAATTTAATATTCAACAATTATGTAGTAAAGCTTTGCACATAAAACAAATGATTCAAACACAAATATTTAATGAAAATAAGGCACATCCAAACTCAATCACAATAATATTTCATACTTAAATTACAATTATATATACAACAGATGGCTTAAATACAATGTTCACGATAATAAAAGAGTCCAATCCAAACAGTTAAAATGCAAAATTTATGTTCTAAACAACTATTGTTTATGGCTACGTAAAAACAAAACAAAAAGAAAAACGTGTACTAATTTCAACATTGAAGTATCAAAATATTTTAGTAATTTCAACATGGAATCACATTACCGAGCGACGGAATTCTCCACACATGAACATCATATGTCGGCCTACATTAAAAAAAATATGAAATGAAAATTTAGTTAGGTGCATCACTTTAAAAAATAATTATTTATATAGCGGAATGAACCAATGCGAATTGATATAAGACGATACATAAAATAAAAAACAATAAAGAATAAATAAGGCTTTGATAAACTCTACTAAGATGACATTATGAGATTCTTAAAATATAAAAACATTGTGTGTTAATAAATACCATTTTCTCTATTTGAATATTATTAGATTGTTGATGACATTTACCTTTCAATTGATTATCATGGAGTTACGCACTTCTTGAAGAACTTCTTGATATACCACATTACGTGTACGATCATTAGTCTGTTGGGGATCATTTGAGTTATCTGTCAGCAATATCTTCAAGCCAGAACGGGAAGTGCAACGTGATAATGCTACATACAATTGACCGTGCGTAAACACAGGTTTTTTAAGATAGACCCCAACGCTATGGAGAGTTTGGCCCTGGCTCTTGTTTATTGTCATAGCAAATGCCAACTTTATAGAAAATTGTCTTCTTCTGAGGACAAATGGCCACCTGGTTTCTATAGGCGACATGCTCATTCTTTGAATCACAACTGTCTCACCTGCACATCTTCCTATAATAATTGTAGCTATAATAATATGTTCTCCTAGAGTATGAATAATAAGGCGTGTTCCATTGCAAAGTTCCACAGACTTATTCAAATTTCTCAGCAATATAATAGGTACTCCTTGCTTCAATTCTAAACAATGAATTGGTAGCCCGCTCATCTTAATTGTGTGTAGAAATTCCGGTAGATGCATATCCTGCTCATTTGTACCATTCGGGGTATGTTCAACTGAATCTGCACTTAAGTAATTGACAACCTGTCCAGGAACCATAGACAAAATATGAGAATTAATGGCATCAACTTCTTCATTAGTAGGTGCTAGAATAGTGCATTTTTGAAGGAATGCTGGGTCATTATATCTAGATTCAATATTAGGATAAATCCAATCTATCAAACTCTTTAGACCATCTGCAGCTTTAATTAGAAGGTCATTTGGTATTTGTATCCAATCCTTTGCAGAACCTCCAGTATTAGATTCACTTGGAATTTTACCTTCTCCCACATCTAAAATCCACTTTGCAAAGGTCTC
Organism: Hemerocallis citrina; assembly: GCA_017893485.1. Taxonomy (NCBI): domain Eukaryota; kingdom Viridiplantae; phylum Streptophyta; class Magnoliopsida; order Asparagales; family Asphodelaceae; genus Hemerocallis; species Hemerocallis citrina. Next base: position 268,827,755 of record CM030363.1, read on the forward strand.
TTGTTCATTCTTGCTAGCTTGATCGAGTGAACTCCCCATCAATCTCATGTTTTGGTGAATTATAGAAGGAAGATAATTAATAATGTATTGAATTGTAGGAGAGAGATATCATACTATTAATAGTTTATGCATTACAGTATAGTACACTGAACATACCATCATCATGTATATCTTCATTTTGAATTGTTAGAGATGACGATCGTCCGTTTGATGGCTCGACTACACACCAATCATTATTACTGCTCAAATCATCTGATAGCAAAGATGGTCTACCACTGTTGATGATTCACCAACACACCAAGCACTGTACGTCACTGAATTTCTTTCATGTCTCTCATTTGCTGCATCACCTACTGTTGACATGTTTTCTTGATGGACGTTTCTAATTAATTCAGAGTGTTGATCTAAAGTGTTTAGGTTGAAGGTCACCCTCCTTTCAGATGTATGGGTAAGCAAATCAATTGCCATAGTACTTCGCAAGCATTTTTGTCTTAACTTTAGAATTCTTATCGAACGTGCAATTTTATGTGGATCTGAAGTCAGCAGTGTCCTCATAGGACGATGTCTTTTTCGCCGCAATATTTCAAATCTTCGACGTCGTGCACATACAGAAATTGCCTTATTAAGTTGGAAAGATGAAATATTATTTTTGTCTTGCATCCTACATTAGTAAGTGTAGTTTTGGACAATTATTTAAATATGAATAATAAATATGTAATCAAACACAATGTAGAAAAAATATAATGAAACATTACATATTCAGATAAATAACTATAGGAATTAATTGAAAAGAAAGTATAATAGGAGATAAGAACAACTGTAACAAACCTAATGTAATGAAAGAGTCTGACTTCCCTCAATATAATTGAAAATCTCCTATTATCTTTGAATGTTCACACCTACTGCTGAAAACAAAATCAACCACTTTATACTCAATAAAACACATGTAGAAAAATATACTGAAATATTACATATTGAGATAAATAACAATAGAGATTAATTCAAAAGAAAGTATAATAGGAGATAAAAATACATATAATATACCTGATGTAATGAAAGAGTTTGTCTTCCCTCAATGTAATTAAAAATCTCCAACTATCTTTGAATCTTCACACCTACTATTGAAAACAAAATCAACCGCTTTATACTCAATAAAACACTATATTTCACTGAAATTTACATATAATTCTCTCAGGAAAAAAAAAACGTTCGCTCCATTTATTAAATTTTTCTGTGGGCATGAATTATCACCAACATTGACTATTTCAATGAAATTTACATATAATTCTCTCATGGAAAAAATATGTTCGCTCCATTTATTAAATTTCTCAGTGTTTATACTTATCACCAAAATTCACTATTCATGTGCATTCTCTATTTCAAAATGGAGAAAGGAGATAGGGGGTAGGCCTATTTGCTTAAGATATATATAAATATTATATTATATTAAACCAAATTAAATTTAATTAATAATACTAATCTAGTTTTGTGTGAATTAAAGCAACTAACGTTATCACAGTATCAGAGAACTATTTAGATTACAGTTTCTTGTCACCCAACTTTTAATAAAACAACATTTTTATGCAATACTTTTTCTCATTAATTTTGTTTATACAGTATATGATTAAAAGCTTATCATATGTAACAAATACATATAACCAAAAGAAGTCCAAAGAGCCTAGCCAATCCAAGAAAAATATTGTTCATTTTAAGCAGTAATATTTCAATTTCTTATTGTCTATAATTTAAAATGGAAAATATAATAAGTGTTTTTGATACGTACATTTTATTGTATTTGTTTTTCTTTAAAAAACAAACATTAAAAATTTGAGGGGAACAAACCTACACTATCCCAAAATCAATAATAAAACAAAAAGTAAAGCATCAAACAACAAACATCAACATCAACATCAGATCCAAGCTCTGAAAATAACAAACAAACAAAAAAAATCCTAGTAACACACCTACAATATCCCAAAATAGATGGGACAAAATTCTAAAAATCAATAATAAAACGAAAAGGAAAGCATCAAACAACAAACATCAACATCAGATCAAATGTCTGAATTGAAGAATACACAAACCTGAATGGATTCAGAAACGAAGGAGAAGAGGAGAGGTGGGCGACGGTCGGCGGGTGGGATGGGCGACGGCGGGGATCGGGATGGCGTGGGCGACGGCCAGGACAAACGGGTGAGGAGAGGTGGGTGGGTTTTGGGGGCAGGGAGAATTGATTAGAATTTGCGTGTTTTGGGAAGATGTGGAAGAGGGAAGGGTTTTTTTTGATATTTTTTAAATTATTTCTGTTTTAACAATTAGTGTGTGTTGCACGTGCCAATTAATACTTTTGCTCTCCTTTCTCTATTTCAAAATGGAGAAAGAAGAGAGGGGGTAGGCCTATTTGCTTAAGATATATATAAATTTCTGACAGTTTCGGCAGTTCTTTCTTTGTAATATTATTCATCCTAGCCTAATTCCTATGGTTTAAGATTTTGTATGATAATTGTTGTTGGCAATACCAACTTACTTCTTCGTTCCTATACTCTAACATTTTGTATACTACTATTTTTTTATTTTTTAAAGTAGTTTCTTAGTTATTTTACTTGTTATTGACAAATATTTTGATATTTTCCCCTCAGTTATATGTTTTCTTTCTGTTAATCTTTTATCAATGTATCTAATTTTAAATTTTGAGAGATTTTTTAATCTTAAATTCTTTATTTCCTGTAAAATAACCAGTTTTTAAATAGGGGAGTGAGATAAATGAATTTTCAGTTTTAATGTTGTGCAAATATCTCCAAAGGTAGGATCTTTTCTTTTATAAATAGTTTGAAGGGTGTCCTATACTTGCAAATACTTTCTAAAAAATTTCTATATGTAAAATTGACTCCAGATCTCGATTATGAGGCATTCTTTTATGATTAGGTTATATTTCCTGATAATATTCAATAATGCGTGCATGTCTCGACATTCAGTCATTTGTCTACACCACTGAGAAACACGGCTGAAATAGAAATACTGTTCTCAGTCTCCATACAAAAAGCTTCGTTTTCGAAGAATTACATACTATGTGCACCATCCTACGTTCCTACAATGTGTGCCTCAAAGATAACAGAGCATACAAGTATATTAATATTTCAGTTATGAATACTTCCAAAGTTTCCTCCAAAATTGTAGTAGCTAAAATCGAGAACAATTGAAGAAACTAAAATCTTGCACAGGACATCTGGTGTAAATTTCATGTTATAAGTTACAACAATCTTCAAATAACGCAGGAAACCTCAATTAGAACATTTAAATTACGATTGCATCACAAAAAGTTAATCCTAAAAATTATGAAAGTTCGTCCTCTAGGCCTCATGCATCACCCCCCAAGCCAGTGCCTTCCATCTGGAAAGATACTGAGTGGGGTTCCATCTTTTGCATTGGTAATGTTGTAAACAAAAGCATCCAAACAAATATAAGAGCAACAGAAGTCGGCATCATAGCAGGCTGAATATTTGGTCTCAGCAATTACTATCTTTGGTTCAGTCAATAACATAATTTGGTGCAACTGCTAATATTCGGTTCTCAGTGGATGATCTTCTTGCTTCACCACCCTCCTCTGTGGAAGTAGCAGGAGCAGCTGAGCTTGTTCCATCATCTATGACAATTAGATGACCTTCTCTCCTTATCAACCTCTGCACAAAGAATCATTTATGTTTTTGGTCATGATTACTGTTTCCATCTATGACAATATCAGCAAATGCAAAATGTCAATCCTGACTACTTATAGGAATTAATAATTATACATACCTCTATGATGGCCCTAATGCATTTGACCTCTTCGCGCACTTCTTCAGTGGAACTGTATGCTCCCAGGGCATTCTGCTTCTCAACATACCAAACAATAAGATCCCCTTGTTTCATACCAGCCAAACCACTGCCTGCAAATATCAGGAAATTGTACATCAGTTCTAACCAAAACTACCCTTGGTTATTGCATGACATGAGTTTGATAGTCTGGATCTATTTTCCGGTGCACACATAATAAACTGCTTATAGATAGATATCTATATTAGCATATTTGTGGAATAGTGAAAAGCATCTGGTGTATGTAAACATTTGAGCACATAACTGATATTTTGATATTTTAACTCTTGACTACTTCCGGTAGTTATGATCAGATGAATAATGATTTCATATATGATGCAACACAAGCATAAATTTGATGTGATATAACATGCACATGTTTGTCATGTTGACACTAAAGTTGAACATATATGTATTCCCAGATATTAGAGAAGTCAGCTGAAAGAGATGAAAGATATTATAATTCTATAGGTTTCCTAAGAAGAAATGTGTACTGCTTATCTATATTGTTTTAGGTCATACTAGAAAGAAATGTGTGCTAGTGTTTAATTTGGTTTTGAAGGGGAATCCAAAACCACGACAAAATATGGGTTTCCACTAATATTTAACAAATATTGATAAAAGGGATATCAACATCCATCAAAACATGCAGTGGACTTTAAATCAAATTGGTTGTTGAGTCGCCATGGAAAAAGAGGAAATGAGCGTGAGGAAATAAGAGCAAAGCAATGACCATGGAAAATTACTTTCCAACTGACAATAAAGATTCAGGATTACGGTTTAGGTTATATATATAATAGAAGGACAGCACGTAAGTATAATTCACTAGCATGCACCTTCGGCAGAGTAATACCCAAAGTCCCAAATTATGAATAACATGTGTTGATCAGAGAATTGAATAATGCCCAAAAACTTAAGGAAACAACAATGGAACATACGTAATAATGATGAAATCTCAACTGAATGATGTTATAGTTCACTCTGCACTCCCAAGAAAAGGTCATGAAAGATGATTGTAGAGGAAAGAGGATAAAACAAAAAAAATGTGGGGAGATGAAATGCCTCGTACCATCTTGCTTTATAGTTTCTTCATGTTGTCGCAAGCGCATAACCAGAGATTGAGTAACTCTCTGAAAATGTTCTTCGGTTATAACCATTTTTTTCTTTTGCCGGCTCTCACTTCCTTGATCACCATCTACAAGATGTTTTTAATGGGACACATTAATAAATCTCCACACAGTAAGATGTTTATTTTAAAAAAAGGTTACAATGGCACATAGACCAATAAAATTTGCATCTAGAAACTGTAATCATACCTCCATTTTCTGAAGGACCTGCATTAGCAGAAGTATCAGGTGCAACACCTTGATCAGGGGCTCCTCCATTTCCATCACCATCATCTTCATCTTGGAAATCTGCGAGATCAATTTCACTTGATTCAACACTGCACAAAGCAAAATTCACATCAGTCAACCTGTCTCAACACAACCAGAGAGACGAGCCAAAAAAGATATTCCAAATGCTCTTGCCTGATAATAGATGTTTTAAGCAACCTTACTGCTATGCGAACATGAGCTGGAAGAACCTGTACAGACATAGAACAATTAAAGACATTCAAGAACATAAGATAAGAATGGGAGGAAAATTGCATGGAGAGACTACTGAAAAGATAATTACAATCCCACGATTGCAATCAAGGCATACCCACCGTTGTCTCTAAATGACTTCGAGCAATGGCTTCTGACAGCCTAATCATTGCTTCAAGCTGCCTAACTGTCATCCTATATGCAACTCTACTCCCAGGAGTAGTATCACCTCTACGAAGAGTAACATATGATTCGACCAAAACTTTTCTTGCTTCTGGGCTTAGCTGCATGAACATGTCAATGTTATTATTATTATTATTTTTTTTTGGGGGGGGGGGGGGGGGGGGGGGGGGGGGGGGGGGGGGGGGTGTAAGTCTACTGCAAAAAAAAATGTTGTAAGAAGACTTGAATGGACCTGAGGCTTCAATGATTTAGCATATGCAATGTATCGCTTCAACTCAGCAGTAGTAAATGCAGGTGCAAGTGCATCTTCGCGCTTCTGGCGGACACTCACAATATGGTGTGCTATGTGATAATCAATGTTTTCATCAGGCTCATCGATCATAACATAGACAAGATCAAATCTTGAGAGGATAGCAGGAGGAAGTGCCACATTATACTGTGTACAAGAAGATACAATCATTAAATTTCTTGCCTCCCAATCTATAAGAAATCTTAACCAATTACGGCGATGTTGTGACACATTTATAAACATGGAGTAATACTTATGTTGAACAAATATAATTCAGTATTGTCCGAGAATGTCCTAGTAAAGAGGCAAACCTTCAGTGGCTTTGACTTATCATAGCGTCCACCAGTAGGATTTGCTGCTGCCAAAATGGCAGTTCTGGCATTTAGTGTGGCCTGTATACCTGCTTTTGTGATACTAATAGTTTGTTGTTCCATAGCTTCGTGGATGGCAACCTTCAGACAGGTGACATAATGTTTAGGACTCTAGATATACTTACACATACAATAAATTCAGTAAACAAGTTTTACCTGGTCTCTAATGTCCATTTTATCAAACTCATCAATGCAACATACCCCATTATCAGCAAGCATCAGTGCACCAGCCTGGAAAACCAAAATAGTCAATGCTCCCGATTCTACGAGGAATGTTTTGACAGATAAGTGTCCTAATAAATCGATATCACATCATTCAAATCAACTAGTTTTGGAAACGATATGCCCAGATGCAGTACCTTCCAAGTTTAATATAATACTGTTTGTCTTAAACATACTGGTACACTTCAGAATTTATAGAACTTTTACTTTTGACTCAAAGATGGCAGATGAGATAATAACAAATTTTATAGTACTTTTGAGTGCACAAAAACATGGCATGGCTTGACAAGTCATCTCAAGAATGGATCTTCAAGTATCAAATAAGTGTTGCAGTATAAATCAATTGTGGGTGACATTTCATATTTTGAGTCTAAAGAAACTATCGGGAAAAGGTGATTTATATATCCCCTTTTAGCTCAAAATATCAAATATATACATAATCAAAAGGCAGAGCAAGAGGTGAAAACTGCCTTCCAACTAGGAAGCTCGTCAGCTAATCTCCCTCACGGTTGGAGTTCTCCAACAACATTGTCACTACTGAAAAACTGATGAGCTCCATTATTTTTATTACTTTCAGCAATTTTGTTTTCTCTGTGAAGTTGCAATCAAATTTAGGCCTCACAGCATTACCATTAACAATTGGCTCTTCTATAAAAGTTAACCTGTACTAAAGCGACTGCAAAGAAGTATTAGCTGTTACTTGCTGGTAATTACATGGTCATTGATCCCATATAAAACAATTAAATTATTGTTCCAGCGGATCTATACTTTTCTTTATAGTTTTTAATTTACCAGGAAACTTATCATGGCCCGAATGTGGGTGACATGAACATCATTGTCCGTGATGGTTTTTGTGTTTTATTAAAAGCTTTTTAATGAAACTAGGGGGGCCTAGGCCAACCTTTTCAGATCAAAAAAAAAAATTACCAGGAAACTTCATGGCTAAGAAAAACTAATTTATCAGTTCAAACACCATGAACTGCCCCTTAAAACTCATATATATTAATGAACCGTGGTCCTACTTTAATAATTTCACTATCTGTTTATGCTGGTAAATTAGGTATTACTAAGGTCCAAACAAAAAAAAATTCTGAAGGGGAAATAAGGACGCAATATAAGATGAAGAAAAATTAGAATTTTTTGTTTAAAAGAGCAGGAAATCATGTTCTAAGAACTATTAAATAGCTCCACCTTTTTTTTTCATTATTATTAATTTTTTACGCCGGCCCATAGGCATTGGAAGTGGTTAGCACTTATTATAACTGGTGCATCGATATTTTTGGTTTATAAAATCACCATTGCTATAGCATATAGGAAGTTCTGAACAGGATACCACCGCTAGGTATGGGCTGCATCACAGTTCTCTCAATAAATGTGGCTTTTGTACTCACTCTGTCTCAGCAGTAAAAATTACATATTTAAACTTTATTATAGTTAACATGTTGAGTAGGACAGAATAATTGTTTTAAGCTTGCCAAGTCTAAACAAGAATCGTCTCCCCACCGATGGCCATTTTCTGTCCTTGTGAGTCCGAGCTTAAAAGTCAACAAAGTTTACCAAGTTAGCTAATGATCATTTTACCTTATGTATACAGACTCTAATAGTCGCATACACTTAAAGAGTCAAGAATCCAGGCTCCAATGGCCATATTGCTTTCTGAAACTTTTAGCTAATAAAAAGTTATTGGTCAACTTCACTCTATTATTTCTACCGTCTTTAGGTTTAAGGTACAAGTAAGAGATAAGATTAAGTGCAAAATACTGGCCAATTCCATTACCTCAATACAGAATTCTCCAGTCTCGGGCTCCTTTGCTACTGTTGCAGTCAGACCAGCAGCAGATGAAGACTTCCCAGATGTATAGACGGATCGAGAAACAAGGCCAGTAGTGTACCTGTTGAAGTGACATATTACGGTTTCTAGTTCAAAGTGTTATTTCCTAAATTAGACCTTAACTAGTAATTGGTATTAAGATTCATAGGTGCGCTCAGTTTAAAATACGGGAATTGTTGAACAGTGGCATATCTATCTAGCACTGTAGTTGTAGGATTGAAGAATTGTGCATTGAAGTATTGAACATATTTGCCTCCCTAATTATTATCACACAATCAAACCAACCTTCTGAATTGGTGAAATTATTGTATTATGACTTATTATGAGGGTAGAGGATGTCTTAATGGCTCTTTCTAGTTTGAAAAAAATACGAAAATTGTATTAGAATTTCAGATAAACAGTTGGGTTTCAATTTTAAAGAGACTACATTTGTCACGACATGTACAGTACACATTGCCTTTAGTGAATTTGGTGCTAAACAGACTATCTCATATAACAGCCTCATAACCAATATGCACTGCTCATGTGACTATATGCACATAGGTATACCAGAAATTGCAGATTCATAAACAAAAATTGAAAATGCCAAAGAAAAACAAACCATTAAATTATAAAACAAACAAGGTCATGATACATACTTCAAAAACTGGGACTTTGCACAACTAGGATCTCCAACAATACACACATTGATATCTCCTCTAAGATTGATCCCTTCATGTGTCGACTTATGTACACCACCCAATACCATAAGCAGCACAGCTCTTTTAATTTCTTGATGGCCAAATACTGTAGGGCAAATACTATCAACTATTTTATTGAAAAAATCAGGGGTTTCCCTCATCCGCTGAACTTCATTCTGTTCTTCTTGCTGACATAGAAAACAACCGCAATTAGAATGAAAAATAAAAAAATGTACAAACAAGCATGGGAATTATAAAGGTCGAATCACAAAATAGTCCGATGAATTATAATAATCAAAGGAAAATATGGTGCAAACAGAGTAGAACCAATGCAGTCTCGAGGAATTTTTTGCGGTACTAGGCCACTTTTTGAAACTATTTGGGATTTTAGGCCAGTTCACAAACTATTAGCACTTTTGGCTAGCCAGTGCCACGTCAGTAGCGGCCACTATTGGGAAATAACAGCCTCTTCATAGCGACTTCCCACACTTGTCAGCTTATAGAGAGGATATTGTATAATGGACACGACTTGGTGTAACTGAGGTCGCTATTGTCAATAGCGGCCTCATATAACCAAGGTCGCTATTCCCACTAGCGACCGTAGGTTGGCTCAATCGCTTTTAGGCCCACCTGAGGTCGCTATTGAAAATAGCGACCTTAGTTAGACGAGGCCACTATTGATAATAGTGGCCTCAAGTGGTTTGCAATTATACAATACCTTCTATAATCTCTATATAATCTGACAAGTGTGGGAGTACAATGTGTTGGGCGCTATAATAGTTTCAAAAAGTAGCCTACTACCACAAAAAATTCAGTCTCGAGTACCAACAATGTCAAAGAGATCATCAAATTCTTTCTACGGGCAGCTAAATACACTTATTCGAGTGCATTAGTCAAATAGAAAAAAATATTTGAACTTAATTAAGAAAATTATGCATTACAAAAATTACTTGGTGAAGGACCAACTAAAATACTAGTCTCATTTTGTATGAACTTACTGTGAACTCCTTCAGTGCATCACTGTCATCACCATCCATCTTCTTTTCCCAGATGTGAGTCCCCCGTCTACCATCAGCAACCTATTGTCAAATAAAAAGAATATATAAATGATGCTAGCTTCACTAAAAGATTCAAATAACAGAAATTTTCAATTTGTATTAGCTTAGACAAGTAGCAACCTGCACTGAATTTGCAATGAACGCAAGGCGATAAGAGAGGTCCCTCACTCCCAAAGATTTAAGACCCCTAACCCCTTCATTCCCACCAGAAGCATTCTGCTGCCGCTGGGGTGCTTCTCGTCTACACTCCGCCCTCTCACCTGGCGAAGTTAATGCCATCACATCCGGTACGGCAACTACCGTGCCCGTGAAGATGACCCTGCAAGACAAAAACAAGAGAATTAATCTATTAGTCCATCCATTAGAAAATTCACTATTAAAATGTATGGATAAGCTTACGTGTCTCCTGCTCTGGCTTGCTCAACAATCTCATGCCGCAAAATAACATCCAACGATCTCGGAAGAGACCCAGCCGGGATCTCCTTGGACGTCTCCTGCATCCTTACCCTCTGCCAATCCGTAAACTTGCTCTCTTGCCTTAGCAACGCCCAATTACTCCGATTATGACACATCGCATTCAAGCATATTATCGGCTAATCATCACAACAACAAACACTCAAAACAATCAACCACATTGTATATACTCCCCAAAAATTACATTTTTTTTTAAAAAAGAATTGAAAATCATTTCACCTCAGTGTATTTATACTGCTGCTCCACACTCTTAACAACCCCCCCGCACTCCAAGCACTTAAACGTCCCCTGCAGCAGCTCCGGCCGCACCTCGCTCGTCCTCGTCACCACCCCCATCACCGCAGTCAGCCTTCCGATCTCCGCCGTCGTCAGATCCCTCAAACTGTCAACAATTAATAAAATCACATTCTTGAAAGGCAAAAAAAATCAACTAATTGTTAGTTACCTCTTTAAGAGAGGGATGTTGTAAAACGCGATGTTGATGTCTCTACTGGCGCTTTCGTCGCGGTTCTCGCCGGGGCGGCTGTCGGCGAGGAAGCGCTTGCAGGCGTTCTTGAGGTAGGGTTCGAAGCGGAGGTACTCCTCGGAGATGGCGCGCTGGAGGAGGTCGTTGAAGCGCATGACGTGGGAGAAGTCGACGAACAAGGTGGTGGTCTCGGCGGTGGCCATGCGCTCCAGCTCCGACTCGTAGAAGGGGTCGGCGTTTCCATCGGGTTTGAATCTGAGGAAGGAAAATGGTGATGGTGATGATGATGAAACCCTAGAATTTGGGAAGTTTGGGGGAAATTGAGAGATTGGTTGTTGTTACCTTTTGAGGAATTCGAGAAAGATGTTTTCGACGCGGACGGCTTTCTCGTCGACGAAGAATCCGGCATCCATTGCCTTCAATTTTTGGGGGGGTGGTCGAGGATGGGGGATTCGGTGGTGAGATTTGGGGGCGCAGACTATAGAGGGTTGGTTTTGGGCGGGAAAATGGGGGTTTTGGCGCCAATATGTAGGGAAATGGGATGAGGTCCAGGGCGGGTAACGGGGCGGGTTTACATGGACCCGAGATGGGGAGTCCAATAATGTGCTTTCGTAAGCCCAAAGTCTGACCAGAGTTTTTTTTTATGGGCTGTAAAAAGATAATGCATCATTGACAAATAACTTGTATTTAGATGTTTTGATTTACTTGTCTTGGATAGGGATCAATTAACATGCATATTCCTAACAAATATGATAATATCATATATACCCTACATAAATGTATATTTTCACATATGTCCCTAATAATTTGGACTATATTTTATATTTATCCCTATATTAGATATCACTAAGTTAACCATGATTTTACCTTTATGAGACAAATAAAAATCAAATTAAAAGGTTAAATTAGACAATTTAACGAGAAAATGATTTAAGAGTTTTAAGGAAAATAGATGATGAATTTTATAATCTATCGTTAATAACAAGATTGATGATAAATTTGGAGAATTAACGTGAGGAAAAATAAGTAGTTCCCAAAGATGCACCGTTAGTTTGTCAATTTCTTAAAAAATAAAGAAATTTTGAGACGAGTTAATGAGTCTCGGTTGGATTAACAATTGTCCGGATTAACAAGAATGAAGAAGATAATGTTTGAATGGTAAAGAAGATAATATTTCAGTCATTTTTCATCAAATCCATTAAAAAAACTAAAAATTCTCCAACATTTTGAGTTTTTTTTTTTTAACTAGAGGGATAATTAAGAAATGTAGCATACATTGTTGGGGACAAATATAATAATACATATTTGGAAGGAACATATATGACATGCACTTATTTGTCTAGGGCATATATGTTAAAAACCTGTAATGGAATGGACAGATCTAGTTCTTAAATTCAAATTAATACTTGAAATCAATAATAAAGTTGGAGAGAACTAATTATAGTGTACGTGTAATTGTGTGTGAACTTTAGTACACAGAACAAGAGAGAAATCTCTCAAAATAAAGTTTTCTTTTAGGGAAAATGTGGAGTATGGCCACCTTATTTCATTAATAAGAAGTTAATGATACAAACCCAGAGTACTGGGCCAGAATACAACCTACAGACTGGAAATAAAACATACATGAAGCAACATGACTCGTCCAAACAATAAATCCCTCCAACTCCTGGAGGGTGGGCCGACAAACAAGCTCAGTCCAGCAAAATTGTATGTACGCCAGTTTAGCTTCGTACACTGCCTCCACGGCACATGCACACCCACCTGAAACTAGTTTGGCAAGATTTTCACACCCGCCGATCCCTGCCTAAAAACGCGCCAACAGCTTCCACAGCCGCTACCAAAGAGATAGCCGTAAATAGGATACCTTCACCTCCCTCACGATTGTGCTATCTGAGGCGATTTCTCATCAAACAGCTATCTCGCTCACCCCACCAAAAATCACGCTCCAGGAGAGAGCCATGGAGAGGATACCTTCACCTCTCTCACGCTCTTGCTCTCTCAGGCGATTTCTCACCACACAGATTCAACTCGACTCTTACTCCCAACTAGGGAAGAGGCGACGCTGTTACGAGACAGTGGCCTAAGCTGGAGGAAGCTCAATAGCCTGATAGTAAGTGATGTCAAGACTACATCGGTTGCATCATTGGACACCCAAACAAGTGTGTGCACATCATGAGGGGACCCCATCTTCGGGCTCAAGCCCCACAATCGTGCAATACAACGTGCTACACGGTCCTCGGCTCCCACAAACAACTACCGGCCTTGCCCCACGGGCCCCATACCGAACCACCGACCTCACACACTTGAACCCCAGATCCATGGCGCTTGGGCACAATAGGCGCGGGAGGATGCTCTGGCGCAATATAGTCGCTCCGCGATAGTTGAGACAAGCACCCCGAAAGTAGAGACAAGTGAGCGCACACCACGGAGGGACTCCATCTTCGGGCCCAAGCTCCACAATCGTGCAAAACAACATAACTCGCTCATCATAGCGACTCGCAGATAGAGAAGCACACCCGGCTTCTTTACACGCACTGCCAACCCTCGCAAAAACCAAATCATAGCCGCATCGCCATGATTGGCCCTGAGAGTGTGAACAAGGTGGCAAGCGCGAAGAACATCTGGGCAAATATCTAGCAAAGCCAACCAACTCCAACCTAACCCAAACCCCAACCCCAATCAACTCACCCCAAACCCCAAACAACTCCATTCTCTTCACTGCATTTGACTCAAACACATAAAACCCAAAACCAGTTTCACTCTCATTCCCAAACTGAAGATCAAGCAGAAGTGGCACTTGGGAAGCAACTATTGAGAGCTCCTTACCACCGTTAGCTCATCGGCACGCTGCAGGACGCCCGGAGCCGGAAGCACCAGAAATGAACGGCGAACGAGGAGAGGGTCTGGCGTCGATCGGCGAGAGGGTCTGGCGTGATGGGTGTTTGGCGTGAACGACGAGAGGATCGGCGGGAGGGTTTGGCGAGATGGTCTGGCGTGAACGGAGAGAGGTTCGGTGAACGGCGAACGGGGAGAGGGTCTGGCGTCGATCGGCGGGAGAGAAGGTAAGGTGGGTGAAGGGCGAGAGGGTCTGGCGTCGATCGGCGAACGAGGAGGGGGCAGCGAGATCCCGGCCGCCACCCCCTCCAAACTCTTTCTAGATCTAAGGTTTTTATTTTTTGAGTTTTTTTGGGAGCTTCTCTCTCAAAATAAAGTTTGTGGTCCTAAAAGTTGAGGAATAATGATACTTGCATTTATTGATCTAATTACATTTGCGTGCTCGTATATTCATATAGGCTAAATTTGAAAAAAAAAACCATCTTGAACTATAGTCTTTATGCAGAAAACCTCCCTGACATTTTCTTTATACAGAAAACTCCCCTAAAGTATGGTTGTTGCAAAAAAAACCCTGAAGTATTTTAAAAAACTACATCTAACTTTTCTACTTGTATCAGATAACCTCATTCATCTTTGAAAGTTGTTTTAAAAAACATCATATATCTTATGCATTATTGTCAAAACCTTCTTCAACTTTAGTAGAAGTCTCACGTTGGCGGGTGAATTTTTTGCAACAATAGTTCATGAGGGTTTTCTAAATTTTTTTAAAAAAATGTCAGGAAAATTCTATGCATAAAGGCCATAGTTCAAGGGTTTTTTTTTCTTCCCAAATTTAGCCATTCATATACTATATACAAGTTATGTAGGAACATTAGGGTTACTATAGTTCCTTATATAGTCGGCTTATTAACGTCTATTATCCCTACATTAGAGTGGGCTGCGATGTTATAAGGATAACAGAGATCTAGGTAGTGTTTTGCCCAGCTTAAAATTAGTTTCTCTTCTCCTTTAGAAGGAGAAGTTGGGCCAAACGTATATTTTGAAAAACTCTACAGAAGGAGAAGTAGCTTATTTTTAATAATGAAAAGGAGCTTCAAAAAAAGCCCTCAAGAGTACCTTGTGGCTCTTCATATTTTTTTCTTTTTTTTTTAATCTTTTCGTTTTTTTGCCCTTCCTACATATCAAACCCTAACAACAAAAATTTCCCCCTTCTCCTTCCCCTTCCTCGCCGAACATTCGCGTCCGGGGAACACCGCCGTCGAACCCCACCAATAAGAGAGACTTACAATCAGAAGTGAATACAAACTCCTCTCGACGCATCAATTTTATAGATGAATAAAATGGAGTTACCTGATAGAAAATCTTTCAGTGAACCATTTGTGATATACTCATATACAAGCATTTGTTCGCCTTGGTCGAAGCAATAACCAACAGGACATAGAAGATTTTTATGGTGGACTCTACTCAAAAGTTCAATCTCAGTTTTAAATTCAAGGCCTCCTTGCATGGATCCATGCTGAGATCTTTTAATAGCGATTTACTACCCATTTGCAAGTATTCCTCTGTAAGAGCATCCACAGTCGTTTGCTATATTTCCCATATTCTCATTTTTTGAGAATTTTATAAGAAAGAAGCGCTGCAGTCGTTTGCTATTTTCTCATAAAATAGCAAACGAACTACAGTGGCTTTCCAAATATGAGAAACGAAGTTGCGAATCTCAAATTATAGAAGACGAGACATCATGTATCGTCTCAATATTTTTAATTTTTTTTAATATAATCGGACGAGACAAGTTGTCTCGTTCCGTATTAAAAAAAAAAAAATTTATAAAAAAAATAGGATCGGACGGGACATGATGTCCCGTTCCTTTTGGTTTTGTTTTTTTTAAATTTTTTTTCCCTTTTTTTTAAAGTAATCCAACGACTGAGATCTTATGAGAAAGAAAAAAGGAAAAAAAAAAGTAAAAACCAAACGGACGGGACATGATGTCCCGTCCAGGTTTGGGGGATTTTTTAAAGTAGGATTAGGTTGTTTAAGTAGGTTTAGTAGATTATTAAATAGGTTTAGGTTAATATTTTAATATTTAATTTATTTAATTAACATATTTTAATACTTAATTGGTAATTAATTTAATCTTCAAAAGGGAACAATTAACGGACGAGACAACTTATCTCGTCCTACTCAAATTTTAGCAAAATATCGAAAACAACGACTGCAGACCTTTCGATCTATTCTATTTCTATACTTGCCATTTTGCCAAAAAATAAGAAACGCCATTGTGGATGCTCTAAGCCTGCAGAGATGTCATCCTCATTTGTTTTCAATTTTGTATGGTTGGGATAAGCACTTATTCATCCATTTTCAACCAGAAAGACAAATGTACAACTTCACTGCTGCATCACACAGAAACAAGTGGTGAGTTTTTATAATACTAGAAGAGTAGTAGATGGTGGTTATATGAATACAGTTCGCACTCAAATAGCAGTTGCATTGATGGAAAATAGAAATCGTTAATATCCCATTTTATGATATTGTAAACATTTTGTCACTTTCATTGTCATTGAATAACCCATTTTGAATGGAATGATGCATTTCATAAAGTATCGTAGCCCTTTAATTTTTTTATTTACGTACAGCTCAAAAAAAAAAAAATCCATTTTTACAAGTTTTCTAGGTTATTCTAAATATTGCATTTATTAGTAATATAAAGTTTTTTTTTTTTGTAATTTGATAACTTATATTTTATTCTTAAATAAAATCAAAAGCTTAAATTGAGTATAAAGTAGCTTACAATTGATATCTTATGCCAAACAATTTCTAGCTTAAAAGTAGCTTTAAAGTTAAAAAAAACTGACTATCCAAACAGTTTCAGCTTTTAATTTCAAAGCTCTACTTTCTAATTTCTCCTTCTGAAGTAGCTTTAAAGTCTAAAAAAAGCTAAGCCAAACACAATCCTAGTAGGATGAAGTTGATACTATTGACTGATTCTTCATAGGTTTGGATCCCAACTGGATTCAACAAGGTCATAGTGGGGAATCACGAGTTCCAATATGATTTATTCCCTCTTTTTTTTCTAAAATAATTATTGAAATCACACAAATAAATAGAATTCGATTGTAAAATATAAACATATGTTTTCTACAGAAATCAAGATTCAAGAATAACGACAGCGTAACTTCAGTTTCATTCATTCAATTATTATTCAACATGAAAACCCGGCCTAGATATGGCTTACTAGTTGATACAAACTATCAAAGACCATACACACGGACTGAACTCATCAATCAAGGTAGTGTTGAAACTCTGCAAATCAGTACACCATCACCATCACCATCACCATCACTATTCCTTCTTCAGTTCTTCGTTTCTCTAGCTTCGGGGTCATTGGGCCACACTTCGGGCTGGGCCTCATTCTGCCCATAAATCTTGGCATGATTTTGATGCAGAGGGTGGTGAGCTCAGAGGGGCGTATCTGGACCCAAACAGTACAAGCAATTGCTTTGAGCTCCCAATTTCATAGGACCCCATATTTTTATGCATTTACAATATTAAAAAGTAAAATATAATATTTTCTGATATAATTACATTGTATTAATTGTTGGTTTATTAGCTTAGTTTGTTAGAGTGTTGTGCTAATAATGTGAAAGTTGTAGGTTCAAAACTTGCATTGGCCAATTAATTTTTCAATCATTTTTATTTTTAAAACTAATTATTTTTCGCATAGCCATACATGTCATTTTACCATTTTATGAATTTAATATTATTTTTCACTTAGCCCATGTATATCATATTTACCTGTTTATGATATTTTTTTAATATTCTATGGTATATCATATTTACCTGTTTATGATAAATTTCCAACCAAATTTTCAAGTGCATATGGTTATTCTACATTTTAAGCTTCCAACTAGTATTCTCATATACATATATTCATCATCATTTCTTTCTGATCGTGTTCTCTAATATATCATTGTAACCCTTTTTAAGATGACATATTTTGTTTTTGTTGTTAGAGTTTGTCCGAGTTTTTTTTTGTCATGAAGCATTTCATATAAAAAGCATACGTTAACAATTAAATTTTTTTTGGAAGCATATATATAAATTTGTTTTCATTTAAATAGTTTGTTCTCCAATGCTCTAAGTTTGTTTGTATTTAAATAATTGTCATTTTTATTTTGTTAACTTGCAAAATACCCTATTTTAGAACTTTCTTAGGGCCTCCTGAAACTCAGATACGCTCCTGTGAGCTCGACCACCATCTTCAGTAGGAAATGACGACGCCTCGCCTCTTGAAAGCAGCGCAACGGGTGGCATTGTTGGCCATGAAGGCTAGGATCAGCTTCCTTCTTGCCATGTATTATTTTCTATCTTTTAACTAATAGTAGGATGTTAAAAAATTTTGCCAGTTCAAAATGAAATGTTTATTTTGCTTTAAATCTGGTCATGGTCAGTCGCGTTGCTTCTCTCTTCAAAAGCTGTTGGGACTTTCCGTGGGCGTCCCCATTTCAGAGCTTGTTCTAGCAGCTCTCGATTTCCCTTCCTTGCAGCGTAAGCTAGCGGACGACCAGGCTCTCAAAGCTAAGAAGCTGAAGGTCTCGACCAGGTCCCCTTTACTCCCTACCCCCCCGAATTCTAGCCGTCTCACTGATATCCCCCCTAGCCCTTCTCGCGCGCCGTCTGAGGATCGGGTCCTCCCTCCTTCTCAACCACCCATCACCCAGGTCTTCTTTCAGCATTGGGATATTACGGATAGGCTCAAATTTTTTGATACCTATGGTGTGATATCTTTCAGTGGAGGTACTATACCCTTGTTCACTCTAAACTCCTTCCTCTCCATATCTTGCAATGTCAAAGAGTGGGACTGGGTCCTCAGCACTTGCTCTAATGGCGACGTGGTGATCCATTGCCCGTCTCCCAAAGTTCTCGAAGAGCTTATCAACAACTCCTCTCTAGCAATTGGTGTTTACTCCCTTTCCATCCGAAGATGGGTTCAATTCACCCCGCCGACGAAAGTGTTGTGAATCTCAGCTATCTAAATAAATAGATAAACTAGACACAAATTAAAACCTCGCAAGTGTACGAATCATTTATATAAGCGTAGTGAAAAGCAAGGGTCGATCCCACAGGGATTGTAGTAATTAACTCACTAATCAATAAAACACAAATCATAAAGTTTTGTTCTAAAAGTCTATTTGAAAGGAAATGAAAAGATTAAAATCTAGATCAAGTAGTTCTCAATTTGAATCACAAATATCTATTAAAGTAGTTGGGCATAATTTCCACCTATAGTCATGAATGCTAAATTAACTTCTACACTGCTCTAATCTCTCATGTTTGTTCATTTAAGGGCATGGTATCTACTCCTTAAAGTTAAGATTTCCTTAGGCCAAGAATTAGGCATGGTATCTACTCTAATTCGCTTCTTTCCTTAAGTATTTAGCATGGTATCTACTAAGTTGCACTTGAAGAAAGCATAGGAACGATTGAAATAACAAACACTTAAAGTTCTAGAAGTTGGTATCAAATCTAGATCCTTCAAGTTGATTAAACCAAGAACCTAAAAGATTCCTGTGTTACAAGTATGAGCACAAGATATGGGTCATCTCTATACTCATATAACAGAGTCAGTTTTATAATAAGCTAACTTGGTAATATCAGGTTCTTCAAATCAGTCGACTGTTGCTAGCTATCAGTCGACTGCTCCCAAGAACTTTCTAATGATTGTTGATTCATATTATAATTTTGATCAAGACTACCAGGTTTAATCAATAAGTGAATAAAGTAGTGTATTAGAAGATTATAAACATTACATGACTACGGTTTCAATCAGCCCAACAATGAAATTAGTTGCACATAATACAACTTTTATTGATTAAATATTTAGAATTCATGACTCTACAATAAAAATAAAAACCAGAAAGAGAAGAAGTAACACTGCTTTTTATGATGTTAAGCCTTGAAGTCGACTTGAACTGCTTCTCAGTCGACTTGATCTTGTCCTTTAGTGCACTTGATCTCCTTCCTTATTCGATGCTGATAGATTAATGCTTGATTGATAGATGGTGGATGCTTGGGATATGTCTGGTGTATGGTTCCCCCTTCTTCTTATAGTTTCTCTGGCCCTTATCTGCAGATCTTAAACTACAGACTCTTATCTCTTCACACATCTGATATGGATTGAGTCGATCTTCTTACTTGCCAAACCCTCAATTTCTAACTTTGATTGTTGGAGAGTTGTTATTTGCAGTTATCCCATATCTGTTTCCTGGATTTTGGCAGCTCACTTTGATTCGGATTTGGATGAGGATGAATCTTCAACTATTCTTATCTTTTAACTCTCGCTGAATGCCAGTCGACTGGTGTTAGAATCAGTCGACTGTATCGTGAATTCTGGAGATTCAAATCCAGTCAGTCAAGTTGACTATCTTTTGGAGTAAGTCGACTGTACTGCGCAGCTTCGGAATCTCAACCTCCTCTGTTCAGTCGACTGTTGCTGAAGGACCAGTCGACTTGTGTTCTGCAGCTTCCTGTGTATCATCCTCACAGTCTGGAGTAAATCTTGAATCTGCTTCGTTTAGCTGCTTTTAGGCTGTTTCCTATGGAAAAGAGAAAAGAAGAGTAAATTACCACATATAGAGAGTTTAAATGTCTAATTGCATTCAGATTATTGCTCTTAAATGTAGATATTATTGGATTCATCAAATACCCCCAAACTTAGCTTTTGCTTGTCCTCAAGCAAAATAAAACTACAAGCATCATTTGAACATCTTGACCCTCCTAACATTTACCTTAGAGAACTTGCTACTTTAGGTGTCAAGGTTAGAACAAGCATTAAGATAGGTCTAAACAAGTTTTAATTTAAATGTTAATCACTTATTCACAAGAATACTCAACTCGAATATCAAATAGTAGTATGGCCAATGCCTATGCAACATAATTATGATTACGGTTAGCAAGCTCAACTATATTTCAACTCCAAAATCTCACCATGGCATACACTCCCAAAAAATATAGCTCTCATTAACATGGGAATTTCAAATTAGATCTCTTGACAAATATTCATTACCTGGATGAAACCATATGCTTGATCTTTATACTACATCTTCACACCATTGATTTTGCACACTACTTGGATCAAAAGGTCTTATATAGGTTGTAATGGGGCCATGGGTGAGGGTTTAAACAATTGAAGGAAAAAGGAATACAAAATTTCTAAAGAATTAGTAGAGCAACTTGCATTGTTCTAAGATATTATATTTCTTCCCCCTAAATTTTTTTTTTTAATTTTTTTTTATAGTAAGTTCGATAGTATGAGGCCATATATTACAGGCCTATACTTTATTTCTACCAACACCTTTCACCCATCCACAACTCAGCAATTTACCACTTTTCATTTTTTTCTTATGACAAATCCTCCAACTTTACTTTATATTTCAATCCCCTCACCTTGACATGTCACATCTCTTTTACAATTCTTGCTCTACTAACTCAATAGATATAGGTATGGTAACCTATTCATCTAGGCATGGTTAAGGATGATGTGTCTTACAAAAAAAAGGCTTTTATAGGCTTCAAAGGGGCAACTAGTGAATAATTGATGTTGGGTAGGGTATTTGTCTTTGGTGATAGAATCTTAGGTGCCTTAATCATTTTCAAGTTTTCATGCAAAAATCAAAACAAGTTTCAAAAAGTAGCAAAAACAAGTTCTAGTTCATCTCAAGAATGTAGTCAACTGAGATCTTCAAGTGTATGACTCTCTCAAAAAAAAAAAAAAAAAAAAAGGCTCAAAACTCACAATTTGTGTATTTAAGTTTACTCACAATTGAACTTGCTATTCTTTTTCAAAATTCGTCGAATTGACATGACCACACGAATAAAAGTTTCAAGTATGATCCATATGATAAGTTATCAACATTTTTAAAGATAAAGACCACAATTAATACTTGTTCTCCACTCTCTACCTATAGTAACTGAGATCAAATCATTAAATGTTGGAATCGTCAAAATCAAAAGACTCCAAATGTGAATTAATACCCTCAAACTTAGATGGAACATTGTCCTCAATGTTTGCACAAAAACTTAAAATAGGCATATGTCACCATCCAGTTTGAAGGAAAGAAAATGAAATAAAGAAATAAATAAATGATTAAAGAAATGAATAAAGAGCGAGAGTGTAAGTACTCTCCTGAAAATTGGGTTGCCTCCCAATAAGCGCTGTGTTTCTTGTCTTCAGTTGGACTTGATGAGTTTATGCAATGTATTGAATGGTTCGCGGCTCAAAACTCATCTTATTATAAGGTTTCCCCCTATGCCCATTCACCTTGAACGTTTGATTTTCTCTTTGCTATGAACCTCCAACGCTCCATGTGGGGAAACCTTTGTAACAACGTACGAACCGTACCATCTTGACATAAGCCTATCCGCATTGGTCCACCTTAACGCACCATTGTGTTCTCGCAATATTCTCAACATCGTCTCTTTTTCCTGCATCCTCAAGTTTGCAGCAACTATTACAGGTAACGTCTGGTTGTCACCCACATATGCATACTTCCAATGTTCAGGCAGCGGTTTTAGCTCCACATCTGGTGTCCTGGTAACAAAAGAAACAAAAGTATTATTAGACACAAGATTTTCAAGCACAGGTGCAAACTCACCTGAATATGATTTTGGATTTCCAAGGTAATGTACTGTCTCTGCAATCCTCCAATCATCATATTCCTGTTCAACTTGAGACAGTGTTAGAGAGTGTGTAATTGTGGCTTGTAACGGATCGACACTATGTACCTGAAATGTTTGGTCAACAATTTCCTGAACCACATCAACATTATAACATTCATGCTCCTCGTGTGGTAATTTTAGAGCATCAAACATTTTAAACTCAATCTTTTTACCATTTATTTTCATACTTATGGTACCCTTTTTAACACAAATTTTTATATCAGCAGTACTCATAAAGGGTCTACCTAAGATGATAGGTAAAGAAGATAGCATTGAAGAGTCTTCCATATCCAAAACAACAAAATCTGCAGGCAAAATGAAATCATTTACCTGAACTAAGATATCTTCTAAAATACCTCTAGGTCTTTTGATGCTGCAATCAGCCAACTGCAAGGTGATGGATGTTGGTTTGAGTTCCCCCAATCCTAGCTTTTCGTAAACAGAGTATGGAAGAAGATTGATGCTTGCCCCCAAATCTAACAGTGCTTTTTCAAAGAAATGTTCACCAACACTGCAAGGAATGGTAAAACTGCCTGGATCCTTCAACTTAGGAAGCAATTTTCTTAATAACACCGCACTCACTTCTTCTGTTAGAGCCACATCCTCCTGAACCTGAAAAATTTTCTTGTGAGTACAACATTCTTTCAAAAATTTGGCATAAGAAGGAATTTGTTTAATAGCATCAAGTAGGGGAATATTGATTTTTACCTTCCTGAGAGTTTCAAAAATATAAATAAATATTGTTCTTTCTTTTGCTTAACTAACCTTTGAGGGAATGGTGGCAAAACTGCCCATTCTTTGTCACTTACCTTGTTGGAACCAAAAAATTTTGATGGTTGTGTGTCTGATTCATCTGCATTTGTTCCAACTCTGCTGTCGATTATCTTACCACTTCTCAGGGTTGTCACCGATTGGAGCTGTTCTTGTCCTCTAGGGTTTGGTATGGTTTGTGATGGGAGTTCTCCTGCCTTTCTTTCACTTAACTCCTTAGCAATTTGACCAATTTGAGTCTCCAATTTTTGAATGGCCTGCCCTTGTTGGTTGCTTGTTTGCTGTTGCTGTTGGAGTAATTGAAGAACGGTGGATTCGAAATCTAACTTCTTCTGTTCTTGTACTGGCCGATCACACCCATTCCCAATCCGGAATTGCTGCGCATGCCCTTGTGCGAATTGAGTGCCTTCATGGTTTTGATTATTGCTCCATGAGAAATTTGGATGGTTTCGCCACCCTGGGTTGTACGTATTTGAAAAAGGGTTGTTCTTAGGCGGGTACACTCCCTGTCCTATGTAGTTTGCGTGCTCCTGATCTGTGAAAGAAGACATGGGACATGTATTAGTTGTATGATCAGAATGAGAACAAATTGCACAAATTTCTTTTGTTTGGCTTTTTACGCCACCCAATGTCGAAATTGCATTAACAAGCATATCAATTTTGTTGTTTATGTTTACCATTTCTAATTGCATGTTATTATTACTAGAAATTTCGTAAACTCCCTGTTTTTGCGAAAGGCCCCTTCACTTTGTTGAGAATTGTTGTGAGTTCTCGCTGAGTTTTTCGAATAGCTCGATGGCCTCCTCACCACTTTTCCTCATCAAGATTCCATTGCAAGCTAAATCTACAATTGCTTTGTTAGTGTCATTTAAATCCTCATAGAATGCTTGTACCTGATCATCCTTAGGCATGTTGTGCGTAGGACACTTGAGAAGTTTGTTCTTAAAGTCCTTCCATGCTTCGAAGAACAAATCGCCATCTTTTTGTTGGAATAGTTGAATTTCCCTTTTTAGAAGAATTTTGTTACCAATTGCACCCACGATTGAATTGATCCTGGTTCCAAAGAATTATACCACAATTTAGCATTAAGTTTTAATGAGAATGGAAACAAAATTAACCTGATTTGTTCGGGGGTAAGCCCTTGGACGCTTTGCATTCTGCAAAGATCAAAGAAATCTTGCAAATGGAGGTGCGGATCCTCGTCTAGTCTGCCACTGAAGTAGGGAACCATGCTGAGTAATTGAGGTGATAGGTGCATGTTCCCTGTGACATTAGGTTGATAAGCTATGCAAGAAGGTTGCTCAATATTCTTCGGAGTGAATTTGTTTTGCATTGGTACTCGATTTGGTAGCTGTACAATCGACTGATTCTTGGAGACAGTCGACTGATCTGGATCTGTCTGTGCAGAGTGTAATCTAAAAGAAAATATTATAACCGAAAAAGAAAAAAGAAAAATATTTTTATTGATCTGCAAGTTAAAATACTAAACAATCCCCGGCAGTGGCACCAAAAACTTGTTGTGAATCTCAGCTATCTAAATAAATAGATAAACTAGACACAAATTAAAACCTCGCAAGTGTACGAATCGTTTATAGAAGCGTAGTGAAAAGCAAGGGTCGATCCCACAGGAATTGTAGTAATTAACTCACTAATCAATAAAACACAAATCATAAAGTTTTGTTCTAAAAGTCTATTTGAAAGGAAATGGAAAGATTAAAATCTAGATTAAGTAGTTCTCAATTTGAATCACAAATATCTATTAAAGTAGTTGGGCATGATTTCCACTTATAGTCACGAATGCTAAATTAACTTCTACACTGCTCTAATCACTCATGTTTGTTCATTTAAGGGCATGGTATCTACTCCTTAAAATTAAGATTTCCCTAGGCCAAGAATTAGGCATGGTATCTACTCTAATTTGCTTCTTTCCTTAAGTATTTAGCATGGTATCTACTAAGTTGCACTTGAAGAAAGCATAGGAACGATGGAAATAACAAACACTTAAAGTTCTAGAAGTTGGTATCAAATCTAGATCCTTCAAGTTGATTAAACCAAGAACCTAAAAGATTCCTGTGTTACAAGTATGAGCACAAGATATGGGTCATCTCTATACTCATATAACAGAGTCAGTTTTATAATAAGCTAACTTGGTAATATCAGGTTCTTCAAATCAGTCGACTGTTGCTAGCTATCAGTCGACTGCTCCCAAGAACTTTCTAACGATTGTTGATTCATATTATAATTTTGATCAAGACTACCAGGTTTAATCAATAAGTGAATAAAGTAGTGTATTAGAAGATTATAAACATTACATGACTACGGTTTCAATCAGCCCAACAATGAAATTAGTTGCACATAATACAACTTTTATTGATTAAATATTTAGAATTCATGACTCTACAACAAAAACAAAAACTAGAAAGAGAAGAAGTAACACTGCTTTTTATGATGTTAAGCCTTGAAGTCGACTTGAACTGCTTCTCAGTCGACTTGATCTTGTCCTTCAGTGCACTTAATCTCCTTCCTTATTCGATGCTGATAGATTAATGCTTGATTGATAGACGGTGGATGCTTGGGATATGTCTGGTGTATGGTTCCCCCTTCTTCTTATAGTTTCTCTGGCCCTTATCTACAGATCTTAAATTCCAGACTCTTATCTCTTCACACATCTGATATGGATTGAGTCGATCTTCTTACTTGCCAAGCCCCGGGTTTCTAACTTTGATTGTTGGAGAGTTGTTATTTGCAGTTATCCCATATCTGTTTCCTGGATTTTGGCAGCTCACTTTGATTCGGATTTGGATGAGGATGAATCTTCAACTATTCTTATCTTTTAACTCTCGCTGAATGCCAGTCGACTGGTGTTAGAATCAATCGACTGTATCGTGAATTCTGGAGATTCAAATCCAGTCAGTCAAGTTGACTATCTTTTGGAGTAAGTCGACTGTACTGCGCAGCTTCGGAATCTCAACCTCCTCTGTTCAGTCGACTGTTGCTGAAGGACCAGTCGACTTGTGTTCTGCAGCTTCCTGTGTATCATCCTCACAGTCTGGAGTAAATCTTGAATCTGCTTCGTTTAGCTGCTTTTAGGCTGTTTCCTATGGAAAAGAGAAAAGAAGAGTAAATTAACACATATAGAGAGTTTAAATGTCTAATTGCATTCAGATTATTGCTCCTAAATGTGGATATTATTTGATTCATCAGCAAGCTGTTAGCTCTTCTACCACAAAGATAACTTTGCTTGGGCTTCCACCCTTCCGTTCTTCTTTGCGTTTGGTGGGTGAAATGTCCAAATGCATCGGAGAGGTCTTGAGCATCTCTTCATCTGCTAAGTTAGCGGGTTGCCTTCAAGTAGAGGCTATATTTAGAGTCCCTTTGCGTAAAGAATGCATTGAAGTTTACTTGTTGAAAGACAATTTCAACTCCTTTACGGTGTCCGTCCAATATCATGATCTGACGCACCATAAGGATCCATCTCCTTTGCCTCCCCATTCTACTCCGAAGCTTGCACCCAAGCTTTCCATGGCCCCAATACCTTTC
The DNA here is from genome assembly GCA_017893485.1 of Hemerocallis citrina. NCBI lineage: Eukaryota > Viridiplantae > Streptophyta > Magnoliopsida > Asparagales > Asphodelaceae > Hemerocallis > Hemerocallis citrina. Next base: position 268,854,631 of record CM030363.1, read on the forward strand.
CATCCTGGTTCTTCTTCTTCCGCCAAAACGGGGTGGAAAGGGTCTCATAACCACTATACTAGAAAGAACGTTCCTGTCTCTTTCAAGCACCTCGTCTCCCCTAGCAGCAACAAGTTCTCTCCCTCCAAGGCTCCGAACCTTGTTTGGATCAATCCCGACATTGCATCGCAAAATGCGGGGAAGTTGCCGACCGCGATCACCTCCTCATCTTCTTCCCTCCCTTCTCGGCATACTAGTGCCACGCCTACTAAGTCTGTGCCCTTAGACTCCCTGTCCATTGCTATCCCTCCACTGTCTCCTCCTACCGTGGCCAAGCCTCTTTCGCCGGCGTCTCAGTGCCCCGCTTGGGATATCAACCCTCACTTTGCTTCCGACTGGGAGAAGTTTCAAAGGCAAGCGCACTTCCCTAGCATTGATGCGTCGTCTCCTTCACTTCCTCCCATCAAGGTTCGAAGGCCATTTTCGTCCAAAGATGACAGCTGGATCGATCAGGACAATTTGCTTGATGCAGAGGTAGCGGAGCTTCAGTGCGAGCCACCCCCAAAATAGGTATCCCCAGTTTATTTATCATTGATTTTATCTCAGTATGTTCTTTTGGTTTCTAATTGGCGTATGGAGATTATTTGTTGTCTTCCCGATCTCTCATTATCTCCTCCCCGGCCCTTGTTCCACCGCATTCTCAGCCCGCCCATCCCCATTTGGCTTTCGCTCGATCTGAGAGCAGCTATGGAGGCCATGCTGGGTGGTTCTACACCCAGCTATGGAGGTCTTCCTGTTGCTGTTGTTCTAGTTGATAAGCGATTCCATTCTTCTTCGGTAGCCTCCCTTATCGTTTCTTCTCCTTCCCCTATTGATTCTTTCGATAGTCCCCCTCTTCATATTTCTGCGGAGGACTCTTCTGACCTTATCCGTAGTTTTTCGCCAGGCGATTTTTCACCGCCCCGTTTAATTTGGTCTAGTGCCCGGATTTTGGCTAAAAAGTAAATATTCCCGATAGCCTCTTCGTCTTTTTCTCCTACCTCCCCATCTTGTGTTTTAGCCTCTCCTGGAGCTGAAACTTATATCTCCCCGTTTAGGCTGGACCACGATTTGCTGGGTTTCATCTTCCGTCCCCAATTCGATTCTCTCTGATCTTCAATTGGCTAACAATGCGCAAATGATGGGATTCAGCTTCGTATCAGACTCTTCCTCTTCTATTTCCTTTATCAGATAGATGGAACGTTGCAGAGTTAGGGAGCATCGGTTGGTCAATGATTAGTCTTTATTGGAACATTAGGGGCCTCCATTGTCCTGTTAAAAAAAGGGCTATTTTCCAACTGATTCAATCCTCCAATTGTGATCTTATTTCTATCCAAGAATCTAAGATCGACTCCCCATCCCCTTCTATCCTACGCACCATTGGTGGATCCATTATCACCAAATGGATTTCGCTTAACACGACTGGTTTTAGGGGAGGTATCCTCTTTGGTTTCAAAGAATCGGTCTTTTCTCTTATCTCAGTTCAAAGACTTAAGTATTTCCTCATCGTCCAGCTGCATTGGACTTCCCTAAATTGCCCTCTCACGGTTATTTCAGTGTATGGGCCCACTGTTTCGGATCGCTGCCCTTTGTTTTGGAACGAGTTCCAATCGCTTCAGCCTTTCACCGCTGGGCTTTGTGTTATCTGTGGGGACTTTAACGCCACCAGATTCTCTTCTGAAAGATCCACCCCTCCCTCCTCTAGCTTACAGTCCGTTTATTTTAACGATTGCATTTGTGCTCTGCAATTGTCAGATATCCCTCTTAATGGTAGATTGTTTACTTGGTCCAACCAGCGTCAAACACCGACGATGGCCAAACTAGATCGGTTCCTGGTTTCTCTATCTTGGCTTAACCAGTTTCAAAAATCATTCTCCAAAGCTCTCCCCAACCCCTCATCCGACCACTTGCCCATTATTCTTTATTCTAATTTCTCGTTTACTCATCACCATAAGTTCCGCTTCGTAAAATTCTAGTTACAAGATCAATTATTTGTCAATCTCATTTTTGAATGCTTATCAGCTATTACCGGTTCGTCGGGGCTGGGCAGGATCCTGCTCAAGCTCCACGCGATCAAATTCGATTGTAAGATTTGGCGTTACAACAGGCATAACACAAATTTCCTTAAGAATTTTATGCTATCTTCCATCGACTCCCTCGATAAAATGGAAGAGCTGGGTCCCCTTTCTGATTCAGCGCGTGCCGAAAGGCTGTCTTGTAAGCGCGATTATGCAGACATCCTTTACCTGGATCACATTAAATGGGCTCAAAGAGCTAGAGTGAGATGGATCAAGGAAGGTGATTGCAATTCTGCTTACTTTCATAACTTTGCATCCCACAGACAGCGTTGTAACCATATCTCGTCTATTTCTGACAATGGCGTCGAACATCACTCTGAGGAGGGGATCCATCGGACCTTCTTCTCGTTCTATAAAAATCTGATTGGCTCTTCCAAACAGCGATCTATTGGTCTAGATTGGCATCAACTTTACGGCCCGCAGGATCATGATCTCTCTTCCCTTGAAGCCTCCTTCTCTCTGGAGGAGATTAGAGTGGCGGTTTTCGCTTTAAAAAGCGATTCATCCCCAGGACCGGATGGGTTCCCCAGCTTTCTTTTTCCAAAAGTTCTAGAATTGCCTCAAAGATGATCTTCTTCAAATGTTCTCTGACCTTCATCTGGGCATTTATTCTTTTGATCGCATCAATTTCGTGCACATTGTGTTGATCCCTAAAATGATGGGAGCACACATGGTGACCAACTTCAGGCCGATAAGCCTCATCAATTTCACTTTCAAATCATTATGAAAGTTCTCTCCACGCGGCTTAGCGCGGTGATTTCTCCCCTCATTGACCCGGCCCAATTGGGTTTTATCAAGGATCGCTTCATCCTTGATAGTGTTGAATCAGCCCAAGAAATTATCTCGCACTGCCACAAGTCTAATTCTGAAGGTATCCTGCTCAAACTTGATTTTCAAAAAGCTTATGACAACGTCAGCTGGGATTTCCTTATTGACATTCTCATCCATGGAGGCTTTGGCCCCAAATGGATCGACTGGATTAAATCCAGCCTCTTCTCTGGCATTTCTTCCATTATTATTAATGGTTCCGAAGGTCACAAGTTCAAAATCAAATGTGGCCTTCGCCAGGGTGATCCTCTCTCGTCCCTATTGTTCTCTCTTGTTGCTGACGTTTTTAGTAAGCTTCTTAGTCAAGCTAGAGTGGTCCGAGCCATTGAAGGGCTCGGATCCTCGGGCCTCTTCCCTGGAGTTCTCAACTTGCAATATGCTGACGACACTATCATTTTTGCTAATCCCAACCCCCACTCTCTGCGCAACTTGAAACTTCTTCTTTATTGTTTTGAGCTTACCTCGGGTCTTTCGATCAACTTTCAAAAATCTTCAGTCCTATAGTTGGGAGGATCACCCAATCGTCAGGTCGGGATATCCAACTTCTTTAACTGCCCTATAGCTTCTTTCCCCATTTCGTATCTGGGTATCCTGTTGAGATGGGGTAAATTGCACAGATCTGATTGGTTGCCCATGGAAGATAAGATGGAATCCAGGCTTAATGTTTGTTCTAGGAAGCTACTCTCCCGAGGAGGTAGATTGATCCTCCTGAATTCGGTCCTCTCATCGATCCCTCTCTATATGATGTCGTTCTATTACGTTCCCTCCTGGTTCATCAAGATATTAGATCAGATTAGGAGTAACTTTTTCTGGTCTGGTTCATCCAATTACAAGCCAGGATCCCATCTAGCCAACTGGACATTGGTCTGTTCTCCCAAAGAGGTAGAGGGTTTAGGGGTGTTGAACCTCAGATACCATAATATTGCGTTGTTGGGTAAATGGCTTTGGAGATTCCTTAAACTCGACCATTTACTCTGGATACAAAGTATTAGAGCCAACTGCTTTTCTGATCATAAGTGGTGGACTCTGCCCTTCAGCACCCACCGCAATGCCTCCCCTTTCTGGAAGGGAGTGGGTAAAGTGTCTGCAGCCTTCCAATGTGGCATCAAGCATGACTGTTTTGATGGTTCCAGGACCTTCTTCTGGACTGATTTGTGGTTTGGTAATACCAAGCTCGCCTTCGCGTTCCCTGCTCTCTTTCACCTGGCATCCTTTCCGCTTGCCACGGTTGCTGAATCCTTTACTCTCATCAACTCGCAAAGGCATTGGGTTATCCTCTTCTCTATCAATCTCCCGACTCATTTAATGCCTGACCTCAATTTCCTCTTATCCTCTCTTCACGAGTACGATTGGCGCCCTGTTGAAGATATCTCTTGGAGATGGAACTCGGCAGGTCATTTCTCGGTTAAATCGTTCTATCTCTTTCTTACCTATAGAGATATACCCTCCCCCTTCGCCAAATTCATTTGGCGTTCCTGCGCTCCCCTAAAAGTGAAAATATCACTTGGCTTGCTTTCAACAATAGGCTGCTTACTGCTGAAGTCCTTAACAAGAGGAACTTAGCGTGGGGGCAATTGTACCCTCTCTGCTCCTTGCATTTCGAACAAGCAGACCACCTGTTTGTGAGCTGTGACTTCTCGCGTCCACTTTGAAAAATTTGCGCTCTTGCGTGGGAAATCCCCTCTCTCTCGCCCAACCTTCAATCTTGTTGGTCTACTATTCCACAAATCAAAAAGTACCGCAAATCTTGGATGTTCTCGACTCAAATTATTATCTGGATCATTTGGATGGAAAGAAACAAGAGGTTATTTAGTAGTCACACCTCCTTTATTCATTCCATTATAGAGGAGTTCTTATTTCTTTTCAATCTCTGGTCTTCATCTTTAAACAGTGAAGCTAGAGAGGCTCTTCTCAGTAGTAGACTTTTTGAAGCCTTCCTATGCCTTCGATCTCTTATTGCCTTTTAAACTGCTTCCTTTTTCAGCTTTCATGTTTTTATTTTTTCCCTTTATAACTGTTTCTCTATCCCCTCATCTTTTCTCTGCAGGTTTGAAGTGGACTTTTGGGGCTTTTAGTTGAGGGTTGCTTGGAGTCCCTCTTTTGGTTGGTTTTATTTTGCGCCTCGCTAGTAGAGCTGCAGATGCTCTATATTCCGCCCTCTTGGTTTTTTTGAGCCATTTGCTGGCTAGTTCTTTGTTCTTTATGCTGGTTATAATGTTCTTCTTGTCTGTGGATGTTGCTCTTTTATATACTTGTTATTATGCTGGGTTGTTTTGGCTTTCGCTAACTTTGTGTACTCATGAGGATGTTTTCCCTTTATTTTGTCTGGATGTTCTTCTGTGTTGGATTGATGCTTCCCTCATTGCTGAGTTTGGTCTTGTGATTCATTTTTGGCCTCGCTGATTGTGAGTTTTTGTTCTGCCTCAGGCGGGGCCTGGATCATGCTGTTTTTTCCTTCGTTTCTATTGTGGCTCTTTTTCATGTGTGAATGTTCGCTCTTTAAATGATGAGGATCCTGCTTCTGCTTGGCTATCCTTGCCGAGCTTTGCGTTTTGTTGAACTTCTTACTTTGGTTATTGTTCTGCCGTGCCTGGCAGGGTGTTTCTTTGCGGTATCCGGTGGGCGTGTTTGGCTGGGGCGTCGTATTCATCTTGTGTAGCGACCTTTTTGCTTCGGGTCTCATCGCTCTCGCAGTCGGTTCCGATCGTCATGCTTCGTCGTCTCAGCGGATTAGGGCATGTGTTGCTCTTTTTATCTAGATTGTACTTTTTTTTTCCTTCTGAGTGTAGTTTACTTTTCTGTATCTCTTCTCCAAGTGTGCTTTGGTTTTACTGCTCGTAAAACTTCTGTTGTAATACTTTTCGTTTAATGATATTGTTTTGTTCGGCTGGAGTCGCTAGACTCTATCCGGTGCATCAAAAAAAAAAAAAAACTAATAGTAGGATGTGGGAAGAGGGGTGGAGAAGGTATAAATAAGAGTGTGGGGGGAGATTTAACAAGTATATATTTGAATCATGAGAAATATTTGATGTCTGGTTTTTAATCATAAGAATGTTTATTATCATATGAAACAAAGTTAGAATAACTAAAATTAGAACTTTGGAGGTACAAGATATGCTAATTTTGATTACGATATTTTTAACCAATTTTAAGTTATATCGATCAGTAGTTAAGAAAAATCAAATAATAATTATCTTAACTCCAAAATAAATTTCAAACATGGCAAAATTTGAATAATTAGAGTTTTGTTGAGTTTTTTAAGATATTAGTCCATTTTGAAACATATATTTTAAAATTAGCCCATCTTTTTACGTCATTTGATAATAATTATGAAATTGGTCCATACGATTGATTAACCATGAATCTCTTCTCAAATCGCCATCATACTTAACGAAAATCTTTTATCATTTTCGTAATACCCGTTTAATTCCACCGTTTTATTTCCAGCAACTAGTTTAGACCAACACATCAATAAAAAAATGGATTTTTCTTTCAAAAATTTAACCAATTCCGATGTTTTTCTTCACAATAAATGGTAAACTTTTCTACTCTACTTCTACTAACATAACATGTGAGTATATATTGGATTTTTTTGTCATACCTAATTAGCCTATTAATTATGATCAAGTTATATTTGTACGAAAATCATCATTGATGAACCTATTTAGTTTAATAAGGCTTAATTAAGAGACCTAGTAAATAATGTGGAAATAGAAACTAATTTAAAATATATATTTCAAAAGAGATTAATATCCAAAAGGCCTAGTTTTGTGTATATAATAGTGAGGTGAGTGTATATATAAAACTGGGTTTTTTGAATTATATATATATATATATATATATATATATATATATATATATATATATAGTTCCCTTCCGTTGTGCACTAGGTCTCTGTGTGCTCTCGGCCTTTCCACCTTCGTATTGACGATCCGAACCATTCCCATTGATCTAAATATCTAAATTAGTCTAAATATATCAAATCAAATCATTTGAAATTCATTTACCCATCCATTGAAGTGTTACAAATCGTATGGCTGAAAATCGTTGTTTTTTTATAGTTACATGATGGATGGGCAAATGAATTTCAAATGATTTGATTTTGCATATTTAGACTGATTTAGATATGTAGATCAATGTGAACGGTTCGGATTATCAATACGAAGGCGGAAAGGTCGAGTGCACACGGAGGCCTAGTGCACAACGAAAGGGGACTCTCTCTCTCTCTCTCTCTCTCTCTCTCTCTCTCTCTCTCTCTCTCTCTCTCTCTCTCTCTCTCTCTCTCTATATATATATATATATATATATATATATGTGTGTGTGTGGGGGGGGGGGGGGGGTGGCTTTAGATTGGACATATTAAGAGCATCTTCAATCAAATTTTTTGTAATTTTGCATGTCACCCCTATTGCTCATTATTTGTATTTTTAATTATATTTAATAAAATCCATGATTTATTTATTTTATTTTTGGTTGTGTTTATTTTCATTTCTTTTTATGGTGTGTTGTGTTTCTCTCTCTTGTGATTCACTCTCTGTTTGATTCAGCTTTTTATTCTCTTTATTGATCTACAATTTGTTCTTGATCTCGTCTATTGTTTAAACCTATTTCATGGCTTAATTATCTCTTATTGGATTATTTTCTCCCTATTGTATACTACCCAGTTCACCCAAACCCATATTGTTCCTAAATAAACACCCTAATTGAACCATAACCCTAATTACCAAACCTTAATCATATTCTCTCTCCCTCTCTAGCCGTCACCCTCATCTCTCCCGATCTCCCACCTCCCGACCCTACCTCCTTGTTGTCGTCGACTTACTTCGACATTGGCAGACAACCCCGGCAACCGCAACACCGCTCTCCTCCTTCCCCCATCCGCTGCGTCACCCCCACGCCATGCTTCCCTATCCTTGTCGCAGCGCCGCAATCGCCGTTCACCGCTGGGCAGATCCGCCCCTCGCGTTGTCTTCGCCGTCGTCGTTTCCCTGTGCAGCGCCGTCGACGCCCCAGACTGCTGCCACCGCTCTTGCTGTTCGGTTGCTACTGTCTCTTTGTGTGTGTGTGCGTACGTTGTGTGCACGTGATTCTGGTGGTGTGATTCTCGTTATCGTCTTTCGTTCGTTGTGTTCGTTGTTTGGGATCCGTTTTCGTTATTCTGTTCTTCGTTCCATCGTCTTCTTATCAGGCAAGTAGCTTGTATGTATTCTTTTTATCATACAAGTTAATACCGTAAGTAGTCTAGTATGAAAATGTGTGTGCTCTCATGATGATCCATATTTGTTAGTTTTTCCGTTGACATCATCTCTTGATCATGAGTAGTTACAATAATTGACACCCGTTGCATGAAAACAATTAGATTAGTGGACACCGTGACTGTTTGTTGTTTGTGACACACCTTATGTTGTAGATGACTGTTGCATAGATGTTTGTTGGATGTATGATCTCATTATAGACTATCTATACACATGCCATGCTGATTTGAGTAACTCACATATCTCATGCTTTGTATGACATTTTAGATTGGACCGTTTGTAATTAAGTTGTTTGATAAAATTCTTAAAAGAACTTTTGTTTTGCTGCTGCTCTATTTTGTACAGTAATTTTGACCCTGTTAACATTAGTAAAATAAATAAGTTTGTGAACATGATTTATAGCCTTTGTCTTCTAGTTTTCAGAATTTTCGACGGATTTGAATTCCGATTTTTTATGCATGAGTTATTGTTGTTTTACTGTAGTCATATCGTATATTCCAGATTCTAATCTATAGGTATTCTGTATGGAATTTTATTTTAAAACTGATATTAAAAGTAGAACTTGAACTTTATATATTGCTGAGTATGTTTAGATATGACTGGGAGCAATTTCTAATTTTTGTGAAATTAATTAATGACTTTTGTATCTCATTTCATGCTTTTGAAACTAATGGGAATATTTCAAACTGCATGCTGTTCAGTATAGAATTATATTTTCAATTTGATTTTGTTCGTTTTTTATGAAAACGTTGTAAATATGAACTGTAGCCTTATTTGTCTATTTTATCACCCTTTTGACGGATCTGGATTTAGAATTATATTTTTGAATTATCTCTGTTTTACTACTGCTGTGTCTGAACTTTCAGAATCAAGATTTTGTTGCATTACTCTATTTTCCCAATTTTTTGACCATACTATCTATTATATAAATTCATGATATTTTATATTTTGAAACTATATATGTTAGGGAATCTTCCATATTTTTTCAGATTTAATTATGATGTATTTAAACTCTTTTCATGCTTATAAACAAGATTTTGCATTTTCTGGTTGAACACGATTTCTGTATTAAATGTTGTTTTCAACCCTATTTCTGTGGCTGATACGTGACTTATATATATGTGCTGGAATTGGCAGAGAGTCTAGTTTCTGGATTTTTTGACGAATCTGGATTTTCTATTCTGTAGCAATGGGAATCTTAGATTTGGTACAGTAGTGTCTTGCTGTCCAGAATTGAAAACTGTCGTTGTTTTGACTATTATGAGTTATTTTCATCAACCGTTGCAATCACTATTTCATCTTAGACTTATTTTCCGTTCTGCCATGTCTTTAGCCTGTTTGTATTCGTTCATACATGTTTAGTAATAATAAAAGAAATTAAACCGGGGGTTTTAAGGGAAAAGATCGAGTAGTGGACAATATAGAAATGCATATTCAGAAGAACTCATTTCCCCACTGTTAACTGTGGTACCTACTGTTTATCCCTGGATGCATGAGGGCATGATCCATGACACTGTTTGTTGTTACTGTTACTGTTATTGTTTGTCTGAATATATTGTCCTATAAAAGTTTCACTACAAAATCTTAAAACGAAACTGTTTGCTGTAGTAACCATGCGGTGAAATCCGGAACGCATGAAGTGCTACATAGTTAGTAATGAATACTAGACATAAGAATAACTATTTACACTGTCACATCCTGTTACGGTTACTGTGGACTTTACTATTACTGTTGATTACTGCTACTGTTGGCACACTGTTACTGCTGATCCTTACTGTTACTGTTATGCTTCTCCTGTTATCAATACACTGCTTACTGTCATTTGTAGACTATTATATTTGCTACCCTCTCCATGTTAGTATTACCTTTTTAGTTTAGTTTTTCTCTTCATTTTCCTACTTGTGTTGCTTGCGGCCCGGACTTGCATGTAACAGGCGTTATGTTTTCCTATCTTCCTTGTAATTGCCATATGAACAAGTTTTGCTGATCAATTGCCTACTGGAGTTGGTGAGAAAAAATTTTGAACTGCGCAATGGGAATAATTTGCTTAAATGTTTAATGAACTATTTTATTTCATGAACTGTATTGAGACTTGTATTGGGGTTTATTGTCCCAGGATTATTGTTTTGTTTCGGATCTAGTATTTGTTGGAACATTTATTATTGATGCAATAAATACTGTTGAGTTATGATTATTTTTGCATGCCTGATTGGAGTATACAGTTATATTTACTGTTATGATGAGTCAAGCAGATCCGTACAACTTATGGACGGTGAAAACTATCCGCTGGGCTTAGTTGGGAAGCGGGGCATGACATTGCCAATTTGGCAAAATAGCAAATGGCAAATAGAGTGTTTTGCTGCAATCGTCGTTTGCTATAATATAGCAAACGAGAAAAGAAAATGAACAGACGGAACATGTTCTGTAATACCAATTAAAATGACTTTTAAAAAATATATTTGGCAAAATGGACTTTGAAGCAATTTATTTTCAACTCGGGCTTGACAATTTATGAAAAATTTGGAGAAAACATGGACTTTGATTAAAATTTTCAATATAAAAAAATTGAAGGGCAGAACATGTTGTTCCGTCCGACTACTACATTGGTTTCTTTTTCTTTACGAACGGTACAACATCAATCGCCCGACATTTTTAAATTTTAATTTTTTTTGGGACGGAACATGTTCCGTCTGATCGTTTAAACAGTAAAAAAAATAATTGGACGAAACATGTTGTTTCATCCGACGCATTTATTTTTTTTTTAAAAAATTGAGACGAAACATAATATTCTGTATGCTATGTTTGATAACTGGCCAATTCATTTCTGATTCTCGTTTGCTAAAATTTGACAAAATAGCAAACGATCGGAGCTCTCTTTTACTATTTTTTTTTGTCATTTTGCAAGAATAGCAAACCATTGGATGAGAAGAATGGTAAGTTAGGCTAATTGGAATTTTTTGCCGTCAGAGCATCCACAGTCGTTTGCCTTTTTGTCATTTTTGCCATTTTTTGTGTACTGTAGCGCACACAGTCGTTTGCTATTTTGCCATTTTTTGACAATTCGTCTACAGTAGAAAGGGAGAAACAGCATTCGAAATAGCAAAATGCATATTATAGCTGACGAAACATTTTAATTGATCGGACGAAACATCTTTAAAAAAAAATTAAAAACCAAATAAATTAACTGGTTAAATGAATTTAAGGGTGGGAATGAACACGATGTTTCGTCCCATGTGGGATCTCAATCAATTTTTTATTTAAAAAATTAATTTTTAAAATTAATTTTGTAAAATTTTAAATTGTTTTTGCAAATTTTAAATTGTTTTTGCAAATATTGTTTACAAACTATTTTTAAAAATTGTTTTTGCAATTTTTTTTAGCAAAAAAAACTTCCTTAAAATCCGTCTGGTTATTTTGAAAAAAATTTCATCATTGGGAAGAAACATCATGTTTTGTCCCTTTTTTTTCCCTATGGTTTCGGCCAGTATAAATCATGTTTCGATTGTTCCTTTTTTAAAAAAAATATGCATTTTTTTACCATTAGACGACTGCAGCGTTTCTTTGAAATGCATTGCCAAAATATGCATTTTGCCATTTTTTCCATTGGACGACTGTGGATGCTCTCATAGGCCACTTTTTGAAAATATTTATATTTTTGGGCTAGTTTCCCAATTATTAGCATTTTTGAGCTACTTTGTGCCACATCAGCAGGGACCGCTATTCTCAATAGCGGCCTCTTCATCTCGAGGTCGCTAATAAGAATTAAAACATAGGTCACTATTTTTATTAGCGACTGTGGTAGGGTAAAAATGGCTTGGGGCCCAACCTGGGCCCAGTACAGCTCTCACTCAAAAACAGGAAAAACAACAATCTGGCCCGGCTTCGAGCCAGACAGGATCGGCGCCGAACCTCAAGTTCACCCCCGCAGAACTGGTCTCCTCGTATCCGACGAGCATCGATGGCCCTCGGCCTCCGATCCACGGCAGCCCTCCGGGCCGTCCGCCCATCCGGGTGTAGAATGACGATGACCTGGCACAGCCTAGGCCACCAGATTCTCCCAGGAGCACAGGAGCCCCATGATCCGCCATGTCAGCTCCAAATACCACCAAGGACTTTGCCACGACAGCCCTATACCACTCCTGGTACTGCCACGTCAGCCCTAAACCCCCTGGGCCTTCTGCCACGTCAGGCCCATGGGCTTTCGGGTTCAGACCCAGCCCCCAAGCGGATCCAAACCCGGTTGGAATTCTCTATAAATACTAGACCCTCACCCACCTTTTCAGGTAACCAATCTTTTGCCACTTAAATTCACCTAGTTATTACTACTCTCTCACAGAGACTGACTAGATCGTCGGAGGGTCCGCCACCGGGATAAACCCCGGTGTTTCAGGACCGTCTGCAGGTACACAAGACCTCGGATCCGAACCCTCTGATCCGAGCCCAGACATCCACCTCATTCCGAGCCCGTCGCAAGTATCGCCCGGTTAACCGAGGGTCGGCAGACAAGCAGCTTTCTCCTTCAATACAAATCGAGTCCGAACTCACACCTGGTGCATCCACACGTCTCCCAGAAACAAACCGCAACAGGTTGGCGCCGTCTGTGGGAAAACTGCTTCAGAAGCCGACCCGAGCTCGACCATCAAGGGACCTCGACAGCCGAACTCTCATGGCCTCCAAGGGCAAGGGGGCTGCTTCCTCCGTCAACCGACGGGACTCGCCCCCACCATCTGCCAACGCCGGGCCACGCATTTCAAAACACAGGGCTCCCCATCAGGGGTCCCAAAGGAGCGTCACCCGTCAAGTCCAGCCCGACCTACGGGGGATTATCGTCAACCGACAGGTTAGCCGCAGCAGGGGAAGGGCCGCTTCCAACCCGGCCCCGAACCATCCAAGACCGCCGCCCGAGGGACGGAGGCCAGCGCTCAGCCGCGTCGGAAGGCAACCTTCAGACCGACCAAACAGGGTTGAGGGAGCCCCCGTCACTCACAAGGAGTTCCAGGACTTCCTAAGAGAAATTCTTGGGGCTCTCCGATGGGCCCCCAGGGAGGAAGCCCTCCATTCCCAAACCGGGTCAGACGCCGAGGCCAGCGTGTCCCGCCCGTCAACAATCCAGCCAGAGGACGATGGCGTGCTCCTAAGGCGCCTCCAAGAAATGGAGGATCGCCTCGATCACATAGGAGACGGCGACCAACGAGCGGCTCAGGGGTACAGACCTGTCCGTCCTCCCTTCTCCGCCCCCATCCTCCAAGCGGAAATACCCAGAAATTTCCGACCACCTCAATTTGAGACCTACGACGGCGAGGGAGATCCTGCTGATCACATGGAGGGTTTCAAAACCCTCATGATGATTCACAGCGCCTCGGATCCCCTGCTGTGCCGAGCCTTCCCTGCCACCCTTCGGGGTCCGGCTCGTGAATGGTTCTCGAAGCTCACCCCCGGCTCCATTTACTCCTTCGACCAACTAGAGGGAAATTTTCTTGCCCACTTTGTCACCAGCCGGAAGGCCGAAAGGACCAGCGCCTCTTTGCTTGGGCTCAGGCAGATAGAGGGGGAATCACTCAGAGTGTTCGTCCGGAGGTTTACCGTAGAGGCAAGGTCGGTCTCCTCCCTTGATCCAGGCGTCGCCTCCGCGGCATTTCGGCACAACGTCCGTCATGGACAGCTGAAAGCTTCTCTGGCGAAGAAACCCCCTGTCGACTTTCCCGACCTCCTCAATAGGGTCGAGAAATACATTAGGGCAGAAGAGGCCCTTAACCCCGAAGATGCCAGGGAGGCCACTGGGAAGGGAAAACAGAAGACCAAAGAAGTCGAACCATCAAAGAAGGCTCCGAGGGACGCGGGGGCCATGAAGAAGGTCCCGCCGGTCCCTCGCTTCGAGAGGTACACTCCCTTGACACATAACGTATCCGCCATCCTGTTAGAAATCGAAGACAAAGGCATTGTCCGACTACCTCCCCGATCTAATAACAACAAGAATCGAGATCAGCGCTTCTACTGCCGCTTCCACAGAGATCACGGACACGAAACCGACCAATGCCGGGCCCTGAAAGACGAAATCGAGGAACTCATCTCAAGAGGGTACCTCCGAGAATTCACCCGAGAAGGCCCACGGGATCGGCGAGATGCTAAGAACCGGAGGCTCTCGCCTCCGAACCCTACTCCGAACTGCATCCAGGGTCGGGATCCCGAGTCCGAGGGAGCCACGGATACGCCATTCATCTTGCACTGTGTCCACGGAGGACCAATGGGAGGAGAATCAAATACTTCCCGAAAAGCCTTCATCCGAGAGGTGAATGCTGTCCAAAACAACCCCTCGCCCAAGCTACAACCAATGCCGGTCTCCTTCTCAGGAGAGGACCTCGAAGGCGCTCGCCTACCCCACTGCGATGCCCTCGTCATTAGCCTCCACATGGCTAATTGTGAAGTTCGCCGAATCCTCGTCGACAACGGCAGCTCGGTTAATATTCTTTTCCTCGAAGCCTTCGAGAACCTCAAGTTACCTAGAGGCAAACTCAAGCCGGCCGGATACACCTTGCATGGGTTCTTCGGCGTCCCTGTCATGATAGAAGGGATTGTTACCCTCGACGTTACCGCAGGATCGGCTCCTGTCAAAAGGACCGAGTCCATGGACTTCATGGTGGTCAACGTCAAGGCGGCTTACAACGCCATACTTGGCCGACCCGGACTATGCTCCCTCCAAGCAGTGCCTTCGGCCTACCATCTGAAACTTAAATTTCCCACCCCGCAAGGAGTCGGCATCGTCCGAGGCAGCCAAGAAGCAGCGCGATCGTGCTACATGACCACCGTCGGGGGGGGGGGGGTGTGTTCCCCCTCGACGCCGTCGAACTCGAACCTGAGAGGGCCATCCCTGCTCCCGAACCTGCCGTCGAGCTGGAGGAGGTCCCCTTCGACGCCGAACACCTAATGAAGTTCCTTGAGGGACGAGCATAGGTTTTAGCCTGGCTAAATGTAAATATGCTTTTATGTAAGCACTCATATGTAAAGGGCCGTCTTAGCGGCCCTCCCTATCTTATACGAAAGAAATCTCTTTTTTGTCAAAACTCCAAACACCTCGGCAGATCCGACCTAACGCCGGACAATGGGATCGGCACCCGAGTTTTCACTCCGGTATCGTCCCCAGCACCTCGGTAGGTCCGACTCGGCTTCAGGCCAGGGAGACTTCACAACTCCCCACGCCGATCCCTTGCGGATCGACAGGGCCGAACCACACCCCCTCCATCATTCATTACACCATCAGCCAGAACAAAAAGTGAAAAGAATTCCTTATTCATACTCCTTTATTGGGTTCTGAGAAAACAAACAAAGACCGTTACAGAAACACTCCACTCATCTCAAACTGAAGGAAGCCGCCATCTTAGGGCCCCTCGGGTCCGACGAATGTCGGGATCACTCCGACCGAACAACTTGGAACCCTCTCTTTGTCATGATGGTCCTTCGGTTCGGCCACGGTCGACACACCGGCCACGGAGCTCTGGGCATCAACGGGTCGCATACGCTCCAATAGCAGCAGCGCAGAGGGAACCCCCTCCGCTCGCCGATCCCCCGAGGAAGATGTTGAGACACCCAGCATCGTCCGGTAACGGTGTATCTCCATCTCCTTCTCCACTATCACATCACGAAGTAGCTTCTCAGAGGAGGGCCTCTGCACCGAGGAACTCGACATAGTATATCCGAGTCCGACACCCACGAGTTTCCGATCCACCATCACCCTCCTCAGCCGACTTGCCTCCTCACTTAGGGCTTCAGACTTGTTCCTGTAATAATTGAAGGCCGCATCAGTGTCACGGGCCCCCTTACGGTACCGAACCAAAGTGGCCTCCAAGGCCTCAACCTTGCTCCGGAGCCACGCCACGTCGGAACGACGGGGGTCCGCCTCGGGAGGGGGAGCCTTAACCTACAAGAAAACCAGCCCACTCAAAACACATATGCAAGGAAGAGTCGGAAATATCCGAGGTCAAAACACTTGGCCAGTCAAAAATCCCCTTTTTTATAGATTGAGTTACTTCTTACAAAAAATGCGGTGGCCAGTCCGCGGAAGGCAAATACAATCGAGAGAGGGAAAAAGAAAGACAAAATTATACAACTTGTTTTTCCACCTCAGCATCGGCAGACGGGTTCACAGGGGGGTCGGCAGACGGGTCAAGACCGGGCCCTTCTTCGCCAGGGGTCTTCGGCGTCCCCTCGATCTCCATGTCATACTCAAAGTTGGACAGGTCGACGGTCGGGTAGAAGTGCCTCACATGACTGAGGGACTTCGCGTAACACTCATCCTGGGCCTTGATCACCATCAGCTGACCCGCATTCGTCAGCTCTTCCCTCTCCTTGGCGAACGCAGTCGTCAGCTCCTCCTTCTCCTTGGCAAACTTCTTCTTCAAAGAGACCACCCTCTTCCCCCACTCCGCATCCTTGGCCTCGAGCTCGAGCTTCATCTGCTGCACTCTCTTGTGCGAGCCCTCGAGCTTGATCTGCATCTCCTTCATCTCCCGCTCGCTCTTATCCGCCCGAGCTCGCTCTTGTGCCAGGGACGCTTCGTAGAGGTTCTTTACGTTAGCCCCCTGCATACAAGCCTGCGACCGACAAGCGCAGATAAGAAAAAGACTCCCGCAGTAAAATTAACAAGGGGGATAGGGTCGACGAGCTTACCAGCACGGTGGCCTGCGCCAGGCGCGTGAACGCCACCTCCACGGGCTCGCTCTCCATCTCCTTATGGTCGCGAGGGGTTGCCAACTTCTCCGCCACCTCCACGGCCTGGGCCTCCTCGGTCAGACAGTCCCCCATCCGAACCGACCAATCCGGTGCCCACCGTTGCCGCAACATCTCCACCACCGGGTCCTCTTCCTCGACCTCGACCAAGGGACCTTTCCCCTTGTCAAGATCGGATGCCTTTGCTTGGCCCTGGCCCCTCGAAGTAGCCACCCCCTTGCCCGTCTCCGAGCGAGTCCTCTTGGTCCTCGGCTCAAGCGGGGCCTCCGAGATGGCTAGAGACGCCTCCCTCGGCCTCTTCGTCGCCTCCACCTTCTTCTCGGCCTTCTCCTTCCTCATGGCGAGCCTCTTTGCCTTGATCGATGCTTCATCCATATCTGCAGAAAAATCCATTAAAAGCAATGAGCAAGAAAGTACGAAAAGGTCGAGAGAAAAGAAACAACTACATACACAGAACGGCTGGGCTCAGTCCAACGCTCGCCAGGTGGGCCTCCGTCACCTTCGTCCAATCGATACTATGTGACAGACGGAGGCGCTCGACAAACCCCCACTCCTCGGCCGTCAAATCCCTCGGCCTCGGCGGTAGATAGCTCGGCTTGGAGTGGTTCCATCGAGTGGGAATGTCCCAGGGCTCTTCACTCCGGATCACCAGATATTTTTTCTTCCAATCCTTGATGGAGTCCGGGTGGCTGTGAACGACCTTCCCCTTACTCCGGGGCGAGAAGTAGTAAACACCCTCAGCCGTCGAGCTGATCATCAACATCGCTCGGAACACATTTAGCCGCAGGGGTACCTTCTGTTCCTCGCACATCAGCACAAAGCAGATAATCTGCTTCCAAGAGTTCGGCCCGTACTGCATCGGCGCCAAGGAGGCCCAGTTCAGCACATCCCGAACAAACGGGTGGACTGGCAACCTCAGACCGGAGATAAAGGCGTCCACTGGGAAGACGCAATACCAAGCAGAAAGGGGATCGGTTGGGCGCAAAGTAGAGCTCGGCAACATCAATTCGTAGCCGGGCCCTATGTGGTACGCCAGCTGCAAAACCTCCAAGTCCCCGCCCTCCAAGACGGTCGGAATCGCGTCCATCATCACCCTCTTCCGACTCGGCGAAGAAGGCTGCACGCCAAAGAGCTCTTTGTCAGAGAGGTCGACGGGATACTGACGGAAAGGCTTCGGCTGTACGGGCGAACCTGTCATCAAATTGCGGTAAACAGGCGCCTGGCTCGAACCACCAGTCCTCGACCCTGCCTTCCTCGGAGCCCTCTTCCTCTTCTTGGTTCGCTCCAGCGAGGGGGTAGATAATGGCCCCAGACCAGTCGGCATGGAACTCGAACCCGCACCCTGAACTGTGGACCTCCTTACTGTGTCGCCCTCGCCTCCCTCCTCCTCGGAAGCCAACCCTAGAATCTGGACTTCGCTTGAACTATCGCCCCCTCCTCAGAGTCGCTGCTCTCCACCACAAAAAGCTTCCGAGATCGCAACGGCCTCACTTTATACACCGGCACCTCCCCACCTACCGGCGCCTCCTCGCCTACCGGCTCCTCCCACGAAATCGCATCGGAAAGCTCCACATTATGCACAGACTCCCCCTCAAGGACAGGCTCCTCCCACGAAGTCGATTTGGAGGCAGGTTTCACTTCCGCCCCAGACGTCGACGCTGACGAGCCAGACTGAGCCCTGTCCATCTGTGCCTAAACTAAACAGATTTACCAACTAACCTGGGTCGCTTCGGAAGAACGAGCCTGCTGCAGCAAACGGTAGGGACGAGCGCTGAAGTATTGGAAGATTTTTTGGAAGAGAAAGAAGCGAGTTAGAAGTGGGCGATAGGAGGAGAGGGGGGGACATTTATAGAGGATGAAAACGACTCCTCGATTTCCACAATCACTGTTCACCGATTGACGTGCAACTGCCGCCTGGAAAATCGCGCCACGTCCTCGAAACGTGCGCTGCTGACGTCATCCAGTGCCAGGCTGGCAGCCAGATGCAGGGATCGGTTCGGATGAAGTATTCGGCGGAGAAAACATTTTACTTAAGATTTGAGGCGCTGTCCTTCGACAGACGCCCCGGGCTCCAGGGCTCGGTCGACTCCCCTCTCACCCGCGAGCAGCTCGGGGCTTACGGCCTCGGCAGCCGAAACCCCGAACTGTTCGAGGGTGGGACAGAAGTCACCATCGCCTGGAGCCCTATCGGAAGACAGATCAGCCAACCTCTAATCGGAGGCGACCCATCTATCCGAGGCTCTTCAGCCCCCGGGTCCGGAGTACAGTTGATGCCCCTCCCGTCTGGATCTCTCTCGGGCCAAACAACCGTGTCAGGGTCGTCTGACCCGAAAAAGGATCCAGACGGCAAAGCCATCACCGATCCGAGGCTCCTTATCTACCGGTACGGATTTCGGCCATTACCCCTCTCGCCCTGATCTCCCCTGGATCTGGCTACCGTATCAAGAGCCATCAGATCCAAGAGAAGATCCGGGCGGCAGAGTAACTACATCTCCAACACTATCAGGGTTGAAATTTTGCAAGAGACAGGCGTCCGCCGAAGCAGACACCTTTGATGGCCAATAGACCACCCTTGCTGTGATCAAACTTACTGTGGGGAGAGAGGTATTTATAGCCTCCCCCATAGACCAGCCATTATGACATTGGGAGAGCCAATCGACGGAAGCCCATGCGCCACCTGCATTTATTAGGCGGCACCATTAATGCCCCTAGAAAATTGGAACACCGCACAGATCCCGGAGCGCCTTCAATGCTCCGCAAAGACGGCGGGCCACTCCGCTCAAACCTTCTAAGGCACCAAGGCTCGCCATCACCCTTGCCGACCCATAATCCCTCGAAAGCTCGAGGTTCGGTCTAGCACCAGGGTTGTCTTCTCAGGAAGGCTCAACGGCTCGCCATCACCCTTGCCGACTTGTAATCCCTCGAAAGCTCGAGGTTCGGTCTAGCACCAGGGTAATCTTCTCCGGAAGACTCATCGGCTCGCCATCACTCTTGCCGACCCATAATCCCTCGAAAACTCGAGGTTTGGTCTAGCACCAGGGTTGTCTTCTCAGGAAGGCTCAATGGCTCGCCATCACCCTTGCCGACTTGTAATCCCTCGAAAGCTCGAGGTTCGGTCTAGCACCAGGGTTATCTTCTCCGGAAGACTCAACGGCTCGCCATCACCCTTGCCGATCCGTAATCCCTCGAAAGCTCGAGGTTCGGTCTAGCACCAGGGTTGTCTTCTCAGGAAGGCTCAACGGCTCGCCATCACCCTCGCCGGCTCGAGGACCGGTCTAGCACCAGGGTAGTCTTCTCCGGAAGACTCAACGGCTCGCCATCGCCCTTGCTGACCCGTAATCCCTCGAAGGCTCGAGGTCCGGTCTAGCACCAGGGTAATCTTCTCAGGAAGTTTCAACGGCTCGCCATCACCCTTGCTGACCCTTAAACCCTCGCCAGCTCGAGGCTCGCCCTAAACATCAGGGCAACCATCCCTCGCCGGCTCGAGGCTCGCTCTAACATCAGGGCAATCAACCCTCGCCGGCTCGAGGCTCACTCCGACATCAGGGCAACCCCCTCATGAAGGCCCAGCGATTCGCTATCCCATTTCTGCAACCATAAACACTCCTCCACGGCTAGCTCTCGCACCCCCGCAGGAGTAGGGGGCTTGTGTGGTAGGGTAAAAATGGCTTGGGGCCCAACCTGAGCCCAGTACAGCTCTCACTCAAAAACAGGAAAAACAACAATCTGGCCCGGCTTCGAGCCAGACAGGATCGGCGCCGAACCTCAAGTTCACCCCCGCAGAACTGGTCTCCTCGTATCCGACGAGCATCGATGGCCCTCGGCCTCCGATCCACGGCAGCCCTCCGGGCCGTCCGCCCATCCGGGTGTAGAATGACGATGACCTGGCACAGCCTAGGCCACCAGATTCTCCCAGGAGCACAGGAGCCCCATGATCCGCCATGTCAGCTCCAAATACCACCAAGGGCTTTGCCACGACAGCCCTATACCATTCCTGGTACTGCCACGTCAGCCCTAAACCCCCTGGGCCTTCTGCCACGTCGGGCCCATGGGCTTTCGGGTTCAGACCCAGCCCCCAAGCGGATCCAAACCCGGTTGGAATTCTCTATAAATACTAGACCCTCACCCACCTTTTCAGGTAACCAATCTTTTGCCACTTAAATTCACCTAGTTATTGCTACTCTCTCACAGAGACTGACTAGATCGTCGGAGGGTCCGCCACCGGGATAAACCCCGGTGTTTCAGGACCGTCTGCAGGTACACAAGACCACGGATCCGAACCCTCTGATCCGAGCCCAGACATCCACCTCATTCCGAGCCCGTCGCAAGTATCGCCCGGTCAACCGAGGGTCGGTAGACAAGTAGCTTTCTCCTTCAATACAAATCGAGTCCGAACTCACACCTGATGCATCCACACGTCTCCCAGAAACAAACCGCATCAGCGACCTTGAAATGAAGATGCCGCTATTCCCAATAGCGGCCGCTGCTGATATGACACAAAGTAAGCCAAAAACACTAATAGTTGGGAAACTGATCCAAAAATCCAAATATTTTCAAAAAACGGCGTATGCAGGCAAAAAAACTCGGCTAATTGGGAGTTATTATACACCTCTATAAAGTCTAAATAAAAAATTAAAGGAAAATAAAGAAGAAAAAATCCCTACAAAATCCCCACCATCTTCTTCCACTCACCTCACTCCACCCTCAAAATCCCACTTTCCGCTGTCCAGTTTCCAGTACCACCTCTACCTTTTCCAAAATCCTCTATAACTCTCTGTCTAGACTATGTCCATCTCCCTCTCAACCTCTCCTCACCTACTCCTCTCAACTCCCAATCACCTCCCAAAACCACCATTCAAGAAACCCTTTTCCTCCGTTCGCTCTTCTTCATCTTCTCCTCCGTCCACCTCTTTTGACCTCCGCAGCTACTGGACCACCCTCCTCCCCCAAATCAACTCCCACCTCGACTCCCTCCTCCCCGTCCGCTACCCTGACACCATCTTCCTCTCCATGCGCCACTCCCTCCTCTCCCCCTCCGCCAAACGGGCCCCACCAATCATGTCCATCGCCGCTTTCGATCTCCTCACTGATGGTGCCGTCCCCCTCTCCGTCGCCCTCCCCACCGCCGCCGCCCTCGAGATGGTCCACACCGCCTCCCTCATCCACGACGACCTCCCCTCCTTCGACTCCTCCCCCATCCGCCGCGGCCTCCCCTCCAACCACTCCCTCTTCGGCGTCGACATGGCCGTCCTCGCCGCCGACGCCCTCTTCCCCCTCGCCTTCCACCACCTCGTCACCTCCACCCCCTCCAACCTCGTCCCTCCCGAAACCATCCTCAAGATCGTCCAAGAAATCTCCAGAACCGTCGGGTCCACCGGCATGGCATCCGGACAGTTTCTTGATTTTGATGCTGATGTTGTCAACGAGGAGGACGAGGCAATGCTGGTGTTGGAGAAGAAGTTTGGGTTGATGGCAGAGTGTTCTGCGGTGTGTGGGGGGCTTGTTGGGGGAGCTGGGGAGGAGGTCGTGGAGGGATTGAGGAGGTACGGGAGGGCGGTGGGGGTGTTGTACCAGCTGGTGGATGATGTGTCAATGGAGGCGGGGAATGGGGGTTCAGGGAAGATGAGGAGTAATGTGAGCGTGGTGAAAGCGGTGGGGATGGAGAGGGCAATGGAGATTGTGGAGGAGTTGAGGGGGAAGGCGAAGGCGGAGGTGAGAGCGTTGGGGGAGAGGTTTGGGGAGGAGAGGGTGTTGGCGATGGGGAGTTTTGTGGATTACGCGGTGGAGAGGGGGTTTGTCATTGAGGAGAATCAAGCTGTGGCTGCTTAGGCGGCTGCACCTGTAAAGACTCATTATCATCACATCTAGTAATAATAAGGAGCTTGTGAAACTCGATCAGTTAATCTATCTCGTGCTCACTAACTAGCAAAGAGGCTTACGCACTTGCTTCATTTCCTCTGTAACTTGTAAGTATAATGCAGATCCCAAACTGCTATGTGAAATTGGGGAGGACTTGCTTGATATCACTTATGCACTGGACAATTTGGCAGGTGTCTCTATGTTTGTAAGAGTTTCAAATCACACCGTCTTCCTAACTAGTATGATTGAAGAGGTTCAATGTTTGTAGGGCTGCAAACGAACCGAGCTATTTGCGAGCTACTCGGTCATGTCGAGCTGAGCTTGAGCTCGATACGTAAACGAGCCGAGCTCGAACTTGAAGGTATTCGGCTCGACTCGGCTCGTTTGCAGCCCTAAATGTTTGTATTGCTTGTGGCAAAAATTCTTGCTTTAATAGATGTTGTGTATATGCGTAAACAGGTGTGTACTACAATCCGTTTGTCCAGTTGTTTTCTTAAAGGATCAAACAGCGCAGTCCGGGAATGACTCATCATGTTGTGAAGAACACGGATAGTGCTCAAACAGTAGTAGCTAGTATCATAGGATTTAGAGTTACCACTACACCGTAGTGAAATGAAACAAACTATGCTCATAGCAACTCTACCAGTTCATTTTGAGATGAATCTCAATTTCGTTTCGTTTCATGATCTCTTACCTTTTACCTCTTTTGACAAAATGAAAAGATATATACCAAACAGCACAAATGTGAGGCTGTTCCGACTGTAGTCTAGAAAGCAATATACGAAGATAAATGATAAGAAAGCAACAATATATAACACAATAATTGCTTGGACAAGAAAATAGGCTTGTGATATATAATTCACCTATTTGTAATGTAACTGAAAAGTCCAATTGGAAACCGGAACCCCTGCTTTTCTTCCACCTACTAATCAGAAAATCATCGCCCTTTCCTACTATTTATTTTCTTTAATTCTGCTAACCACACACTCGAGCATCTTAATACACATTCAACAATACAGCACAATACAAGTATAGAATAAGAACGCAAAAGTGAGACTTGAGACTTACCTACCTTGTCAACATAGCAAAACTCAGAGGACAATTCCAACAAGAAATTCTTCTAACAGACTTAGGTTCGTACTAAGAAGTTTTTTCTTTGGTTCGTGAATAAAATAAAGTAACAGAACAAATCCAGAAAAGTAGGAAGAATACTAAAACAAGATGTTGACTATCGAGGATTTCAACTGAAATCTGCAAAATTTGCTGTACTGCCCTCTTTTTTGAAAATAATTAGTGACCTGTCATACTTTTCAAAACAATTAGCAAGATGCCCTTGTCTGTGACACGTCAGCAACAAACGTTATTGGGAAAAACGGCATCAGTTATTTCGATGCCGTTCTTCCCAATAACGGCATCTCTTTTAAAAAAAAGTGTCGTGCCGTTATTCTCAATAACGGCATATGTTTTTTTTGTCTATAGATCTATACTGTATCAATCGTGACTTTAGAGAGAAATGCAAAAATTGAAATAACTGATGCCGTTCTCTAAGAGAACGGCATAGATAACACTGATGCCATTTTTCACAATAACGGCATCAGTTATTATCGTTTTGCACAGGTTCCTATAATCGAAAAATCCTTCTTCTTCCCCCTTTTCCCTTGCGATTCTTTCCTTCCCCATTTCGACTCCGAAAACCCTAAACCCTTTAAAAAAAAATCCTAAAATCTTCGGGTGTGTAATTGATTTGTATTTGGGAGTCTACTCTTCAATCTTTCATTAAGAGTGCCAAATCATTCCGAATCTGAAATTATTGTAAGTATCCAAGAACCCTAATTTGTATTTTGTAAAGTTTATTTTGATAGTATGATAGATGTGTGCATTGGTAGTATAGTACAAGTAATGTAGATATGTGTTATTGAAGTAATAATTTTGGAAATAACTTTATGTATTGTTAGTGATGTAGGATTTACAAAATATTAAATTGTTGAGAAAGGTGGAATTGTTCATTTTGTTAGGAAAACAAAGAATTTGGAGAGATATTTTGTTTTTTTTTTTTTTTTTTTCCGGGGGGGGGGGGGGGGGGGGGGGGGTTACGTTATCATTATGATGATTGCAAGTAGTTCAAAATTCATATTTAGGTTATAAAAGTCCATTTTTTTACAATCTTATGAACGATTCGGATATGAGGAATAACGCATTTGTGATGAATTATACTTAATTTATTTTGAAAATTCTTTTACTAAAATTGTTGTTGATTAGTGTTTGTTATTGTTGACAGGCCAATGGATCCTACACAACCATCTTCTTCGCATGGTGTTGGTGCTTCTTCTACTTCTTCATTTGGACCACAGGGACATCCGGGTCCATTAGATCCTACCGTTCTATATCTGCAACCAGACTACCGATCACAGGCCGTTTGGACCGGGGATGTAGAGAAGATGAATTTCCGGATGCACAACATCATGCCGGCGATCCCCGGTATTGAAAATTACTTGGTAAGCAGCGGATTCTACGGGATGTCGAAGCTGGCGAAAATCAAGTGTGACCACGCTCTACTTACCGCTCTTGTGGAGCGATGGAGGCCGGAGACACACACGTTTCACTTGCCGGTTGGAGAGATGACGATCACCCTACAAGATGTAGCCGTGATTGCGGGTCTTCCAATTGACGGGGTGGCCGTCACCGGCAACTTGATGTTCAATAAGGTAGCTTTGGTACGAGATTATCTTGGGCTGGACGTGCCTGAAGTGGATCACGGAATATGGATTGGGGAATCAATTAGACGTGTTTTTCTTGATGGGGAGTTCACTAATCGGATGCCAGCAGTACCGACGGACATCCAACTCCAGAACTATACCCGTGCTTACCTACTATCGATGATTGAAGGGATTCTATTCCTTAACTCTTTAGGTGATGTAGTCCACCTTATGTACCTTTCACTCATTGCTGACCTGCAGACAGCCGGCCGATATAGTTGGAGAAGTGCGGCTCTAGCCTCCCTCTACCGTGCACTCTGTAACTATTCGATGGGGTCGATTCAAATGACCGGGCCGATGTCCATCTTGCAAATATGGTGTTGGAAAAGAATACACCTCGGCCGACCCCGTGTCACGGTACTATCAGAGAGTTGGAGAGTACTACAGGATAATCCTGTGCTGAGAGCTCCTCTCGGTGCCTACTGGGCGGGGAAGCGTACATGGAGGGATAACCCATGTGGTGTCCTCACCTATTACAGGGACGAACTCGATCAGTTGAGGGAAGAGTTCGTCAATTGGACCCCGTACACAGATGATAGGCTGCAACGTCTACCACCCATTTGCACTGCCAATAATCAGTTGTGGTTGACCTTAGCTCCACTTGTGAACTTCTCAGTTGTAGAGTTTTATTACCCCGGACGTGTTCTTCGCCAATTTAATGCACAACAACCCGTCCCCGTAAACTCATTGTACGATCATAGACTACACAACATCACGGATCAAGGTCGTTTACCAAACATGGATTGGGCCGATCACCACCGTGCTTATGTAGGATCTTGGAATGAGCTGAGGTACGAGTTGGTAGTTGAGGGTATTGTACGGCCGTATGACGGATCAATGCACACAGCTTATATGGCATGGTACCTACGCATCACAAGATTGTATGTTGCACCAAAAACGGATCTTTCCGCGGGTATCCAACAACCGATACCCGCGCACCAGGTTGAACCACCACCGGCACATTCATCATCACAACCCATGTATCAACCAAAAGCTTCATCATACCGTCTAATGGTAAATAAGATTGTTTGTTCAATTTCAATTATTTCGATTAATTTTACTTATACTTCTTTAATTATGTCATATATGGTTTACTATTATAGATCGACAACACATGGGACATGGCGAGAAAATGTGCGAGTGTCTTGAAGAGAAACGCCAATAAGACATGCAAAGAATTGGCACGAGACCTCCTATGCAATTGTTGTACCTCTCTTGAAGAGGTTGGAGATGGTCCACGTTTCAATGACCTAATGCAGTCAACCGAAGAGCAATGGCAACAAGTACGACCTACCGCAAGCCAAACTCCACCACCACCACAACAAGCATTGAAATTGGGAGATCCCCTTGCACCTCAAACTCAACCTCAAACTCCATCACATCATCCACGAAGGGGTAAGACCGTTCGATTCCCTCCTCCGCAAAGCGAATTGGCAAATCCGGAGATTGAAGAAGGAGGAGGTGATGAAGAAGAAGGAGTTGGTCCAAGTGGACCAGCAACGCAAGAGACACGGGAACGTAGGCGGAAAGTCCCCGCTCGAAGGAGAAGAGCACCCCAACACTTCATGTCGAGTTAAACAGTAGAAAACTTTATGTATTATTGATGTTTATTGTTTTTTTGTCATTATAGACTTGATGTAGTGCATGCAATGTAGTTGATGAATTGTTTAAGTATTTTTAAGTTTGATGTGCATGTTTTCAAAGATTTTGTGCATGTTTTTAAGTATTGTGCAATAGTTTGTGATGAAATCTGGTTGAAAAATTTTAAGTTTGTGAAGTATGTTTAAGCATTGGAATTTTTAAGTCTGTGAACTTGATGAAGTTTGTGAAGGAAAGCATGTGAATTTGTAAGTTTGTAAATTTTCAAGTTAAATTTGGATATTGATGAATTGAATTGATTTTGAAGTCTAGATGTCTGTGAATTGATGAATTGATCAAGACATGCATAGATCAAGTCTGGATGTCTGTGAAGTGAAAACCCTGAATAAAAGATGTCGTTATTGACAATAACGGCATCTTAATCCTGTAACGTTCTTGCAAATAACGGCATCAGTATGGATGGAAAATCAGGAGATATGGAGTATGCTGCCAATATTTCTATGTCCACAGTTGTTATCCACATTAACGACATCCTAAACCGATGCCGTTATTTAAGATAACGACATCTTTGTATTACCCACCTGCCTTCCAAGATAACGACATATATGAAGATGTCCATAAGTATGCCGTTATCCACGATAACAGCACCTTCAAATCCTGCCGTTTTCTAAAATAACGGCATCAATTCTGTTCGCCGTTGTTCAGAAGCACAGCATCAGTTAAACATCAAAATCTCAAATTTTCAGATTACTGCCAAACTATCTGTCTCCACAGTCGTCCTTGAGAATAATGGCATAGAAAGAAGATGCTGTTATTCACAACAACGGCATCTGTTGTTTGAACAGTTGTGCATGTTTTCTGTGCATGTTTTGTTGTGATTGTTTATTTACAACAAATTTAACTATATCCACCACCAATTCAAACCACAAATCTCATTCCAAACAATTTAAACTTAAATTGCTCAACATATAAAAAGATGTCCATAATTTCATACAAACACTTACAAAGGATGAGACATAACTAACATCCAATAACAAGGAAAATGTTCAAGTGCGGGTAGATTGTGAAATCCCCACACTTTGTATATTCTTACAACTCCGTCTATTGTGTCCACTTACACCACATTTCGAACATACTTTTCCACTACTCCCACCATCTCGTGCGTCCATGTCATTGCGGATGCGAGTACTCTTAGGCCTCTCCTTTACTCGACGAAGACTAGAATCAACTATTAGTACCAGTGTGCTTTGGGTAGGTCAATAAGATTCGTCTGGTATAGGATTGAAAGTTGGTGCCCATGTTTTTGCTAACGAATCCGTAGAGTAGAAGGGATCTATGTACGGTTGATAATCAAGCACACGTGAAGCACATGCCGCTAACACATGAGAGCATGGAACGTGGATCAGTTGAAATTTGCCACATGTACAAGTTCGGCCTTCTAGGTCCACCGTATGCCAATGTCCACCTTTTTTATATCCACCGTCCATTCTAATGCCCGTTTTCACCCCAAAAACACCATCGCGATTATTAAACATTATGGCCTCATGTAAATTGGATTTTTCACGGCGGACATCAATTAGGTCCTGAATCCGGGGTGCCCATAGTTTATCTTCACTGATAAGTGTCTGCGCGGCCTCACGCCGGTCTGTGAAGTACATGTTTAGACGGAAAAATATCTGTTCTACAATTGCGGTGACAAGTAAGCTACGAACACCTTTTAGAACCGAGTTGAAAACTTCGGACAGATTTGTTGTCATTATACCATATCTACGCCCACCATCAGCAGTAAGTGACTACTTCTCAATTGCTTTTTCCTTTACCCAATTAGCCACATCAGCATTGCTAGCTTCAAGTTGTGCCATCTTTTCCTCGTACTTTTTCCACTGATTTTGACACGCAATTACCTTCAATTTATTCATCAAAAATTTCGAACCAAATTTTTTATGAAAATTGCTAGCAAAATGCCGCATACAGTACCGATGATATGCAAATGGTTCCCTTCACGTGCCAAACTCATTTTCCATTGCTGATAAAATACCGGCATTGTAACTCCCTGTTCCAGTTGCACGTATTTTATTACGTGAATTTTTGTACTTCAATTTTCAGATCAGTTTTATTTTTCTCTTTGGACTCTTTATCTAAAGCCAGAATATTTTTCTGATCAATTCTATAATTTTGTGATTTTTCGATCAGAGTTTAAATACAAATTTTAAACCCCGATTAATCCTAATCCTAATACTAATCCTAATCCTGCCTAATCCTACGCCTAACTTTCTCATTTTTCTCCTACAACCTAACTTCTACTGACTTCTCCTCCTTGGTCTTAGTTTCCAACCTAATCCCCACTAACCCCTCTCATTTTTCCACACTCCTATCCCTTCGTTGATTTTTCTACACCCCTCCTATCCCTTCCTTTCTATATACACACACACACACACATGCAGAACCTCCCACCTCATTCCCTTCTTCTCTTCCTCTGCCTTCTTCACACCCTCTGCCTTCTTCACACCCGAGAGCCCAAGCAACACCCAAGCTCCACCCAAGCTCCACTTTACCTTCCACCTTTGAGCCAACGACTCCGCTTCTACGATCCCGTGAACCCCGAAAAACAACCCGACGCCGCGCCACCTTGTTGTTGTCGTCGCTGACCGTTGCTACCGTTAGCTACCGTCTTGCCGCCATTCTTACCGCCGTTGTGCCGCCGTCCGTTGCCGACAGCGCTTCTTCTTTCCGTGATTAACACCACCACCGAAATCGTCACGTTATAAGGCAAGTACCTTGTACACTATTTTTATTCTCGTACAAGCATTTTCCTTGGACTCGTGGCAAGTAGTCTAGTTATCATCATGTTTTAGTGTCAAACTCCGTTCGAGTCACTGGTTTCATACTATATCAACTCAAGAGTGAACCGTTAACACATTTCGAATCGTGTTATCGAATATCGAATATTCAACCTTACTATCTCTAAAATTTCTTGACCTTGCACTAAGAAGTCGACCATGTTCCCGATACTGGATTGAAGATTTTCTACGTGGAAACCGTAGCCTATCGAGTTCCGAATCTAGAAAATCTTACGGTTTCTCAATCGGATGTATAGATTGTGAGATATCGCGATTTTAGTACTGTCATGTTGTGGATTTCTGAACCTGCACGGGAATACTAACCGGCATCTCGTACAGAGAATTTGACCATGTTCCCGACACTAGATCGAAAAACTTTCTACATGAAAATCGTAGCCCTTCGAGTCTAGATATCCGAAACATCCTACAGTTTCTCAATCCGATGTATAGATTGCGAGATATCGCAATTTTAGTATTGTGACTCCGAATTTCCAGAATGCGCGCGAAACATCGAAACCAGCGAAGAATGAATTTGTACGCATCGCTACTGTCTTTAGAATGTATCGTGTGAATATGCGTTGGAACCGGAAGAGAGTCTACTTTCTAGAATCTCTGACGGAATCAGATTTGCTTTTCTGTAACAACGGAAAAGTGAGTTTGAATGCAGATATGTCAAGTTGTCTAAAAATTCATCTATACATTTTTGCATATAAACCCGTTATTTTTCATATTTAATGAACTGAGTGTATTATTGTTATTGTAATAATAATTTGCATAGATATAATAGGTTGATAGAATGTATTTTATACCACTTGATAATTATATAATAATTACTCTCAATACATGTATTCGTTTTACGTCTCATATCCATGATTACTGTCCTTGATATTTTTCTTGACTAAACTATTTGATTATACCGTTCCACTAGTCGTACCAACTGCATGTTCATAATTAATTATAAAAGAATAAGAAGCCGGGGTTATAAGGGTACGGCTTAGTAATGGACAATATAGGGGAGTATACTCGGAAGGGGGCCCGTGTTTCCCGAAATAGTGATTCTTGATTTTTGATTCTTGATTATACAATTCTTGGTACATAATTCTCGATTACATGATTTGTGATTACATGTCTTGATACTATCACTGGAAGATCCGAGTACATAATCCTATAGAATTCACTACTTAAGTCTAAACGTCACATGATTGATATGCACCGAACTTGTGGTATGGGACACAGGATTACGTGCATTAGATAGGTTAATAAAACAGATAAACTTGAGATCTTCACTAAGCATGATTCTTGATTACATGACTCTTCATTACATAACT
Organism: Hemerocallis citrina; assembly: GCA_017893485.1. Classification (NCBI taxonomy): domain Eukaryota; kingdom Viridiplantae; phylum Streptophyta; class Magnoliopsida; order Asparagales; family Asphodelaceae; genus Hemerocallis; species Hemerocallis citrina. The sequence goes on from CM030363.1 coordinate 268,885,916, forward strand.
CTTCATTCTTGATTACATGATTCTTGATTACATGACTCTTGATTACATGACTCTCGATCCTTGATTACATGATTATCGATTAACTGAGCCTAGGTTATCAATTGCTTATACCTTGAAGTCTAGAATACACTAGTTACAGTTATTATTTACATGATCATATTGTCCCAGTTCCTTGTTTACTTCCATATTGTATTTGTACTTTACTTCTTGTTTCTTCCATGTTATATCTTGTTATATTACCCCTTTTTCTGCTTGTTGCTACTTGCTGCCCGAAACTTGCTATAATGGGAACTTTTCTATTTTTCTTTGAGTTAATAATTATACAGGTACTGATGGACCTGACGAGCAGACTCTCTAGACGATCGTTGCTACTTCCTTACTACTTCATGTTGTTTTTCTTTCAGTCGCTATTTTATCTAGTTGTTATAGCGAACTGCTTATCATATTATTTTAATTTTGGCACCTTGTACTCCCGGACATCTTGATCTGATATTGATGTATTATCCAAATGATTGTTATTCTATTTTCAGCTCATGTGATTATTATATCTGCCTGCGTGAATGTGTTATAAAGATCTTGTTGAGCTTATAATTGTACAGCTTATAGATGATTTATATCATTCGTTGGGCCTCAGTTGTGTGCCTGTATTTTCGTATAGTGGGAAGCGGAGCGTGACAGGTTTTTAGTGGTATCAGAGCCTAGGCTCGAACCATGCTATGCTCAACAATATACACACCACGTGGATCACATGAATGTTTGCCATCTGGAGATTTACCCCATTCGAATATGTATTTCAGACTATGGTTCACGGAGGCTCTTCGACTTCTACACCCAGGGATGAACTGTTGGAGATCGTCGCCATTCTCTAGGAGATGCAACGAATGATGGAGCTACAGCAAGAGCAAAATGAACTGGTGAGAGCTAATCTGGATAGGGTACAAGATGTCGCAAACTCCATTCAATGGGACTTGTTTGTGCACCAGCATAAGAGTTACACCACCATGCTCGATACCCAGGGACAGATCCGTAGAGGGTGGACTGCCGTTCAGGGGGCATTACATCTCCTTACTGTCGCACAATCTACAGGTGGACCGATACGGAGGCCAGTTCAGATCCCAACTACTAGAGCATCACCTTACTCATCGGCGACTCCGAAGAAGAATCAGAAGTGTTATTATTGCCGTCGAGTTGGACACATACGCAAGAACTGCTGGAAAGCCAACAACCTGTGTCTTGCATGCGGAGCGAATGATCACAAGGTTCGAGATTGCCCGAAGAGAAAGAGTGTCACACCAATAGGAGGATCAAAATCCCAGTGGAGGACATACTGGAGAGTATAATCAGGCTCATAACTTGATTACAGAGAAGGCAGAGACCACCAAAGAAACAGTTGCTGGTATATTTCGATCTAGTCATACTTCAGTTCCTGCGTCGTTTGTTGCCTTCTGTACATTGCATTCATTCTTATCGATGAATCCATTATTGAGTATCATACTAGTTATTTCTTTCTATTCCTATTTTCTTGAATCTTCTGTTGGAAGAGTGTACGAATTTTGTTGGGCTAAATGGCAAACAAATTGGAAACTGGAATACCAATACGGAGACTCTTTACTATTTTCTAAAACTGGTATTACTACGCCTTACAAATATACACTATATTCTTTTCTTCTTTTCTGCTTGTTTCTTGTTCTTATCTTGCTTAATTTTTCCTTCTTCCTAAACCTCTCATTTATAGGAATGAGAAATGAGTAACTGACAAATTATTCATTCCCGTTTCTCTCATTTTTCTTTGTGGTACCAATGTTGCCACAATTTTTCAACATTGTTTGGTGGGTGGGGCCCACTTTACCAAATAAGTTTCACAACCAACATATTCGTGTTACCAATCTCTTAATTCTGCTTAATTCATCGATCGCGATCACGTGATATCAGCATCTAGAAACATCACCATCAGAGTGGCGCAGCGGAAGCGTAGTAGAGTCTCTTATTGATTCATGGAATGAATTTCAAAGCAAACTTCATCGTCATCAATAACTCAAGGTTCGATGTTATATTTGGAATAAATAGGGGCCAAAGTGTAAATATTGGCCATAGGCCGGTTATAGGGGGCGGTGCATTAATGAAGAAAAGACAAGAAGAAGAAGAAATAAAAAGAAGAGAAAGAGAGAGAGAGAGAGAAGTCAAAGAAAGAAGAAAGAAAAAGAGAAAGAAAGAAAAAGAGAAAGAAAGAGGAAGAAGAAAGAGAGAGAAGTGGGAGAAGGAAGAAGAAAGAAAGAGAAGTCAGAGAAGAAAGAAAGAGAGAGAGAGAGAGGTCGGAGAAGAAAGGGAAGAAGAGAAAGAAGAAGGCAACTCGGGAGCAAGCTTCGAAGAAGAAGAGAGAGTGAGAAGCCGGTAGTAGAGGCGGGAGCAAGAAAGTAAGAGAAAGAGTAGTAGCTCGGATTTTCTTGGTAAATGGAAAGAAAAGATCAAGAATCGGTGCTAGGGATGAAGAGAAAATCAGTGCAAGAAGAAGGAGAAGTGGGTATGAAGAAGCTTTCTTCATCTTCATCATCTTCATCGAGATTCGGCAGGATTTGTGTATTTTGTGGCAGTAGCTCTGGCAAAAGAGCTAGCTACCAAGAAGCCGTGATCGAGCTCGGCAAGGATCTTGTAGAAAGGAATATCGATCTCGTCTATGGTGGTGGGAGCATAGGATTGATGGGCCTGGTTTCTGACGCTGTTCGTGCTGGTGGCAGACACGTTTAGGGAGTGATTCCCAAGTCGCTGATGCCGAAAGAGATTACTAGGGGGACTGTGGAAGATATTAGAGTTGTCTCTAACATGCACGAGAGAAAGGTTGAAATAGCTCACGATGCTGATGCTTTCATAGCCTTGCCCGGAGGTTATGGAACACTTGAGGAATTGTTCGAGGTGATCACTTGGACTCAATTGGGGATCCACAACAAACCGGTAGGTCTTTTAAATGTTGATGGATATTACGACTCACTGCTATCCTTCATAGATTCAGCTATGGCTGAGGAGTTTATATCCAGTAAGGCCAGACACATCTTGATTTCAGCTCCATCGCCTAAGGAGTTACTAAGAAAATTGGAGGAGTATGTGCCAGAACGAGATGAACTTGTGACTCAGCTGAACTGGGATGTTAGCGATGTCGGTGGTTCAGATTCAGAGCCTAGACATTAAATTGTTGAGTCCTCCAGTTAAGGATGCACAATTTGTCTTTAGTTGTTTTCGTGCCTTTGTACTCCTTGTTTCTTTTATCTTCTGTTGTACTCTTCATTGAAGTGTATTGCATTTACTTCTTAAGCTATCCTATATCCCGCTTATGTAAATTTCTAGGACGAATTTTTTTTGTAAGGTGGGTAGGATTGTAACTCCCTGTTCCAGTTGCACGTATTTTATTACGTGAATTTTTGTACTTCAATTTTCAGATCAATTTTATTTTTCTCTTTGGACTCTTTATCTCGAGCCAGAATATTTTTCTGATCAATTCTATAATTTTGTGATTTTTCGATCGGAGTTTAAATACAAATTTTAAACCCCGATTAATCTTAATCCTAATACTAATCCTAATCCTAATCCTGCCTAATCCTACGCCTAACTTTCTCATTTTTCTCCTACAACCTAACTTCTACCGACTTCTCCTCCTTGGTCTTAGTTTCTAACCTAATCCCCACTAACCCCTCTCATTTTTCCACACTCCTATCCCTTCGTTGATTTTTCTATACCCTTCCTATCCCTTCCTTTCTATATATACACACACACACACACATGCAGAACCTCCCACCTCATTCCCTTCTTCTCTTCCTCTGCCTTCTTTACACCCGAGAGCCCAAGCAACACCCAAGCTCCACTTTACCTTTCACCTTCGGGCCAACGACTCCGTTTCTACGATCCCGTGAACCCCGAAAAACAACCCGACGCCGCGCCACCTTATTGTTGTCGTCGCTTACCGTTGCTACCGTTAACTATCGTCTTGTCGCCATTCTTACCGCCGTTGTGCCGCCGTCCGTTGCCGACATCGCTTCTTCTTTCCGTGGTTAACACCACCACCGAAATCGTCACGTTATAAAGCAAGTACCTTGTACACTCTTTTTATTCTCGTACAAGCATTTTTCTTGGACTCGTGGCAAGTAGTCTAGTTATCATCATCTTTTAGTGTCAAACTCCGTTCGAGTCACTGGTTCCATGCTATATCAACTCAAGAGTGAACCGTTAACACATTTCGAATCGTGTTATCGAATATCGAATATTCAACCTTACTATCTCTAAAATTTCTTGACCTTGCACTAAGAAGTCGACCATGTTCCCGATACTGGATTGAAGATTTTCTACGTGGAAATCGTAGCCTATCGAGTCCCGAATCCAGAACATCTTACGATTTCTCAATCGGATGTATAGATTGTGAGATATCGCGATTTTAGTACTGTCATATTGTGGATTTCTGAACCTGCACGGGATTACTAACCGGCATCTCGTACAGAGAATTTGACCATGTTCCCGACACAAGATCAAAAAACTTTCTACATGAAAATCGTAGCCCTTCGAGTCTAGATATCCGAAACATCTTACAGTTTCTCAATCGCGCGAAACATCCTACAGTTTCTACATACTACAATTTTAGTATTGTGACTCCGAATTTTCAGAATGCGCGCGAAACATCGAAACCAGCGAAGAATGAATTTGTACGCATCGCTACTGTCTTTAGAATGTATCGTGTGAATATGCGTTGGAACCGGAAGAGAGTCTACTTTCTAGAATCTCTGACGGAATCAGATTTGCTTTTCTGTAACAACGGGAAAGTGAGTTTGAATGCAGATATGTCAAGTTGTCTAAAAATTCATCTATACATTTTTACATATAAACCCGTTATTTTTCATATTTAATGAACTGAGTGTATTATTGTTATTGTAATAATAATTTGCATAGATATAATAGGTTGATAGAATGTATTTTATACCACTTGATAATTCTATAATAATTACTCTCGATACATGTACTCGTTTTACATCTCATGTCCATGATTACTGTCCTTGATATTTTTCTTGACTAAACTATTTGATTACACCGTTCCACTAGTCGTACCAACTGCATGTTCATAATTAATTATAAAAGAATAAGAAGCCGGGGTTATAAGGGTACGGCTTAGTAATGGACAATATAGGGGAGTATACTCGGAAGGGGGTCCGTATTTCCCGAAATAGTGATTCTTGATTCTTGATTCTTGATTATACAATTCTTGGTACATAATTCTCGATTACATGATTTCTGATTACATGTCTTGATACTATCACTGGAAGACCCGAGTACATAATCCTATAGAATTCACTACGTAAGTCTAAACGTCACATATTTGATATGCACCGAACTTGTGGTATGGGACACAGGATTACGTGCATTAGATAGGTTAATAAAACAGATAAACTTGAGATCTTCACTAAGCATGATTCTTGATTACATGACTCTTGATTACATGACTCTTCATTCGTGATTACATGATTCTTGATTACATGACTCTTGATTACATGACTCTCGATCCTTGATTACATGATTATCGATTAACTGAGCCTAGGTTACCAATTGTTTATACCTTGAAGTCTAGAATACACTAGTTACAGTTATTACTTACATGATCATATTGTCCCAGTTCCTTGTTTACTTCTATATTGTATTTGTACTTTTACTTCTTATTTCTTCCATGTTATATCTTGTTATATTACCCCTTTTTCTGCTTATTGCTACTTGCTGCCCGAAACTTGCTATAATGGGAACTTTTCTATTTTTCTTTGAGTTAATAATTATACAGGTACTGATGGACCGGACGAGCACACTCTCTAGACGATCGTTGCTACTTCCTTACTTCTTTATGTTGTTTTTCTTTCAGTTGCTATTTTATCTAGTTATTATAGCGAACTGCTTATCATATTATTTTAATTTTGGCACCTTGTACTTCCGGGCATCTTGATCTGATATTGATGTATTATCCAAATGATGGTTATTCTATTTTCAGCTCATGTGATTATTATATCTGCCTACGTGAATGTGTTATAAAGATCTTGTTGTGCTTATAATTGTACAGCTTATGGATGATGTATATCATTCGCTGGGCCTCAGTTGCGTGCCTGTATTTCCGTATAGTGGGAAGCGGGGCGTGACAGGCATGTCGGTCAGAAATGACACAAAGACCTTCACGATCTGTAACAAAGCACCGGATACAGTTCATGAACCATGTCCACGTTTCTATGCTTTCACCTTCAACCAGTGCAAACGCAAATGGAAACAACCTCCCGTTTACATCTGGTGAAACCACAATAACAAACAGCCTTTATATTTTCCGTACAAGTGAGTGCCGTCTACACTTATAACTGGTCCACATGATTTAAATCCTTCGATGGAAGGACCGAATGCCCAAAAAACACCCTTAAATATTTCTATACCCGGCCCGGTCGTAATCTTCGCTCAATGTACAGCCGTACCCGGATTTGAAGCTTGAATTGCATTGAGTAGATATGGTAATTTAGTGTACGCTGTTTCAAAAGAACCATATAGTTTCTCAATTGCTTTATGTTTTGCCTTCCAAGCTTTCCAATATGATATTGTGTATTGGAGCCTACCCTTCACCTGCCCAATTATGGCTCTTGGTGTTATTGAGAGTTGTTCCTTCAGAGTATCCATTATGATCATCGATACGACTCGCGAGTCAATTTTGCTGTGATCCTGAGTCAATGTAGGATTCACACATGTGTGTACACCTTCAAGCATTTTCACCACAAAATAATTACGACCTTTGGGAACAATTGCACGCAAGCGCCATGGAGAACCAACTTCATTTTGAAGTGATGGATTTTCTGCAATCTGCTCGGCTGAATGGTGGATGGGCGCGTATTTACATTTCACATGGTATAGACAATAATCTGATTTTACTGTCACGAATTCTCTGTGGTTCTTCACGGCGTACATCTTCACTTGATGTTGTAGAGCATCTTTGGATGGAAATCTTTGACCTATGAAGAGTTCATCCAAGTTGGAAGAACCAATGGAAGACTGGCCATGTTCCTGTATGGTGGCACAGGACATCCATTCGCTTGATTGCGATCCACGCATAGCTGCACTGGTGTCCTGACTTGGCAACACGCAGGCATTGTTAACCGGCACATCAACATTGGCATCAACAACTGGAGCTTCAACGACAATCTCCTCATCATCATCCTCGAGACCGCGTACCTCATCTTCTTCCTCTTCTACCAAGTCGTTATTTACAACGGCGTTGTCAAAGTCTTCCATAGCAATGCCAGCTACCAAAATATTTTGTGGCAATGGGGTCGGATGTACCTGCTCGTATTCGGAGGAAACAGATTCCGTTGGAGTTGTGCTAGTATCTCCAATTGTATTTGAAATCCTTGCGTGTGACTCTGCAGATGGTTTCAAAGTCCTTGTGGGCCTTGGACTTTCGATAACAACTCTTGTAGTATTTGGAAGCATCGTTTGATCGATATATAACTCAACTATATTCCAACCACAACTTGGATGAAGTGTCCTAAGCAAGACAGACCTCAGAGAACTGTCACTGTCTATGGGTACCAACATGAAGTACTGACCATCCCCTTTACCAGCAGAATAACGGGCTCTCAGTTTCAGATTCATTTCACTTCTATCCCAATTGGTGACTTCATATATCTTATCTATTAATTCTGCGTAACCAAAGTTGGGGGTAGCCCAAATAATTACCGGATCAACATCACTATAAGAATATCCAATTTTTGGATCCTTAATTACTTCACCCCCATAATATAACCAAATAGGGATATCAAATTCCATATCCATGCATAAAAATTAAAACATATTCAAGTCATTCACTACTCACAATAAACAAAACATTGAAATAAAAATCAAACATAAGGTTAAGATTATAATACCTTCAAATTAAACCAAAAAAATCACTAGCAAAAATTTCGTTGTGGATGAAGACTGAAAATGAGAGTGGGAGTGAGGAGGTTGGATGTATGGAATTTTACAGGACTCAAATGGTTGGGATTTTTTATTTTGAGATCTAGGGTTTGTGGGTAACAGGAGCGATGCGAGAGAGATGTTTACGAATCAGAAGGGGAGGAAAGAGAAGAAGAAGGGGTTTTTCGATTATAGGAACCTGTGCAAAAAGATTATAACTTATGCCGTTATTGTGAAAAACGGCATCAGTATAATCTATGTTATTTCAATTTTTGCATTTCTCTCTAAAGTCACGATTGATACTGTAGAGATCTTTAGACAAAAATAAGCTCTGCCGTTATTCCCAATAACGGCACGACACTTTTTTTTAAAGAAGATGCCGTTATTGGGAAGAACGGCATTGAAATAACTGATGCCGTTTTTCCCAATAACGTTTGTTGCTGACGTGTCATAAACAAGGGCATCTCGCTAATTGTTTTGGAAAGTAGGCCAAATCACTAATTATTTTAAAAAAAGAGGGCATTTCGGCAAATTTTTCCTGAAATCTACACATAAAAGACATGAAACAAAATTGACATATGTTATTTAAGAAGCAAACGTATGCGTAGTTGCGTGAGTTGGGATTTACACAAACACCTTGCATGCACCTTAACTTCACACGGACCTGCAAAGAGACCATCTTGTTTCAAGAACACCCTTCTTCCTTGTGTTCTTCTACTTTCCGTGCACCATCATCATCTTCCTTGTTTTTACCGGTGGATCCAAAATCCATGGTAAATTCTTCCCATTCCGACCTCATCATCGTCTAAATTGTTGTTTGTGGCACTGGCAGTTCACAGAGTGGCGAACTGGCCATACTCTTTCGAAGTTTGAACTTTAAGTAAACTTTCATTTTTATTTGAAGCTTAGTTCACTTTGAGCTTGTGAACATGTTCGCGTCTCAATCATGGATTAATAAATATGTTTATGGCTCGGTTTGAACTTGATTTTAAGCTTGTACCTGATGGATTGCTCAGCTTTGGCTGTTTCTCATTTCTAAACTATTGTTGAAGTTAAAATCAGCCTTTAAATGACTATTCTAAAAATAATTTATGGGCACAAAAAAAATAAATGAAGAACACAAAACGATTAGCTTTCAGTTTATTAAATTACGTGTTTTTTCAATGTGTTTTTCACATTCTCTTTATAACTATCTGATTAATTTATTCTCATTGTGACTTTATGTTTGACCAGTAATCTATACGTGTGATACACATCTTTATATATATACATATATATATTTAAAAAAATTATGACATTGTCTAGCATCAAACCTAGGACCTATTTTATATTAGTTATGCATATGCATTGCACGTGTTTGTTGGATTAAAATGCACGTGTTTGTTTGGTTACAAATGGAGTTTGTTTGTTGACAAGCTCTCCCATTAAAATAGTAGAGATAAGAGCATCCATAGTTGTGTGCTATATATGAATATTATGTATTTTATAACATTTTGAGCGCGGCAATCGTGTGCTATATGTGCATATTTTTTATTTTCGCTACAGTAAAATGCTATATTTGAGAGAATATATAGCAATATGCATATTATAATGGACGAAACATGATCATTCGTCCCAAATATTTTACACTACTTTTAATCAATCAGACATGAAAATAGTTGACTTTTTTAATTAAAACCCTGGGAAAAAAAATCTCGCAGATGAAACATCAAAGAGAAATGGAGGTGCTTTTTGCCCAATTTTTTGGATTCTATGGGGAAATACGTATAGGATTTTGTATGTAGTAAAAAGATGAATGGTTGATGGAGGAAATAAGTAGTGGGGAAGATTCTATGAGATGGATTGTATAAGATTTTTTTCGAACGAAACATCATGTTTTGTCCATTCAAATTTTCTCTAATTTTGCTATATTTTGTCATTTTATCACCGCAACAAAATAATGAAATGTTATTTCTAAATATGTATATATGCATTTTATGGCCTGCACGACTGTGAATGCTCTAACACCATGCAAATGTGGACATTTTACCTTGATTATACTTATTTTAAAAAAATAAATCTCAAGCTAACGTTAATAAATCTCAAGCTAACGTTACAGTAAAATAATTCTCAAGATACATATTTGTTATAATAACATCGGCCAACTCTAGAGGTAGTTAACGCTTCATGTCCCCAAAAGCCAGAGTGGTGGCTAGGGATGGCAACCGGGTCGGGTTGACCAGCAACCCGTCCACTCCAACCCGGTCTGCACAGTTGCGGTTCGGGTCTGGGTCAAACCTGTTTAGCGTAGCGGTTCAACCAGGGTTGCCAAGATCCAAGCTCCAACCCGCTTGACCCGACCCACGAACCCGTTGACTTGGTCAAACCCACCCGCAACCTGCTCATTCGACCCGTGGGTTGTGACTTGTTCGGACCGTGGGTTGCGAGCCGTTCGAACCGCGCGGGTCAAACGGTCAACCCGCGCGTGTCTGCCTAGCGCTGAGCAATCAGAAATCCGTTGGCTCTCTGTTTTGCAGTGTTTTTTTGTTTTTGGATTTTTTGGGGGGTTTTTCCTCTATACAAACCCCCTTAATTTAAACTATAGTTTTTCACACCTTACTCTATTACTCTCTTACTCTCTCTCTACTACTAGTCTATTACTCAATTCAATCAAGTTTTTAATTTTTTCAACAAAAAAACAAGCAACAAAGAAGTGAAAATTTTCGATCATATCGAATTGTGTTGATTCAACTCTCAACTACGTCTACTTCAACTCCAACAAAGAAGTTCTCTCTCTCTCTATATATATTTCTACGACTACAGGACTAGTGACTACGTCTACTACATTTCTTAATCGACAACGTCTACTACATTTCTCAATTGACTACGTCTACTTATACTATTATATTTTCTCTCATTTCTACATACGATTATCCGCGAAGTACGGTATCAAAATTTCATAACCCTCCTATTGTTTTGATTTTGTTGTAGTTCTAATTTTTTGTATCATATTTGTTTGTTGATTTTTGCTTTTCTCTCTCTTAACCCTGCTATTGATTTTTGGATTTTCTTTTTAACATATACCTAACCTTCTAGATTATTTTGTATTATTTCACATACACTAATAAAACATTAGAAATCTTTTTTTTTTCACATACACTATTACCATGTCTAGATCAAGAGGTAGCGGGCATAGCCAAAGTGAACAAGATTCTACCGGTTCTTCATGTCGGCCTGCAATAGTATAAAACCCGAATTTACACTGAATCCTATGGTAGGAACTCACGATATCCCTACACATGAAATAGAAGAAAAAATGCATGATGTTGATACATAAACACAAACCGGACCCACTAGCAGTAGAAAAATTAGAGGATAAATAAATGATTGGCATAACTTTTATGACTATATCCCCGATGAGAATACTCCGGGTGTAGAACATAAGATTTGTAAAACTTATTCTAAGAGTTACAAATGGAGGAAGGGCGAGGGAATGAGTATAATTAAATGAAACATTCAAAATGTACACAAGGATATATTACAAAACCAATCCGGTCAACAAAAAATCCACCATAGGATCGGACATGTAGATAGCCACCCATACGATCCTGAAAATGTTCGACGGGAAATGACCCGACTAGTTATTAAGGATGAGTTACATTTTTCCTATTCCGAGAGTAGTAACGTAGATGAATTTAACCAAAATGCACTAATTTCACATTTTAGAAGAATTCCTAGAAATACACTCAAATCTGATTGTTTTAAACTTTAGAACGAAATGGGAGATTGTTTAATTGCACTTTTGTATAGTTTAACTTGTAGAGTATCATTAACTTCCGATTGTTGGAATTGTTGTAACGATATTTCAATGATGGACATAACTTGTCATTGCATCGATAGTGATTGAATGATTCAAAAGAGGATCATATCACTTGCGGTTTTGCCGTATCTCCATAATGGTTTAGTAACTGCACATCGTATTTTAGAAGTTTGTGATATCTTTTATATTCGTAATAAAAATAAATTGTATTAGTTTTGATAATGCATCTAACAACAATACTTCGATTAGTACATTAAAAACAGAATTAACTTCTCCATGTTTAGAAAATTTTTACATTAAATGTGCATGTTATATTTTAAATTTATGTGTTCAAGATGCATTGAAAATAGCCGAACCATTTGTACATAACATTAGAAATTGTGTATATTTTATCACTTTAAGTGGCCCTATGCTTTAACAATTTAAAGAATAGAGTAAGCTTAAGGGTGTATATTTTAGATTTTTTTAAAGGATGTTAAATACCGATGGAACTCTAGTTTTGATTTATTAAATGTTGTTACTCAATATAAAGCATGTATAATGATTTTTGTCTTGCAAAAAATATGAATTTTTTTCAAATGAATGAAAAATCATGGTATTATGCAGAATCTTTGTTACGATTTTTAGAACATTTTAAAACCGCAACTTTGAACTTTTCAAAATCTTATGATTCTACTTCTTGTAGTATTTTTATTTCACTAATTACTATAATGCAAACTTTTCAAGAGATGATTGATGACATTTACTTTGGTCATATTGTTAAACTTGCATACACTAAATTTTTGAAGTGTTTTAGTCCTTCTCCTATGTTATATCCACTTGCTATTGTTATAGATCCTTGTATCAAATTAGCGGGTACGAAGAGTTTGATTAAAATGTATTTTACTTTACTTGAAAATGAATCTGAAAATGATTGTAATACATTTTTAGCTTTCTTTGAAACAACACTGAATAACTTGTATGATTATTATGATAGAAGTTTTCCATCTAGTAGTAGTTCTAGTATAGTTACTGCTTCTTCTACTTCTAGAGGTAAGGGTAAGAGTAAATTAGACGATGCCATTTTTAATTTACTTGTTCAAATTCAATCTAAAAAACCTAGGACTAATCAACCTAATGAATCAAATTGGTTTAATCAACAAGATAGTAGGAGTTTTAATGCTAAGAATGATGTGCTACAATGGTGGAAAGAACATGAACATGTTTATAATATTCTTAAACATATGACTAAAGATCTACTAACACCTCATGCCTCTACAGTTGCTTCAGAAAGTGTATTTTCTACAAGTGGCAGAGTTCTAACAGATTACAAGAATTGCTTGAAGCCCCAATCGTTGGAGATACTCATGTGCACAGAAGATTGGATGAAGGCTGAAGATAGGACTCAAGGAATTAGGGTCGACACGTCAACAAGTGGAATCAACTCGCCCAAAGAATAACAACAACAATAGTAAATTGAAAACCAACAACATCTAACTAGCAAATTGTATGTAAAAAAATTGTAATAAATTTTATAGAAGCTTAAATGAATAATATATACAATTTTATTTCACACTTTCACTTATTGACTCTTATATATATATATATATATATATATATATTTGAGTTGAAAAAAAAAATTAAAAACCAAATTGCTCAACCGAGCCAGCCAACCTGCTACCCGGATTGACCGGTAACGGGTTCAACCCGTTTGTGTTCGCGGGTCGACCGGGTCGACATTACTGAATTCAAACCTGGCTCGGCCCGGCCCGGTTAAGCCCTTGACTCAACTTGAACCCGCCCTGACTTGGGTTTGACCTGCACGGGTTCGACCCGGCCCGGCCCGATCGATCCGATTGCCACAATTAGTTGTGGCAGTGTGATATTAATTGTCACGCCTTGCTTCCCAAAATACGGGAATACGAGCATGTAATAAAGGCCCAGCGAATGATGTGTACATCATCTATAAGCTGTGACTGATTAACTCAACAATATGCAAAGGATCATAACCACGCAAGAATAAATAACCACATAAACAATGAATAAACTCTAAAAAACCCATGAAATAAATTCAGAAAATAATATCCAATATATGGAAGAAAAGAAATAAACTTCGGGTCATATAAGCCCGGAATACAAAGTACGAAAAAAGTAGAAATGCGGGAAGGAAAATAACATGAACGAAAGAATTATAACAGTCTAATGATTCAACTCCATGCTCTAGAAGATTTGCTCACCAAGCCCTCTAGTCAAATCTCCTACTGTATTTGCAGACTCATCAACTATAGAGAGGGGGGGGGGGGGGTCCGTTAGAGCAAGTTACGTACAACAAGTAGTACAAGCAAAGAAACAAGGATAACATGGTTTATCAATAAATAATGAACTTGTCACGCCCCGCTTCCCAAAAAAATATGGAATACGAGCACGTGACGAAGCCCAGCGAATGATTTTTTTTTACATCATCCATAAGCTGTAGGATCGACTCAGCAAGAATATAACCAGATTTATATATAACCAAGCAGGCATGAATAATTTATTAAGCAACAGAAAACAATTTAAACAAGTAATAATATTCAAACTGTTTCCATGTCTGGATCAAGCATAAACTCAGAAACAAGTCTTATACAGCGGAAGAACAAATACCTTAAGGAAAACAATTATTAAACATGTCCTTGCTCCAAGCAGAACCTGAAATGTCTGCTCGCAAATTCCAGCAGGCAACTCGTCTCCAAAGTTTGTTTAATAAATATAAACAGGAAAACAAAAGGGGAAACAAGAGAAAATGCCCTCAGTGCAAGCTAGGGCCACAAATAGTGAAAACAAGTACAAGTATGGGAAACAGGAACTGGAATCAAGAATGTAACAGAGTTATATCAAGTAGTGGGAACAACCAAGAATTAGCTAGTAAGGGCGGACTTCCTAGTAAACAGGCTAGTTAGCAACTGCTAATGGTAGAACATGTGTCAGGTAACCAGGTAATCGTAACTAACATCAAGTGTCATGTTTCATGTGTCAGGTTTCACGTATCATGTTTCATATTTCAAGTTACAGGTGTCGTGTTCAGGTTTCATGTTCAGGTATCAGGTAACCAGGTAGTCAGGTAACAGGTAATCATGTATCTGGTAATCAGGTAATCATGTATCAGGTAATCAGGTAATCATGTATCAGGTATTATTAAGTTCAAGTCTTGTGTGATTACAATCTAGGTAGCACGACATGCATCCATACTTTTACTACATGGTTGCTACAGTCAAAACAATTTCGCTTAGTAAGATTTTCATAGTGGAGTCCATAGGGCAACGTACTTGGGTACAGGAAACAGGCAGAACCAGTGGCTCTCTTCTACTCTACACCTTCTTACATAAGAAGCAATGTAGACAGGGTCAGGAACAGGTATAACCTAGTGGTTATCTTCCGAGAACACCTTCCTAAGGGAAGTAATGCAATCAGGTGCAGGTAAACAGGCAGGTAGGACAATAGTCCTCTTCCAAGTACACGTTTCTATCTCTTCCACTAATAGAATCTTTCCCTTAACCCCGGCTTATTGCATTTGTTCAGGCAGAATCGTATACTTGAGTTTACACAGGTGGAACAGGGTTAAAAATAATGAGAACTAATTCTAATAAAAATTGGAGACGTCATACAGGGTGTCCAGCAGTTACATATGAAATTTGGAGTCAAACGCTCGCTGTTTATGCAGCTAAAATAATTTGCAAAGTAAATATATACAGCAGTTTTGCAAAACTGCGTCTACTGACACAGCTGCAGTATAACTGCCATAACTCCTAGACCGTAGCTCCAAATTCGATCAACTTGGAGTCTATCGATATCTACACATCCGGATCTACAATTCTTATTCAGGGCTCGGGCCCAGATTCAATTGATAAGAGGGTCGAAACCGCAAAAGAATATTCAGACGGCAACATTCAGAATTTATTTACTAACGTAAGTTTCATGGAAATATGTAATTTGGTGTCTAAGTTGTTAAGTAGCATAAATACATAATCATGGGGATCAAAACAGCAACTAGTAAATATTTTCAAGTCATAATAGTCGCAATTTCGTCAAAATACTAACTTTATATGCGTCTACAAATTTTAGGGGTCCTTAATTCATATGTCCATGTAATTCATGTGTCCAAGGGTAAAAGAGTCCAATAATTATAAATTATATACGAGGAAGTTTTGTGACTCATAGAATTGTATGTTTGAAGGTTCAAATTTGATTTGCAACGATATTTCAAAGGGGAGTCACAATCTAACTATTTGTAGTATTTTCAAGAAAACTTGTACTAGAGCAATAAATTGTACAAGGGTACTTGCCTTAAATCGACGATGATAAACTCCACTTGTTGAAGAAAGTCGGGTAGAAAAATCCCGGGAAAAGTCCTCAAAAAGCGCGTGCAAAAATATACCAAAGATCGAGTTTTTCCCCCACACGCGATCGGCCAAAACAGCAAACGGCGACTTCGGATTCGCTGCGCCAAAACAGGAAACAGCGAACCCAGCGAATCAGGCGGATTCAGCGCAGCGGATCTGGCCGAACACGGGACAGCGGGTCTCGGATCTGCTGTGGGCGAACACCGAACAGCGATCAGATCGCACGGATCTTGGCGCGATCCAACGGCTGGAAATTCTCCCCGCCCTTTTTCCCTCTTCTTCGTCTTCTTCGTTCTCTTCTTTCGACCGGTGGAGAGCGAGGAAGCGACGGCGACGCTGGCGATGGCTTCGATGGTGACGAGGCGGCAGTGACGGAGTGCGGCGACGGCGGCGACGACGTCGAGAAGCGACGGCGCGGCATCGACTCTGTTCTGGGTCGAAAACAGGGGAGGAGAGCGGTGGAGTTGTTCGGCGGTGTGTGGCGAGCGACGGGGATGGTGTTGGAGGCGGCGAGGTGATGGGAATACGGTCGAAGTCGAGAGTGAGGGTGAGGGAGACGGTTGGCTCCGGAGTTGGGTTGGGAAATGGCGAAGACGGAGGACGACGGTGGAGGTGAGGCGAGGGCGACGGAGGGTCGAGAGTTTGGTTCGGGAGTTGGGTTGAAGACGAACGAAGAGAGGGAGTGAGCGGGAGGTAGGGGAAGATGAGTGTTTTGGGTTTTGTTTTTGTTTGGGTTTGTTTGGTTTTTAACAGAGAAGAGAAGGAGAGAGAGAGTACGGGAGAGAGAGAGCGGCGTGATTAGCGGAAGGTTGGGGAGTGATGAGCGGGATGATTGTAGGGGATTCAACAATTATTGGAATGCAGGGAACAATAATTGGGGGATTCAACAGTTATTGGAATGGGAACAATAATTGGGGTTACGGGAATGGAATGTAGGTTTGGGTTAACGGATCAAGACTCAATAGGAGTGGGCTTGGTTCACGGACTCAAAAATTTATTTAAAAATAGAATTGGGCTCAAAATAAATAATTTGACTATTGGGTTTAATTTAATAATAATAATAGAAATGATAATGATAATAATATATATATTAGAATTTGAGACTAACAATTATAAAGTTCATACTGTAATAATATAACAAATAAATAATTTATCAATTAAAAAAATAGAAAATTATTGTTCAAAGTATATATAATCGTCTAGTAGAAAATACTTAGTACAAGACCCGAAATCAGTTGAGCACAAAACAAGTTTATAAAAATCAAAATACGGAAAAATATTTAGAAATACGTATTTACGGAAACAGGGGTTACAGAACTAGATCAAAAATTAAATGTCAATAACAAGGGTTGATAATACGGTCAAAAGACTATAATCAAAGATGCAATTATCAAGACAACAATACATAAACAAGTTGATAGCCATAATCATGATGAGAATGCAAGTGTCAATCCTATATTTATTAATCTTTTAATATCCTATAAAATGCATGTAATACTGTATTCCATACCACATGTTCGGTGCATGCAAACATCGATCGTTTAGACTATAGTGGTGAACTCTACAGATCGTGTACTCGGCACAATAATCAACAATCAATAATTCACCATCCATAACAATAATCAGTCAAACGATAAGGGACCCTTCCCCGACTACAGTCTCTAATTGTTCACTATCAAGTCGACTCTTAATATCCCGGCTTGTTATTATTTTATTATACTCAATGGGGACATGTAATGAGTATAGAAGTTTCAAAGCGATGTCAAGGAGATGTCAATGCAATGCAATGCATGGTATAACTAATTCAATTCATTAGATGCAAAAATACAAAAATCAAACGTAAATATACTTAAAGAAATACAAAAAACACACATTCTGGACAGCAAGACGTTATTGTACAAAAATTTACTCTTCCGTTGGTACAGGAAAGCAAACCAGGTTCCGTCAGGGGTTCTGAAAACTAGACTCCCTGCTGGTTCTAACGCATATTCACATGATATATTATAATCACAAAAGCCAAGCGTATAATTTCATTCTTTACTGGTTTCATGTTCAGGCAGCATGTCAGTGTCAAATTCTTATATATACAAGTTGTTTGTAAATTTATTTAGAAATCTCATAAAAATCATAACTTAGTTCCTAACAGTTTTTAGTAACAACACAATTAACCTCAGATCTAAATTCTTAATTTAGTCTATTATTTCAATTTTTAAACATGGTAATGTATTTTTAGACAGCATTCTGGAATTAAAAACCTACCAGTATTAAAAGTATGATAACTTGCAGTCTATAAATTAGAATTTAGATTCGTAAAAAGTTCTGAAAAATAGACTCAAAGGGCTATAAATGTTGTTTACAAAGTTCTACTTAATTATAACATCAACTTAGTCAATATCTCAACATAATATGGAATATACAGCAGACCAGCAAGTTGATTAATTATTAATTAGTAATCAACAAAGTACACAAGCATATGACTCTATGGAAATAATTAACAGGAAATAATACTCAATCAATAGGGTGGAATTCTACTGTTAACAAGTCAAATTATTATTTACATAGCATGAACATCACATCCAATCTAAAAGCATTAAAATCATCATTTTCTACATAACCTTTTTCTAATCTATGTGTTCGTGTAGTGTATGCATATGACGATGTATAACAAGGCTTGAGTTTGAATCAAGGAAATGTCATGAAAAGAAAAATACTACTTGGTTTCGCCGATGAATCCGAAATAGTTTCTTTGAAAGATATCAAACAAATAAAATAAGATGATTGAAATGATAACTACTTGCGGAGATCAAATGAATTCTTGAACTAGGACAACACCTTGGTTCAAGAGAAACTTGCCTTTTAGACGACGGTTCCAAATATGAAATAACGGGAATAAGAGAGTCCCGACGAAAACGGAGACAACAACAATAAGCAAGGGTTGAAGAGCCTCGGGTTTCGATTTGTCAGCTTCGGCGATGAGAAAAACAGCAACAAGAACAACAAACACACAAAAAAAGACAACGAAAACACAAGCAACGACGACAACGGCTTTAGGGTGCAGCGGCTGTGGGATGGTGCAACGATGATAGGGAGCTCGAAGGCGGTGGCTGCAGTCGGTGGGGCGACAATGGCGACTGGGTAAGGTGGTCGGTGGTGGCTAGGTGCAGGGAGATGGCAGTTGGAGGAGCGTCGCGGGGTGGCGATGGTGGCTGGAGGGACGATGGGGTGTGCAGTGAAGGTCGAGGAGATAGCCAGAGGGTGGCGACGGGGTGGTGCAGGCAACGAGCGAGATGGAAATGAGTGGCGATGGAGGCTCGGGGATGGGTAGCAAGGAGGATGAAGATGATGAATAAGAAGAAGATGTGGATTTGGGGGTGGCTGATGGGGAAGAACATATTAGGAGGTTATTTAATTGGAGTTTAGGGTTAATTAGTATATATAGGGAATTGGGATGTGGATTTGGGGTTAACGGGTTGGGGTAATGGGTTTTGGGTTTGGGTTAGGATCCAACAAGAAATGTGCTTGGGCTCAAAAAATATAAATCAATTAGTGGGTTAATATATATATATATATATATATATATATATATATATATATATATATATATATATATATATTTCGGGATATATATATTTCGGGTTATAGGGTATAGGGTTTATAATATTGGGTTAAAACCAATAAAAAGATCAATAATAATAGAATGAAGTTTTGGGCTATACAAAAATAATCAATAATAAATATTAGTTAAATAATCTATTACTACTAAAACATAATTTCTAGGTTCTAAAAAATAATTGAGCGAGCAGAAGGATGCAATTGAGTTTAATAGAACAAGGTTTCTTTGAGTTTCAAAATAATAATCAGATAATAGATGTATGAAATGGATTTAAAAAATTAGAGTTTATGATCTCACACTCTATAAATAGTCAAATAATAAAATTGGACTTGGTTTAAGCTAGAATATAAGTAATTAACCAAATAAAATAAAAATAAAAATTTAGAATGCAATATAATTTGTGTTAAAATACATAATCAAGAAGAAAGAATTAAGATTATAGAATGGAATATCATTCGGGTTAAAATCTATAATCATATGAAAATATCTACTAATACAAATGATGATTAGGGAAGATTTTAATAAGAATTGAATATCAGATTGTATACAATTGGGTTCAAAGAATAGGAGAATTTATAGAAAAATTGAAATACACGGATACGGAGAAAAAAAAAGAGAAATCAGTATAATCGAAAACGGGGGTTACTTTAATAGCAGGAATGCAGGTTGCCCTAGGACAACACAAGAACAGTGTGTTCATGTGGTTTCCACTGCACCTTCAGATGGGCTGGCTGATGCTGAAATTTGACGGCTCACTAGATATCGAGAAATGCTACATATACATGTTACAAAAATCTGTTTACAATGAAACGAAGTTTGATCTTAAAGGCACAGAATCAGAAAGGGAGGAGAAGAAGAAAAACAGTAAAATAAAAAGGAAATGAAAATTACAAAAACTAAACCAGTTTATGTCGAGGCTTGTGTACCACACAATCTCTTCAAAAAAGATTTGCCTCAGCCATGTGCTGGATTTTGCTGAGGCGTCTGTCTCCCAAGATGCACCGACGGCAGAGGTTTGACATAGGCACCACGCCACGCTCTCGAACTGAATAGAGTTTGAAATCTATCACCAGACAACTTAACAGAGGAAGTAGAAGAACAGGACAGTGGGGGGAGAGAAGAGTTTCTGGTGTGTTGATTCAGGGAAGAGGACCCTCTATTTATAGGGGCAAGGGTGAAAATCATAACGGCAGGCAATACATTGACTGCATCAACTATAAAGACCGACATGAGCTTAAAAGACACCAGTGTAACGGTGGAAAAAACCGTTTCTGCATTTTAAAGCGTGAATAATCGTTTCTGCATTCATTTCAGCTGTTACAGATCGGGGAAAAAAATTGTAGTAAAAGGTTGTAACACCCCGTAGTTTTCAAAGTGTATAAAAAAAATATATAAATATATGTGGAAAAGATTGTTGGCTGTTGGTAAAAATTAATGGATAGATGGCACTTTGGTAATAATGTGGTGAAAGAATAGTAAAAGGGGGGCCCACCGGTTTGGTCAAACACATCACATTTTGTGCTTTGTTTGTGAGATGGTGACGTGTCACCATGGTAAAGGGGGGCCCACCTGTATTGATTTCGGAAAAAGGCAGAGGATGTGAACTTTGGTCTTGATTTCGGCGGGAATTAAAAAGAAAAGAGATTGAAAATAATCCCATATCGGGAGTTGAACATAATAAAATAATATATAAATGTAATAGCCTTTGATCAAGAGTCACCTAATTGGTTAACCACCTTTTGAGAGGCAGCATGTGGTAGGCAGTTGTACTACATAGTATCTAATTTGTCTTATAAATTGTATAAATTGTCTGAGCTAGGGGCATGGGCGTTACAAATGGTATCAGAGCCGGCTTTCGACACCGAGTGTGGGTAAGAGTGGGACAGTAAGTAATATGGTTATTCTTGCTAAAAATTTGAAATTCTGGATTTGTTTATTTGTAGATGCGGCATGAATCACTCTTCCTAAGAGGTATTCAATGATTGTGGTGGGTGAGAGATTGAATCAACATAGAACATGGGTAGGGAGGGCATTTGTAACTTGTAAGATATGTTTGGTTTAATCATCTAAATTTCTAGCAACTAATTTTCTTAGATACAAGGGACTGAAATGATTCGGTCACTGCTTGACCAATAAATATTAGCCGATGAAACAGATCATATAATTTCATGTGATCTTAAAAAGAGGCAGTCTGATGCGCATGATGTTCCGATCGACCATTTATCTGCTCAGGTAGTTCAAATTTTTTTTTCGTGTGAATATCATTCTGGATATGTATACATATATTTGTTCATAATTTCTAATTGAACATTATGTTTGTTTTTATTGTGCTAATTACAGTCATTGATTATTGATTAATTGGCCTGCAAGAACATTTGCTCGAATGATTTGGTACTTGTATCAATCATAGTTAAAAGGTATGATGGGCACAATGTTACTCGAGGTAATGCTTTGGGTTCATCAGTACTGAGAGGGAAAAACTCATGAGTAACAATATAATATTTTGATTTGTTATTACACATCATTTCTCATATTACACATCCTTGACGCACTTTTGGTACCTTTCAAGTACCTCGTACATTTTTGTGATAGGTGTTGAAGTCAGATTTTTTTTCCAGACTTATATGATGGTTCTTATGAACATGAATTGGATCTTACAGGGGATGTCAAAGGAAAAGTAGTTGTAATGTTGGATGACATTATTGATATTGATACTGCTGGTAGGTTAAGTCATTTCTTTTCGATGGCAGCAACAATCCAGCTTTTGCAGCTCAAAATGGAATTTTGTACTCTTTTTCCACATCAACTTCATTATTTCTGTAACTTTTTTGTACACCAATTTGAAAAGATGATGGATCAAACTCTGTTTGGCATTTTATATTTAAATTTTGTTATTTAGTTGAGATTTTAGAGAGAATGATAGAAGGTGCAGAGCTATCGCATAAAAACGGAGCTCGGAAAGTCTATGCTTGCTCCATACATGCAGATTTCAGGTATATGCTCCTACTGCTTGAAACATACATTCCACACAGATTCTTTATTCTTTTGCATTCTCCATTCTTTGCTTGGAACATACATTCCATATCATCACAAATTGTGTAATTATTATTTATTTACTTATCTTGTTATTTAGATTTAAACTTTCTTTTCTATTGACAGCCCTCCGGCATTTGAAATATTGTCGAGTGGTCTATTTCAAGAAGTCATCCTCACAAACACTATACCAGTTCCTCAAGAGAAGATGTTTTTGCAATTGATTGTGCTTTCCATGGCAAACATTTTAGGTGAGGTAATATGGCATATCCATGATTCCTTTGTGAGTAGCACATTTCGGTATCCGTTTCATTGTTTAATAGAGAATGTGCTCCTTTTCCCTGAGTGGAATGTGAATATGGATGTGAAAGTTTAGGTTTCATGAGATCAAATGGTAAACAAGGCATCATTTTAGTGTTTATTGGTGCTCTTGAGAGCATTCACCTAATTTATTTTGAAAGTGAAAGGTTAAGGGTATTTAAGGAGACTGTTTAAGAGTGCAAAGAAGATAGACAGTTCATGTGTATCACTTAAATGATTTATTTTTTACAAAAGATTTTAGGTCATGATTTGACTTGAATTTTATAGTCGGGAAACAAAATGGGTATTTTCATTTTCTCTAACAGACTTCCTACTCACTGTATCATAATAAAAAGGTGACTTCCCTTCCCTTTGTTCATACTTCAATGTTGCTAGTCGGGAAACAAAATGGGTATTTTCATTTTCTCTAACAGACTTTCTACTCACTGTATCATAATAAAAAGGTGACTTCCCTTCCCTTTGTTCATACTTCAATATTGCTAGCTTATCTTTTGAGAGATATAAAGGATTATACAAAGTCTTTGATGCATCTGGTATATGTAAAATGTAAGCTATTGGATATCCTTTCAAAAGTTGGTAACAAATGATATGTACTTAAATGTTGGGCCATTACAGTAGAATAAATCTTGCATACCTAATCATTTCCAAGTATTATGTATACTTTTTATAATCCTCAGAAAGTTAATTCTTGGGAATCATGTTTAACTCTGATTAATGCTCTCACTTCATATTATAATCTCTGAAAATGATTAGGTAGCCAATGGGTATCTCTGTAAAATCAGTCCTAAATTCTAATGAATCTAGGTTATAGTTAAGCCCACCATTTATAACATATATTTTGATTTGTTTCCTTATGCATTCCTCCTTTGTTGTACCATGTTTTCCAATTTGCTCCACTTGCATTCTATTTATAAGTATTTCCATTAGTTCCAAATTGACTCAAATTTTGATGAGAAAATTATGGTGGAGAAGCACAAAAGTAGCACTTAGAATTTATGGTACTTTTATTTTTCTCTTAAAATATGTCGATCTTTTTTCAAATTAAGAAATACTTGATTCCCAAGGCAGTAGTACTGAATTCTGGAAAAAATTGATATCATGTGAAGTATATGTTCATGAAAGCATTACAACACACAATGTATTCACCGACGTTTTTTTGAACACACACTGGCGTTTAAAAACGTCGGAAAAAAAATTCACCGGCGTTTATAAAAATGCCGGTGCGAATGCAGCCGAAGCGTGCGTCGCGGAATACTATGGGTCTACACCGGCATTTTTACAGAACACCGGTAGATCTTGAGTATACATCGGCGGCCGTAAAAATGCCAGTGTATGGGTATTTCTAAGTGCCCTATTTCTCAGCTGATATACATTCACCGGCGTTATACAGACGCCGCCGTAGGAGCTGTAATTTTGTTTAAAATCTACACCGGCATTTGTAAAAATGCCGATGTAGGTATATAATTTTTTTAAAAAAAATTTAAAAAAAAAAACTCATGCAGCACTCTTACAATCAAAACCTAAATTTGGAGTTCAAATTATTGAACTATAAAGAGTGAAAGAGAATACTTTCACTCTCAAATTCAGGCAAAAATGCTACTAACTGAAATGAAACTTATACTTTTATAATACTCATGAGATAACTGTCAATTAAAAGCAGAACATAAGTTCAAATAGGATTATTTCATCACTAGTCACTCCTCTGTAAATCATAGTATGCAATTTCAGTTACATAATCCATTTCATCATCACTTACAAGCCTATTTGGCAAAGAACAATCTCATTTTCAAACCCAAGCAACAAGCATGAACATTATGTTAGAAACTGATACTCATGTAGACATCATGATATAATTGTATATAAAGTTTAGATAAAAAAATTTCCATCACTAGTCACTCCTTAAAAAATCGCAGTGTGCAACTTCAGATACATGATCCATCTCATCTCCAAATTTAGACAAAAAAGCAACTAACTCATCTCCAAATGCATAAAAAATCTAGTTTATTCTGAAGGCTATAAACCCCTTGCATGTTGGCATTCAACCAAACTTCATAAAAACTTCATACTATGCAGTGAGAGAATTTGAGAGTTCATTTCATTAACTATTGGATCATATATACTTCATCAAAACACAATATAACTAGCATCGGTTAATTTTCTTAAAAAGTTGTCAAACTGCAAACTTCTTTCAATTGCAAACTTCTTTTTGTTTTAATCATGATCAGCTTCAAGTATTGAACAATGAAAAAAATGAAGCACATACTACAAAGAACCCAAACTGAAGACCCGTTTCTTCAATATTTGTTAATATTGAAAGATTAAGGTCTGTAGCGAAATACTTTTATCATGGCATTGAAGGACTACAACAAGTCAGTTTACAAAGGTGGAAGTGACGAATGCAACAAAAATGATCATCAAGTGCAGGATTCAATATATGCTGTTTTTCTCATTTTCAAACCCACACACACAACAATTGAAGTGGCCAACAACTTGCCAATTCTTTCTAAAAGGGTACAACTAGAAAGCAAATGCATGACATAGACCCTTAAGATCATCATGCACTTCTGATATGAGTTTAAGACTAATGCTTTGATCAGACACAATACACACAACAAAGCTCAGATGACCTAGGAGGAAACAAGGTATCTAAGGAAAATTGAAGTGGCCAACCACCTACCACAAATTTCAAGGAAAGTACTAGGAAGCAAATGCATGACATAGATCATAAAGATCATCATGCACACTGAGATATAAGTCCAAGAGCAATGCCTTGATCAGATATAAGACATGAAAAACAACCAGTACACATTGGAGAATATTAATAGTCAATTTATTAACCACCATTAACAGCCATAAGAAACCAGATTTGCAATGTGCTTCAACCATCCACACTTTGATGTTTAAAAATGTACAACGAAAAACCAAACCACGAATGGGGTTTTTAATCAAGACACTACTGGAACTGATAAAAACATCATAGAAATAGCAAACCCCAACCCAGATCAAACCACCCAGATCAACAGCCATATTGTAAACCCCAGCCCAGATCAAATCAAACCACCATTAATAGCCAAACCACCATTAACAGCCATATTGTAAACCCCAACCCAGATCAAACCAAACCACCATTAACAACCATATTGTAAACCCCAACCCAGATCATACATCATAGAAATAGCAAAAGATCGCAAATCCCCAACCCAGATCTGGAATTGTAAACCAAGCCGATCCAAAATTCAAACCATGCCCCCCATCTTTCTTCAAATTTACAACAAAAATTAAGAAAAAAAATCAGACTTACAAGCTTATTTAGAGAGAGAGAGAGTAGACAGCGACGCAAGCCCTAATTCGAGAATGAGACGACGACGCAAGCCCAAATTCGAGAACGCAACGGCAAGAAGAGAAAGGACTGGGAGTTTTGGGGGAGAGACAGAGTGACGATAACGAGGAGGCGGGACTGCGACTGGAGTGGCTACGACGGGGGGAGGAGGCGTCGGCAACAGCGATGAAGGGAAGGAGAGAAGGTGCGGCGTTGAGGGTATTTAGCGCTAAAATAAAAACCCTTTGCCGCCGAAAACAAGAGAGAGAGAGAGAGTAGACAGCGAAACGTTAGGGTTCGGCTGTGGGTTGGGGATTTTATCTCTTTCCCTACGGTGGTGTTTTTACAAAAAACACCGCCGTATGTTACGGTGATATTTTAGGACTTACATTCACCAGCGTTTATATAAAAAAATGCCGGCGTATGTTATCCTACGGAGGCGTTCGTTATAAAATGCCAGTGTATATCGTTCGGATTATCAGCCCCATTCAGAGTCTGACTCTACTCCGGCGCGACATACAAAATGTCGGGGAATAAATGCCGCTGTAGCTTGCATATGTTGTAGTGAAGAGAGCTAGCGAATCATAGAAAATATAGTATCATCATATTAATTATAATATTTATTGATAGGGGTAGTGTCTTCAAGTTCTCAATTTAATGAGCATGGTCATTAGATAGAAACAAATTATTTAAAGCTCTTTCGAAACTTATGAATCCATTTTAAGGATGTTATGATATTCATAACGTACACATGACATGCTCATACTCTTTGCCATTGATACGCAAAATCTTGATTGGATACGTTCCTCACATTTGGGTAACTGCTAATATTTAAAAGTATGGTTTTACGAACTATTTACTTGCAAAAAAGTTAATAGTTGCTTTTTAATATTTGATCATAATTAATACAAATCCATAGGAATACCAAATAGAGGGAAGAAGGCCTGACTTTAGTTGGATGAAGGTAAAGAATGTAGTAATTACATTTCAATTGGGGACTCTGTGCATTGTGAGAAGGAAAAAATTTACGCCTTTTTGGAGGAATTGGATATGAAAATGAAAAAGAAAGACCATGTCTTAGCAACAGATTTTGTTCTTCATGGTGTAGAAGATAGAAGGACCATCTGATAAATTATCATAGTGAAAAGCTTGTTGTTGCATTTGAGATTTTAGACGTGCCTCAATGCAGCACCTACTTGAGCCATAATGAACGTTAGGTTGTGTGAAGATTGTGTTGGTGCTATGAAGTACATATCTTCAACCGAGAGTTGGATAAGAATTCCAAGGGACTAGATTTTTTTTTTGAAGGAAAAGGTGGAATCTGGCCACCCTGTTTTATTAATAAGAGCTTAACGAAACAAACCAATAAATACAGTTAGCACCAAGTGAGATTTCACTAATTTCGCCTTAACTTCAAGTGCCGTCCGACCATTAAAAAATATATTTTTTTGTGCGACGGCACTTCGAGTGCCGTCCGACAATTAAAAAATTAATTTTTTTTGGTGCGACGGCACTTCAAGTGCCGTCTCTCATATATGCATATTTCTCATTTCCTCTTTCATTTATGGCAATCTCCTGTAGCGAATTATGCATATTATGCATATTTGGCCAACGACTGCAGCGCTGTTTTTGGCCAAATATGCATATTATGCATATTTAGTAAACGACTACAGATGCTCTTATATGGGGCCGGAAATTGGAGGGTGGGTGTAGGATGGGGTATGGTGAGGTGTAGGGTTGAGATGGAGGGTAGAGTGGGTGAAAGGATGAATGGGTGTATTGAGTGCCAACAAAACTCTTCTAGAACTTTAGGAAGTTTCTTGGAAACTTCTCACATTTCAAAAGTCAAAACCACATGGTGAATTCTCTCCACCATTGGATCTTTATCAAGATCCAAGCCATGATATGATGCTAGGGTTCCTAACCCTAGGTTAGGTCAAGGAACCCTAGGTCACCATACCCTAGGTTACCATACCCTGGTGCATAAATACAACTCACATTCACTTCAAGCACTTGCTTAATTGAAAATAACCAATACATATAAATTAAAATCCATAAAAATACATGTTTTATAGAAATTATAATTTTCTTCCAAAAATTGTCTAGTCAAAACAATCGGGACAAAACCACAGTTTAATTGAGAAGATATTCCGAGTTTACCTCATCGGGTAATAGCTCATATGTCTGAAATCTTTTAATTAAAACTGATAATTATTACAAAAATATGTAATCATGTGCAATAAACAGACGTGCACGGATTACAATGCAAAAATAGCCATATGCTATTTTGCGGGGTATTACATAGATGTTTTAGAACGCAGTTATGTACTCTCTGTACGTCTTGTTACAGATGCTTTTGGGGATGTGCTACTGGATGTAGGTTTTCTCCTACACCAGTATTGTTTACGTACCACTCTTTTTCATCAAATCTTCATTAATAAATCCGTGATGAGATCACCTTTATCTTAAAAAAAGTATTAATTTATACTTTATAGAATCTGATATACCAATTAGATATTGGACAAGTCCTTTTGGAAACTCCTAACACTTCAACCCATGTTGCACTAAACAATCCGGTAGCATTTTTTCCACGGACAGAATATGTAATGCCCAAGTCAACAATGACTCTGTAGTTTTGTAGTCCATGATTTCGTTGTCTCGGTCATTGATTTTCAGTTCAAATTTGGTGGCTCTTTGCTCTTAGGCATAAGAAAGTCTTGTTAAATCCTCCCCGTTTCAAGTCCTGAACAGTGTTTATGCTTGGAAGAAAGTTAGCTAGAAAAGTTGTCATAAGCCATCAGCATGAGGAAGCAGATATCCGTTCCTTCACTGTTCTCATGGCTCATCATCATCGTCATCTCTGCTGAGGTTGGAAAAGGTAGAGGGGAGCAAAGGGCGTGTTCTTCGTCCTGTGGGCTTCTGAGCATTCGCTCCCCCTTCAGTTTAAAAAGCGATCCTGACTACTGTGGTAATTCAAAACATGATCTTACCCCTGCTATTTACTTGAGCCTTGATAATCTGTTTTATCTCAGTTCTGTTTATGAAAACACAACTCTTGAAGTTACCTGTGATAATAGTAACAAAACATTGTTAAAGTTACCTTCTGGAAAGTATTATGTCACAAATATTTGGTATGAGAATGCTACAATGAGAGTTGTTGACGCCAATTTGGCAGCTAGCAGTTGCGGACTTCCCCTATGCTTTCCTGTTGATGGATCATTTTTTCACAACGCACCTTATGATTATGAATCTGAATTATTTTCAAATTATGGTAGTTTGGTCAACTGTTCAGAGAAGATCAGCAATAAAACGTACCTACATGTTCCTTGCTTGAGCGGAAACAGCGCCTATGTGTATGTTTTGTTTGAAGGGTCAGTTGTCGGAGACCTTCTTCCATCTTGCAGCTTCCTATCTGTAGTTCCTATTGATTATCCAAAGGTTCGAAGAAATTCTTCCGTATGCCTGCAAAGTGGATTGAATGTTACCTGGTGGTCTTCATATGTTCGGGAAAAGACAAATCTGACGTACTGTATGAAAAAGGCCTCCCGGTGAGTAACAACCATATCTTTCAGAAAATATTTGGAAAGTTCATATATTCGATTGGCACTTCATACATATAGGTATGCTCTATTACAACTTTGCAGAAAATTCTTTAATTGTTAACAATAACCCTTCGATTTCACTTGCCTCGCATAGTAGAGATCCTTTTTTTCCTGATAAGTGCATAGTAGATATCTTTGATAGTATAATTCTGGTATTTTGCCAGAATGGAATATTGCTCAAGACTGTTTTTGTTGTTTGCAATGCAGTGAGATTAGAGAAGATAGACACCAGAGGCATACAACTTTCACTTGGTTTCTCAATCCATATCAATTTGGATATAAAGTCATAGATTGTCTTTATGGCCATGGAAACCGTTCTTTACGCTTTGCAGTGGTGCTCATGGATATTGTAATAGGTCTACTGGGTAGGTATAGGCCAATTACCATAGATTGCGTAAGCATTTATTCAGTTTTTCATTTCTATGCACTAGAATATTTTCTGATTTCACTCTCTTTTATGCAGTATTTGCATCCATTGCTAGGCTTGTAATAGCACCATTGTGTATCTCTGTGTTTCTCGCCTACAAGTATTGGAAAATGATTTCTCCCATTAATGCTATTGAGAAATTCCTACAAAATCAGCAGACCCTCACGCCCACAAGGTATGCCTACACTGATATCATTGCGATGACAAACAACTTCAAAGAGAAATTAGGCCAAGGAGGATTTGGATCAGTTTTCAAAGGAGAGCTGCTTGGTGGTCGTCTTTTGGTTGCAGTTAAGTTGTTGGGAAATTCCAAATGCAACGGAGAAGATTTTATTAACGAAGTTGCTACGATTGGTAGGATTCACCACCACCATGTTGTTCGGCTTCTTGGCTTTTGTGCAGACGGTACAAAGAATGCTCTCGTCTATGAGTTTATGCCCAATGGTTCATTAGATAAGTACATCTTCTCTCCAAATGGGGCACACCGTCGTTTTACAATGGAGAAACTCAATGAGATTGCATTAGGAGTAGCTCGAGGAATTGATTATTTACACACGGGTTGTGAAATGAGCATCTTACATTTTGACATCAAACCTCACAATGTACTCCTAGATCAAAATTTTGAGCCAAAGATAGCAGACTTCGGACTTGCTAAGCTTTATTCCAAAGACTATAGTCTTGTGTACGTTAGTGCTGCAAGAGGAACAATTGGCTACATAGCTCCTGAATTGGTATCTAGAAGCTTCGGGGTCATTTCTCACAAGTCAGATGTATATAGCTTCGGAATGCTGTTGATGGAAATGGCAGGTGGGAGGAGGAATGTCGATAACAGTGCTGAGAATTCAAGCCAAGTTTACTATCCATCTTGGATCTACGATCAACTCAAGCAGAGTGAACAACCTGAGATTGGTATATCTGTTACGATTGATGACATGGAAAAGAAGTTGTGCAAAATTGGTCTATGGTGCATACAGATGAGGCCATCCGACCGGCCATTCATGAGCAAAGTTATAGAGATGCTAGAAGCTGAAGTGGATACTTTGGAGATGCCACCGAAACCTTTCGTGTCTGCCCCAACTCCTGTATCAGCAAGACAGTCTTACATAGACTCTTCTCTGTCAGAGTCATCAATTATCTCCGAAGGTGATTAATAATTGTTATATCATTTAATTCTGGTTTAAAAGTCATGTACTTGCTGCTTGATCATATGCAAGGAAAATTCATTCACCAGAAAATAAGGATATCTTCATAGTTCAACTTCTTACACGTGATTATATATGAAAAAAGATATTGTGACGAAAACAGTGCCATGTAATTGATTACTGAGCAAAATCACTTCCGTTACATGGGAAGGTTTTTTTTTTTAATCATAAAAGGTTGGCCGAGGCCCCCCTTTGTTTCATTAAAAAGCTTTTAATAAAACAATAATCAAATAACGGACATTGATGTTCATGTCACCCACATGCGGGCCATGATGCTCATTCTCCGATCAAAAAATGAGTCCCCCTACCGTATATGGTACTGACTGACTCGACACCCTCAATATACATGATCCCAAAATATATCCCCAAAATAAATCAATGTTTATGACCAAAATACAAACATCAAACTGTACATGAGCCCAAAATACAACACACATTCTCGACAACCAAAATACAACATACGATACCAAAATACAACAAAAGTCAGCACAGGTGCATGTTCCACCCTCCTTCGGTCCGGTCAATCAGCCCTCGTGTGGTGTACCTTCCCTTTCCCGTGGCTCCTCTTGACTTGTGGCAACGTCTGTGTACATATCCTTGATCTTCTTTGTGTGTTCTTCACATGCCGTTTTAGACCAGAATATGATATTAGCAATGTTCCTGAAAAGCATTTGTTGATGCATGATGTGTCTGTGTGTTATTCTAAAAATTCCATTGTTCTGTTCTAACCATATACCCCAGCATATAGCCGCAACCCCAATATTCCAAATTTGAAAATTGCTGCTGCGAATGTGTCCCTTTCTCCACCCCCCAGGCATCTAATAACGATTGCGGTCCAGCCCCTGGACTACCAATTCTGTTTAGTAGATCCCCCAAACTGGCATTGCGAAACTGCACGTCAGTAGTAGATGGTCCACCATTTCGTTATCCTGATTGCACAATACACAATTTCCCGGTCCTTGCTACCTTCTCCTAGACAAGTTATCCCGTGTTAGAATTGCATTTCTACAAGCCAACCAATTAAAAGTCCTTACTTTGAGTGGGACTTTTTCCTTCCAGACTGGGTCGTCGGTTCTAACTCCCCCATTGTTTAGCCTTTTATATGCTGATTTCACCGAAAAGACGCCACGTTTTTCTACCTCCCATTTAACTGTCTTCACGATCATTCCTTGTTGGTTTCCATTCCTATAAGAACTCAATAAGCTCCTGTTTTTGTCTTCTGGCCTCGGTGGTTAACCTTCCTATAAGTCTTGGTTTCCACTCCTCATTTCTTCAATTTCTAGCCACCCGATCATATTTATCCGTAGAAAATCTGTATGCCTCTGGGAATCTTCTCTTTAAGTTAATAGGTCCGCACCATTTGTCCTTCCAGAAGCATGTAGTAGCCTCATTTTCAACAGAGAATGTAACCCCTGAGATGAAAATGTCCCTAGTATGATTGACCCCTCGCCAAAATCTTGACGCTGATTCCTTGTTTTTCGTGTTTCTGGTGCATGCAACCATTCTTTAAGTAAGCCACCTTTATCAGTAGACCCCATTTTGTCTTAGTCTTAAGTTTGAGTTTCCACCGCCATTTGCAAAGTAAGGCTTGATTCATTTGACGAATATTGACCACCCCCAATCCACCAAGTTCTTTACGTCTGCATACAATGCCGCATTTGATTAAAGCATACCCTCTCCCTTCCCCTGCCCCATGCCACAGAAACTGTCTTCTAAGTCTGTCAATTTTTTTGGATACCCAAACCGGTATTTCATAAAAACACATAAAGTACAGTGGTATAGAGCTAACCACCGAATTGGGCAAGATTAGGTGTCCCCCAAGGGAATACATTTTACCTTTCCACCCCTCTAATCTGCTTGTAATTTTGTTGATCAGGCCATGCCAGTCCACCCTCCTAATATTTCCGGTACTGATTGGTAATCCCAAGTACTTAATTGGTAGTTTCTGGACCGGACAGTTAAGAATATTGGCTATTGTGTTCTCCCTTCCCCTGGGTCCCCTAAAAATGTGATGGAGCTTTTGTGGAAATTGACCTTAAGCCCTGACCACTTTTCAAATAAGTGCAGGCCCCACTTCAAGAAAGTTGTCTGCACAATGTTGCATTCACCGAAAATTAAAGTATCATCTGCATACTGAACGTTCATGACAGCTGAGATACCCCTCCTCATACCAAGACCATTAATCAATCCAGTTTATCTGTAGGTGTGTAGCATTATATGAAGCCCATCTCCCACCAAAGTGAATAACAGTGGTGATAGTGGGTCTCCCTGTCTAAGTCGCCGCCTACATCTGATTTCCTTTCCCGGCTCCCAGTTGACTAGGATATTGACCTTGGACGTAGTTAACCAACTCTGTATCCATCCGATCCACCTGTTCCCAAACCCTCTTCTTTCCAGAATCTCCAATAAGCATTTCCATTCGACCTTGTCATATGCTTTCTCGAAGTCTAACTTAAGCATGAACCCCGCTTTCTTACGTCTCTTCGTGTCCTGTATTACTTCCTGTACTAATGCCACCCCTTCTAAGATATCCCTCCCCGCAATAAAACCAGTCTGATAGTCCTCGATAATGTCCCTGATGATCCTTTCCAATCTATTACCGAGAACTTTCATGATTATTTTGACTAAGCAGTTGATCAAACTGATTGGCCTAAAATCACTTACCTCCCTCGCCACCTATTTTTTAGGGATTAGGCAGACATGAGCATAGTTGAGTCTCTCCAGATTCAAACTACCGTCATAGAATGCACTCATGATATCCATAATGTCGATTTTGACAATATCCCAAAACTGTATGTAGAAGAGCATAGGGAACCCATCTGGCCCTGGTGCCTTATCCTGTCCCATTCCCCACACCGCTGCCTTCACCTCATCCATTGTGAATGGATCTTGCAGAGCATCAACTCTCTGTTGTTTTTCTCCTTGTAAATCATCCCATAAGTTCTCATTGGATTCGGTCTGTCCCTCTCTGTTTTGTCCGAATAATTCTTTGAACTTTACATCAAAATGGTTGACTATCTGTTGCTCATCTGAAACTGAGATACCGTCGATATCTAGTGAGTGGATGTAGTTTTTTCTGCGTCGCATGCTAGCGACCTTATGGAAGTATTTGGTATTCGTATCCCCTTCTTTCAGCCACTTTACCCTGGAACGTTGTCGCCACATAATTTCCTCATTTATGTAGATCTCTTGAATATCTTGTCTGTAATCCGTTAACCTTTGGAACTAGTTATCATCTAGGTGGCCAGCTTCCTTATGTCTTTCAAGTTCCTCAATCTCGTTGAGGATCTCCTTTTTTCTGTAAAAACATTCCCGAACGTGACCTTGTTCCATTTTCTTAGCCTTCTTCTGAGAGTGGATAATTTTATGTTCAGTCGTGCAGCTAGTTCTGCCTGCCCATGCCCCTCATCCCAATAGTTCTTCACCAACGCATGACATTCCTTGTTGGAGAGCCACATTTTCTCGAGTCGGAAGATTTTCTGTCTTCTTCTTCCCTCTTCACCCGTACCAATTATGATAGGAATGTGATCCGATGTATTTCGAATACATGTCCTAGCCATACCCAAGGGGAATCTCATTTTCCAGTCTGTGGAAACTAGTATCCTGTCTAGATTAGCCATGATTGGCTCCCTACGTCAGTTGGACCAGGTAAAGCTCTGGTCATTAATCGGGATGTCCATCAACCTCATGCTTGATATGACCCGATTGAATTTCCTCATATCATGGCCATTGCCTAGGCCACCACTCCTCCCATATATGTGCCTGACGATGTTGAAGTCTCCTCCCACAACCCAAGGTAAGCTCCACCTTCCCCTGATATGTAATAATTCATCCCAAAACTGTTGCTTGTGGCACCGAACATTTGGACCGTACATTGCCGTGATGGTTTGCTACCACCCGTCCTGCCTTTTTTTGATCACAACCGAAACCGTGTAATTTCCAACCTAGTCATCCAATAAATCAAATTTACTTGTATTGATCCCTACCATGATTCCCCCTGACGCACCAATAGAGTCCCTTACCTTCCATTCCTGGATATGGTCTAACTTTAGACCCCCTGAGAACCAAGTCAGTTGGTTGAGCTAGTTTAGTCTCTTCCAAATATACAATATCGATATTATTGTTCCTAATAACCTCTCCTACCATTGTACGCTTGGCGGACTTTCCAAGCCCCCTAACATTCCAGAATATGGTGTTACACATAAACACCATCTCTCCCCTTGTTCCTGCAGAGTTGAATCCAACTCTACCAGGTTTCGGGACACACAATCCATGCTTGTCCCCCCATCTAAAACCCTGTTAACATTATCAATGTTAACCAATTCCCTACCCCGAATAACGTCAATAATATTGGTGTGTGTGTTATGATGCAAATTTAAACCATAGATGTTTGCAAGTTGAATAAGCAAGTAATCTGGGATAGAGCCAAAAAATAGAAATATTCGGTTTTGTACCTGTGATGTTTTCATAGCCTTTTCATTTTCCCACCCTTTGGTAAATCTCTTTTGACGGTCATCGGCTTGTCCCCTTTGCTACGCTGTCGGACACTGCGTCTGTACCCCTCCCTTGCCTTTACAGGTTTGTTCTTCTTACCGGTTTCAACCACCGCTGATTGTTCAGCTCTGCTTAGGATCTCTCTCTTGTCTCCTGAGTTCGGCTCCTCCGAATTGTTAGATTCCATGGCCGAGTCTGATGATTCCTCTGATATCTGCCTTTTGGTCGTAGCCCAATTGCCCAACATTGCCTTCATCCTCTTTTTAACTTTGCATTCCACTCTTTTTTCGACCTCCTATTTTAGTAGCTCTTCCACCTATTTCCTCCCTCCTCATTATAGTCT
This sequence comes from Hemerocallis citrina, assembly GCA_017893485.1. Taxonomy (NCBI): domain Eukaryota; kingdom Viridiplantae; phylum Streptophyta; class Magnoliopsida; order Asparagales; family Asphodelaceae; genus Hemerocallis; species Hemerocallis citrina. The sequence goes on from CM030363.1 coordinate 268,922,374, forward strand.
GCAAACTGATTCAGTGAATCGACCTTCCTAGCTTCGCAATCTGTAGTCGCTGAGATGGCGGATTCTTTTAATTTCATAGCTGCTGCTCCATTGCCCTGTTCCAAGCCCTGCTCAAGGCCCAATCCCAGTACCTTTTGGCCCAAGCCCATGCTGCTCTCCAAACATTTTAAACTTCCCACATTCGTGCCTTGCTCACCCCTGTCGATAGTGATAGATGTGCAATCGCTGTCGTACTCCCCCTGTTTCGAGACAAAGCCCACATCCCCTACGATGTGACCCTTTTGACGCATCACACCCCCACCCTCACTGGTGTGCTCCTTGGGCCCCACCAAAGCTACAGTATTGCGTAAATCGGCCAGAAACATAGGGGAAGGACCTGCTGAGCTGTCTTCCTTAGTTTTTTGCTTCACCAGCTGGCTTTGCACATCCCCTCGCACGTGTAGTGTGTAGAAGAGTACTTGATTAACCGAAGGAGAATTCCCCAACCATTGGATCTTCTCCCCCCTTCGCTCGCGTCGATGATGAGCGGCCTCTGTGAACTCTTCTGAGCCGGTTCAGAAACCTAACCTGGTTCATTCCCCCCGAGACCGTCTTTTTCAACCTCCAGATGCTGCTTCCCCACTGCGATATCAGCCCATTTCTTCATCGTCCTTCGGTCGCCGCTGTCCTCCCTAAAAAGATTTTTGCTAACAGACTTCATCTGCCGCACTTCCTCTGCCACCTCCACCGATCTTTCATCCTCCACCATCACCTCAACGAAGAACGTTTTATTCTCCACCATAACCTTAATCGTCTTTGGTGGCCTCTCGTCCCCATATCGAGCTAGCCTAACCCGTGCTGCGCCACCTTTCTTCCTCTCTGTCGCAGCGTCCAACTCAAGGACACTGTCAAACCTTCTCAAAATGTCCTGGAAACTGCCAATCTCCCAATAATGGAGCGACAGCCCCATTAGTGCCACCCAGGTACCCTTGACGTCACCATGACAGACTGCTCCCTCATCGCCCATCCATAGTCTAATGGAGATCCCATAACGGCCGCCAATGATCTTGAGTTCGTCGCGCCTTGCCAACGCCGCAATCCCTTCAGGTGACGAAAATTTCGCAATCGATAAGTCCTTCACCTTGTGGAGCTCCCAAGTTCTTCGGTTGAAGGTATCGAATAGCTGTCTAAGCCCAGTGATGATCTCCTCCATCGATGGCCACCCTCTTACCGCCCTAATCACCCCCATCTTGAGTTTGAGAATCTTTTTGTTCTCTCTCACAACCCTTGTCATCGACATAATGGCGCGAGACACCTCTATGGGCTTAACCGCTGGTCTAACCTCCATCCCCAGCCTTCCTCACTTCTTTTCACCTCTAATCGCACAGACGTTCACCTTATGGCTTGGATCCTTACATTCAAAACAGACGAACACGCCGAAAGGGCATTCCTCCTTACGGTGAAGGTCACCATAGAATAAGCATGGTGAGTCCCTTGCCTTAGCCAACGAAGCCTCCATCTTTTTAGATGATTTGGAACGGCAGGTCTCCCAAACACCCTCTTTGCCGTCCTCTTTAGCACGGGCCTCCCCTGCCTTCCTGTGAACTTCCCGTAAAGCCGATAATAGTTCCTGTTCAGTGAAGTTGGTCGGGGACTTAGGAGATTTAGAGATGTTGCGTGGAGAGGTTGGGATGGGATGATGGGTTATTCCCCTGCAGGAGAGCGACGCTGAGCGACCAAAGCAGGAGACCTCGTCGTCACGCTGGGGGTAGCCATCAGGTTAGAGACCTGGCCTGAGACGTTGGTGGCCAAGACGGAGGCTTTGATAGGCTCCTGCGGGCTCTTGGACCCTGAAACCTGTCTCGGTGAACGGTGGCCAGGTTTGTGAGCGTGGTGGCGAGAATACACCGGAGACCTAGAGCGCATGCGGCGTTGGCCACCGCCATCTCTTCCCATCCGAGGTCTAACATCAGCTCTCCTCGAAGACCTTACCCTTCGACTATCGCGTCGATTTTCCACTCTAGCCTCATGGTGTGTCTGCCTGCCACGTGGGTTGCGATGCTCTTCATTGCTGCTGTGTTCTCGAGGGGCCCGTACACACTCTCTCCCACGGTCGAGTCTAAACTCTCCCCGCATTGGTGGTGGTGAGGAGGGAAGAGGAAAAGATGCAGGAGAAGGTCTGAGGAGGAAGGAGCAGAAAAAGAGGTTTGTGAGGGTTGAAGGAAGAAGAGGAAGCAGGGGGAAGCAGGTGGTGGGGTTTGTGAGGGCTGAAGGAATAAGAGGGAGCAGGGGGAAAAAGGTGGAGGTGGGGTTTGTGGTTGCAGAAGGAAGAAGAGGAAACAGGGTGGGTTGGGAGAGAAAGGCGGTCGTTACATGAGAAGTTATTTGTAGGGGGTTTGGGTGTGCTCAGCGTCCTAGCACAGCTAAAAATGTTTGGGGTAGAATAAGGGATAATCTAATCATGGTAGAGAATGGGAGGGCATGGGATATAACGGTAGCAGCAATAGTTTGGATTCTTTGGTTAGACCGAAACAATTTATGCTTTTGTAATATGTACATTCTTTACTTCAATGCATAAAATTTTTCTCCTCATACATGATTGGGCAGGTTACGTGGGAGCAAAGAAGAAGATGAAGATGATCGAGGAGGCTTAGAGGCAATTCACAAGAGGGAGGGAGAGACGGCGATGTTCTGCGGATCGTCGGACTTTTACTACTTTTCTGTAATGGATGTAATAGACAGTTTATTTAGTGTATGGTTGTTAATGGGTGTGCAGGGTGATGTTATTGGGAGCGTTTAGCTTCTGCTTTTGGTTGTAATATGGTACTACTTTGTTTCATTAACAAATCATTAATGAAGCAATGATGGGGGTCATCTTTTATCCCAAAAAAAATAAAAATAAAATAAAAAATCATCACTTCCGTTACAAACTCTACTTTCACAATAGTCCAATGTTTGCAACTTATTACTTAAGAAGCTTCTCAGAGTTTCGTTGAAGCGCTCACCTTCTTGATCACCACGAATTTCCAGCTTATATTTAAAGCTACAGCTATTTGGGAATAATATTCTTTTGCAAATCAGAATTGGACTTTGTTTTGTAACTGATGATATATGTATCTAGTTCCAATTTCATAATCTCCTCAGGATGTGGATTTTTTTCCCGAACTGACCCACCTTTTTAAGCTAATTCTCAAAAAAGACCAGTTTCGAAACAAATTTCGATGATAGAAGAGTCTCATATGCCTCAGTTCCCAACTACACCTCTTCACAAATGTGATTTTTTAGATGCCGCAGTTTCCAACTGCGACCTTAGTTTATTTCATATTTGGACTAGACAGATTGTGGGACTTAGATAAATTTTTTCAAGCAATAATGTGTTAAATATAGGCCGCAGTTGATTTTTTTAATAAAAATTACTGTAGCCTAAAAATAAAATTATAACAGAGGCCACAGTTCCCAACTGCGGCCTCTATTATATTTAGGCTGCAATTGCGAACTGCGACCTATTTAACACATTTTAAACACATTTTTATTTAATTAATTAGGTTAGTCTTAATCTAATCTAATTAAGATCAATTATTGCAACCTAAAAAAAATTATAACACAGGTCACAGTTCTCAACTGCGGCCTCTATTATATAGGCTGCAGTTGGGAACTGCGGCTTACATTTAACACATTTTTATAACATTTTTATTTAATTAATTAGGTTAGTCTTAATCTAACCTAATTAAAATCAATCGAATTACTGTTAATCTAATCTAATTAAACTTAACCGAAACCCAGCACTTCCCTAATCTTAATTTAATCTAATTAAGTCTAATTAATCACTAATCTTAATCTAATCTAATTATTAATCACATAATTAATCACATATACACTCAGCACTTCCGAAACCCAGTTGCTGTGTGTATATGTGGGGACTTAATCCCACATCAGCGAGGAGAGGTGAGTTAGCTTAGTTTAAATAGTATTTTGTAAAAAAAAAAAAAATTCAACAGGAAATTGAGAAGCAGAGAGATTGAAAGAAAATAAATGAAGTTGTTTATATCCACGCATTACGAGATGTTTACCCCTACTTTTACCTACAAAAACCCGGGTCGAACACTCTTGAATAAAGAGTCTTTTACCTACAAAAACCCCGGGCCAAACTCGCTCAAATAAAAAGCGAAAAAAAAAAAAATTGTTCGACACATGCAGCACGACCGTCGACCGGGCCTGTTGTTTTTTTGCCTATAAAAAACCTCTAATTTCACTCAGTTGTTTTCACAGTCCATCTATCAACTCTCCTACTGCTACTGCTACTCTCAATCTACTTCTTTAAAATCGATCGTGTCGAAGATACTATGTCTACTACCAACTTTCTTTACTACTCAAATTAATGTCGAAGCTACTACGTCTACCTACAAAAACCCGGGTCGAACTCGCTCGAGCAAAGAGCGAAAAAAACCAAATCCGTATAACTTGTAACCTGACACAATCCGATCTCGTAACCCGCCGATTGCCAACGTTCGACCCGGCGGGCTAACCTTGTTTGTTCGATATGGGCAGCCCGACCGGGCCTGTCGTTGCTGTTTTTTATATATAAAAAAAAAAAATTAAGTTTTTGCCTATAAAAAACCCCTAATTTCACTCAGTTGTTTTCACAATCCATCTATCAACTCTCTTACTCTCTCAACTCTCTACTACTACTACTACTACTCTCAGTCTACTTCAACAAAGAAGCAATAAAGAAGTGAAGAAGTTCGATCATGCCGAAGATACTACGTCTACTACCAACTCTCTTTACTACTCAAACGCTTGTCAAAGCTAGCTCTCTCTTTACGACTCTACTACATATTTTCTCAAGTGAAGAGGCTATATTTTCTTCAATTCTCGTCTCCTCAACTCTCTTTATTATTTTCTCTTTCAAAATTTCTCAACTCTCGATCTCAACTCATTATTATTGTTGTCACTTTAAATTTTTTTAGCAAATTTGTTTGTTGGTTTTTCGCTACTCTCTCAAATCTCTCAAACCTCCTATCTTTTTTTGATTTTATTTTCACATACACTACTACTACCTCAACTCTGTCAACCCTCCTATATAGTTTTGTTTTTCGTTTTTTCTCAAACACTACTATTACACTAGCAATTATTTTTTTCACATACACTACATTTATCATGTCACGATCCTGAATTCAGCAAAAAGGATTTGGTGAGATGGGTTTGTGGCACATTGGAGCAGAAAGGGATGGATGATGTGATGGACCCAAAACTCGACATGTTCCTTGTTAAAGAGGAGATCAGCAAAGTGCTTAACATTGGCCTTCTCGGCACCAACCAGCTCCTTATGAATCGCCCGTCCATGAAGGTAGTGGTGAATATGCTTAATGAGCTCATCAAAGATGATGACAAATATGCTTTTTGGTTTCGGCCTTAGTAGCTACCCCCTGCGAGTCACTCATTTATAAGGGGAATTTAGAGATGGGGAGATAGCGCTTTTGAGACGAAGGGATTGAGATTGCTTAGTTGCTGCTTCCTTATGGGCCATTTGCCATGATAGAAATGATTTGTGCTTTAGAAGTCGTTCTTGTAGCTTTGTTCAAATGATTCATAAAAAAATTTCTCTTACTTCTTCGTGGATCTCTAATCCAAGTACTAGGAAGAAAGAACGGAAGGGGCCTTTGTCCCCAAGAGATGATGGAGCAATTGGAAACAGCGAATGGGTGTTGTTCTCTCACAATTCTGTTTGGTGGGGGTGGCTGATTATCACTTTGGGTGTTGTGTGGTGATGTAGTTCACCTCTGACGGTTCTCTTCTGTTGTTGAAACCTTATGTTTTGGAGAATTTGTGTACTTTGAGTTATTTTGAGTTATTTTGTATCTTGTATCTTCGTTTGTGATCGTTTTATTTATTTATGAGATCTCCGATGGCAACTCTCGTGCCATCTTTATTTTTTAAAAAAAACAAAAGGAAGAAGATTATGACATGAACACCAAAGCTAAACATGATATATTGTTTCCCATTGAACTTTTATTTTTTTTGTTTTTTGTTTTGTTGTTGTCGGAGGGCATGGATTCTGTTTGGCTTTTATTCAATAATCACATTTTGTATTCATAGGCAAAAATGCACCGAAAATTTTAGTAAAACTACACAAAAGTACTTGGCATGGTATCACTTGACGGATAGGTGATATTCAATATACTCATTGATTCTTTCAATTAATGTTACATACCAACAGTCTCGATTATTGGCTTGGTTGCTTACTTGAGGACTGCCAATTTACTAATTTTTTTAAAAAAAGTCATAATCGACTGGACCCAGGTGACAGAAGGTTACCCGATCCGAACAATAACATTATTAATTTATACTTTATAGAATCTGATATACAAATTATACTTCCTCCATTTCAAAATACCAGTAATCTACACGTGTGATGCACGTTCTAAAACGTAATCTGGCTTCGAACTTGAGACCTCTTTTCACTCACCACATACTCTTTACAAATTACCCCAAGTAGTATAAACTTTTATTTTATGAGTGACACTTTTATAAATAATTATGTCGTAAATAAATTTGAACTTTGAGGCTATTATGATAACTAGCAACAATTGAATAAATGAATGGTTAATATAACTCACACTTAAAAATGAATGGTTGAGATTAGATGGTTGATTGCATACAAATCACAGGTTGTCTACAAATGACAACTCTCCCATTATAAATTTAGAGATAAATCATTTTAGGTTTCTACACGACTATTAAGAAACAACATAGGATTGAGTAAAAGTACTCCATATTCTTGGTTTTTAAAATTCATAAATGAGCCGTCAATTGTACAATGTCCTATTTGTCATCCTCTATAATTTTTTATTACTTCGCTTACAAAAAAGAAAAGGGTAAAATTAAAAATCTCATAAAAATAATAATTCATGGACACTTAAAAATGACAAGACATTTTCTCGAAAATCTAAAGTGACTTATATTATGTAAAAAAATATATGCTAGAATGACTTATATTTTGAAATCGGATGGAGTATTTGACAAGTCCTTTTGTAGTCCATGATTTCGTTGTCTCGGTCAATGATTTTCAAGTCCAATTTGGTGACTCTTTGCTCGTAGGCGTGAGAAAGTCTTGTTAAATCCTCCCTGTTTCAAGTCCTGAACAGTGTTTGTGCTTGGAAGGAAGTTACCTTGAAAAGTTGCCATAAGCCATCAGCATGAGGAGGTAGATATCCATTCCTTCAATGTTCTCACGGCACGGCTCATCATCATCGTCATCTCCACTGTTGTTGGAAAAGGTAAAGGGGAGCAAAGGGCGTGTTCTTCGTCCTGTGGGCTTCTGAGCATTCGCTCCCCCTTCAGTTTAAAAGGCAATCCGGACTACTGTGGTAATTCAAAACATGATCTCTCCCCTGCTATTTACTTGAGGCTTGATAGTCTGATTGATCTGGATCCTCTTTATGAAACAACTCTTGAAGTTACCTGTGATAACAGTAACAAAACATTCTTAGAGTTACCTTATGGAAAGTATTATGTCACAAATATTTGGTATGAGAATAAAACAATGAGAGTTGTTGACCCCAGTTTGGCAGCTAGCAGTTGCAGACTTCCCTATGCTTTCCTTATGATGGTTCATATTTTGACAACACATCCTATGCAGCATTGGTTGGTCCAATTTATGTTGGTTTGGTCAACGGTTCGGAGAAGATCAGCAATAAAACGTACCATCATGTTCCTTGTTTGAGCGGAAACAGCACATATGTTTATGCTTTGTTTTACTGGTCAGTCGGAGCCCTTCTTCCATCTTGCAGCTTCCGATTTATGGTTCCTACTGATTATCTTTTAGAAGACGTCGGACCTTATTTTCCAGAGGTTCCAAGAAATTCTTCCGTATGCCTACAGAGCGGATTCCCTGTTCCTTGGTTTTTAGATGTTCAGAAAACGCCAAATCTGACGGGCTGTATGAAAAAGGCCTCCCGGTGAGTAACAATCATATCTTTCAGAAAATATTTAAGAAGTTCATATATTCGATTTGCACTTCATAGGTATAGGTATGCTCTACTACAACTTTGCAGAAAATTCTTTAATTGTTAACTGATATGGGTCAGATAACGTGGCCCCTTCTGGACCACAGGATCCCCTCATGAAGCGTGCACCGCTGGATCATCCGAATCTGCCACGTTAGCACGAAAACCGTCTAGGCCTCTGCCACGTCAGCCTGAAAACTGCCCAGGCTTCCGCCCCGTCAACCCTATATCGCTTGGGCTTCTGCCACGTCAGGCCCACGGGCAACCGGGTCCAGACCCGGCCCCAAACGGGTCCAGACCTGGTTGGCCTCTCCTATAAATACCAGACCCTCTACCCCTTATCCATGTAATTAATTTTTCCCCCTCAAAACCCTAGTTACTGTTACTCTTTCTCCTAGTAGCTGACTAGATCGTCGGAGGGTCTGCCACCGGGATCAACCCCGGTGTTCCTAGACCGTGTGCAGGTACACGAGACCTCGGATCCGAGCCTCCTGATCCGATCCGAGCATCCAGTCTCCACCTCACTCCCGCCTGCTTCCTAACCGTTCACCCAGCTGAGGGCCATCCGCACCGGAGCTTCCTCCACCAATACAAATTGAGAAGAACTCACACCTGGTGCATCCACACGCCTCCCAAAAACAAACCGCATCAGGTTGGCACCGTCTGTGGGAAATTTCTAGTGCATACGCCGACCCGAGCTCAGCCATCGACGGTATCCCGTCTACCCGACCTCATATGGCACCCAAGGCCAGAAAAGACGTTACCTCTGCGCGTCGGCAGGATGTGCCTCCTCAGGGCGTCACCATCGACGCTTATGGATCCAACAACCTGAGGGTCAGTCACGGACACCAACTGGGTGCCTCCCGTCCAGTCCAGCCCGACCTACGAGGGGTAATCCAGAACCGGCAGGCGAGCCGGTCTAAGGGAGGGGCCGCTTCCAACTCGGCCCCGAACCATCCCATACCTCCGTCCCTAGGGCGGGGGCCGGTGCTCAGCCGCGTAGGCCGGCGGCCGCAGGCCCAGCAAAACCGCGCTAAGCGAGCCCCAGTCACCCACCAGGAGTTTCAAGACTTCCGGAAAGAAATCATGGAGGCCATCCGGGAAACCCCCGTCAATGAAACCGTCCATCGCTCTCACACACGTTCGGACACCGAGGCCAGCGTGTCTCGCATCTCGACAGTCCTGCCAGAGTATGACGATGACATCCTGAAGCGCTTCCAAGAAATAGAAGACTACCTCGACCACTTCGGCGACGGCGGTCCAAGACCGGCCCAGGGATATAGGCCCATCTGACCTCCTTTCTCCACCCCCATCTTGCAGGCGGAAATACCCCAGAACTTCCGCCCACCTCAATTCGAGACCTATGACGGTGAGGATGATCCTGCTGATTACATGGAGGGCTTCAAAACCCTCATGATGATTCACAGCGCATCGGATCCCCTCCTATGCCGAGCCTTCCGCGCCACCCTTCGGGGTCCGGCTCGGGAATGGTTCTCCAAGCTCACCCTCGGCTCCATCTATTCCTTCGACCAATTATAGGGAAACTTCCTCGCCCACTTTGTGACTAGCCGAAAGGCCGAAATGACAAGTGCGTCCCTACTTAGCCTCTGGTAGAAGGAAGGGGAGTCACTGCGGGTATTCGTCCGAAGGTGCACCGCTGAGGCGAGGTCAGTCTCCTCCCTCGATCTAGGGGTCGCCTCGTCAGCATTTCGGCACAATGTCTAGCATGGTCAGCTGAAGGCCTCCCTGGCAAAGAAGCCCCCGGTAGATTTTCCCAACCTCCTCAATCGGGTCGAGAAGTACATCCGGGCTGAGGAGGCCCTGAATCCAGAGGACTCGAAAGAAATTCTCGGGAAGGGAAAACACAAGGCCAACGAGGTCGACCCAGCAAAGAAAGTTCCAAGAGACGGGGGCACCGCGAAAAGGGTTCCTCCGGTCCCTCACTTCGAGAGATACACTCCGCTGATGCAGAATGTGTTAACCATTCTCTTAGGGATCCAAGACATGGACCTCGTGCAATTTCCCCCCGGCCAAGCAACAACAACAGCATGAAGAGGGATCAGCAGTTCTACTGCCGCTTCCACCGAGACAATGGGCATGACACGGATCATTGTCGTGCCCTGAAGGACGAGATCGAGGCCCTCATCCAACGAGGGTACCTCCGGGAGTTCAAATGGGAAGATGCTCGGGACTAGAGGGATACGAGGAACAGGAGGGCTTCCCCTCCTCCTCAAGCGCTCAGACAGTGCCCCGAGCGTGACAAGGAGCCTGAAGAACCCGAGGGTCAGGCCATCTTACACTGCATCCACGGAGGGCCAATGGAGGGGGGGAGTCCAACGCTTCCCGCAAGGCGTTCGTCCGGGATGTCAACGCCGTCCAGGGCTCCCTCTCCCCCCAGGTCCAGCAACTCCCTGTCTCCTTCTCGGGGGAAGACCTGGAAGGAGTTCGGCTCCCGCACTGTGATGCACTCGTTGTCAGCCTCAGCATGGCGAACTTCGAGGTCTGGCGCATCCTCGTTGACAATGGAAGCTCGGTAAACATCCTCTTCCTGGAAGCCTTCGAGAACTTGAAGCTCTCCCGAGATAAGCTAAAGCCAGCCAGATACACATTGTATGGATTCTTCGGCGTCCCGGTGCCAATAGAGGGGATCGTCACTTTAGACATCACAGCTGGTATGACCCCACACCGAAGGACCGAGTCAATGGACTTCATGGTTGTAAACATCAAGGCAGCTTACAACGCCATACTCGGCCGTCCCAGGCTCTGCTCCCTCCAGGCGGTTCCCTCGGCCTACCACCAGAAGATGAAGTTCCCTACCAACACAGGTGTCGGAATTATCCGAGGAAACCAAGAAGCTGCACGATCGTGCTACATGACGGCGATCGGGGGCGGGGTATTCCCCTTCGATGCCGTCGAGCTGCAGTCCGAGAGAACCTAGCCTGAACCAGAACTGGCAGACGAGCTAGAAGATGTCTTGTTCGGGACAAGTGATGCGTCAAGGTGTTTCCGAGTGAGCTGCTCCCTCGCTCCCGACCTCAAAGCCGTCCTGATCAGCTGCATTCGCTACAATGTCGACCTCTTTGCCTGGAAGTCTCCTGACATGCCCGGTATCTCCGAGGATCTCATCATGCACAAACTCAGCGTGATCCCTGGTTCGAAGCCGATCGTCCAAAAGCGACGTAAGTTCCCCCCGGAGCAACAGCAGGCGGTAAATGCGGAAGTGGACAAGCTCTTGTCTGCTCGTTTCATACAAGAGGTCAGCTACCCTAAGTGGCTGGCGAATGTCGTGATGGTCAAAAAGGCGAGTGGGAGCTGAAGGATCTGCATAGACTTTACGGACCTCAACAAGGCATGCCCCAAAGATCCGTTCCCTCTCCCCAGCATCGACACTCTGATCGACGCCACGTCGGGTCACGAGCTCCTGTCCTTCATGGATGCCTTCTTCGCGCTACAACCAGATCCGAATGTTTCCTTCCGACATAGCTAAGATGTCTTTCGTCACGGACCAAGGGCTCTACTGCTACTGGGTCATGCCCTTCGGGCTAAAGAATGCTGGTGCTACTTCTCAGAGGCTCGTTAACCGAGTCTTCAAGGATCAAATCGGGCGTAACATAGAGGTGTACGTCGACGACATGCTCGTCAAAAGCCAACAGGGACGGGATCACGTCGCTGACTTGGAAGAGGCCTTTGGGGTCCTTCGAACCCACAGCATGATGCTCAATCCGATGAAGTGTGCGTTCGGCGTCTTCTCGGGAAAGTTCCTCGGGTTTATCGTCAGCCAGCGCGGCATCGAGGCGAACCCCAAAAAAATTCAGGCCATAATAGACATGGCCCCTCCCAGGAACTTCAAAGAAGTCCAGAGGCTAACGGGAAGACTGACGGCCATCGGCCGTTTCCTCTCCAAATCCGGAGAGAAGTCCCTTCCGTTCTTTAAGGAACTGTGCGGAACCGGAGGGTTCGAATGGGGTACTCAGCAGCAAGAGGCATTCGCCCAATTGAAGGAGTACCTCGCCAACCCTCCTCTCCTCAGCAAGCCCGAACCAGGTGAGCCACTCTGGCTCTACCTTTTGGCTTCAGAGACTTTACTCAGCGTCGTCCTCATTCGAGAAGAGGATGGAGTCCAAAAGTCTCTATACTATGTGAGCAAGGTCCTGCTCGATGCCGAGACCAGATATTCCAGGATGGAGAAATAGCATACGCCCTGGTCATGGCCGCACGAAAGCTCTGTCCATATTTTCAGGCACATTCCGTCTAGGTGCCCGCGGATCAACCTCTAAAGGTCGTGCTCTATAAGCCCGAGAGCTCGGGACGACTAGTCAAATGGTCGATCGAGCTCAGTCAGTACGACATCGGCTATCAGCCAAGGACGGCCATCAAAGGGTAGGCCATCGCCGAGTTTATCATAGAATGCACCATCTTCGAGCAACCGACAAGCAAGGAAGCTGACCAAACGTGGAAAGTGTACGTCGACGGTTCCTCTTGCGAAGCGGGGAGTGGCGCGGGCATCATTCTGCGGGTCCAAATGGTTTCCTCCTTCAATACTGCCTCCGCCTCAACTTTCTGGCCTCTAACAACGAGGCTGAGTACGAGGCCATGATCGCCGGTCTCACCCTGGCTCATCAGGCCGGCTCGAGACAGATCAGGGCCCTTTAGTGACTCTCAGCTTGTGGTTAACCAGATCACTGGAGAGTACGAGGCCCGGAACGATCGGATGATCAGGTACCTGGCTGTGGTCAAACGACTATTAACATCCTTCGACGAGTCGGCAGTCTTAAGGATCTCCAGGGAGCAGAACGCCTAGGTCGATGCCCTATCAAAGTTAGCTTCCCCATCCTTTGAAGGCCTCGACTGCACCGTCCTGATCGAAGTCCTGTTGAAGCCAAGTACAGACTTCCCTGAGGCTCTCTGCGTTGAATACAGAGCTCCTCTCGACGACTGGACCACTCTTATCAAGAAATTTCTAATCAAGGGAGAGCTCCCCGAAGACCAGACTGAAGCGAGGCGGGTCAGGGTACGTTCAGAAAGGTTCGCCATAATCGACACAACTCTCTTTAAAAGGTCCTATACAACAATGGATGGCAGACCCTACCTTCGCTGCCTGACCCCAGATGAAGCAAAGTACGCCCTCAAGGAGCTACACGAAGGGATCGACAGATGCCATATGGGAAGCCGCTCGCTCGCGCGAAAGGCTTTGAATCACGGGTACTACTAGCCCACTATGCTGCAAGATGCCCTCACCTTACTGAATAAGTGCGGTCCCTGTCAACGGTTCTTCGCCATAAAGAGGGCTCTGCAAGCCAACCTCCGTTCCATGGCTAGTCCGACCCCCTTTGCAATATGGGGGATGGATCTGGTAGGCCCATTTCCAAAGGCAACGGGCCAACGAAAGTTTCTCATAGTGGCGATCGACTACTTCACGAAGTGGATCGAGGCAGAGCCATTAGCAACAATCACTGAGCAATAGACCCAACAGTTTTTCTGGAAACACATCGTCTGTCAGTTTGGGATCCCACAGGTGCTCATCACGGACAATGGAACTCAATTTGCGGGTAAGCATTTCTGCAAGTTCTGTGAAGATCTCGGGATCCAGCAGTGCTTCTCTTCAGTATGCCACCCCCAATCCAACGGTTAGGCCGAGAACGCGAACCTCCAAATCCTTGACAGCCTCAAGAAATGACTCGATAACTCTTCTAAGGGGTTATGGGTCGATGAGCTGCCAAGCGTTCTCTGGGCCCACCGGACGACAAAGAGAATCCCCACGGGGGAGTTGCCATTCAATCTGACATACGGTGCGGAGGCTGTCATTCCACTGGAAATTGGGATCCCTTCGCCTCGGATCATGGCTTTCGACGAAGCAAGCAACTCTGCACAGCTGCGAGCCGACCTGGACCTCATAGACGAGGTCAGGAAGAAGTCCACCATTAGAAGGAGCATCTACCAACAGAGGATCAAAAGGTTCTACAACAAAAAGGTGCGCCCCGCCAACATCAAACTCGGAGACCTCGTCCTCCGGAAGCTGGCGGTCTCCAACCCCAGCCAAAAGAGGAAACTGGCCCCAAACTGGGAGGGCCCGTACAAGGTATCAGAGGTCATACGTCTGGGGACATACCGCTTAACCAACTCCGAGGGCAAGGCTGTCAAGAGGCCCTGGAATGCGGAGCACCTCATCAAGTTCCTGGAAGGAGAGGGTTAGTTTGTAGCTTCGTATTGATTCTCATTAAATACATGCCTCGGGCTCGGCGCTCGGATAGAATCGCGAGCCAGAAAAGCTTCTCTTACAAGCTTACGGCTTGGCGCTCGGATAACATCGCGAGCTAGAAAAGCTTCCCCTACAAAGTTACGGCTCGGTGCTCGGATAGCATTGCGAGCTAGAAAAGCTTTCCTTACAAGCTTACGGCTCGGCACTCGGATAGCATCGCGAGCCAGAAAAGCTTCCCTTACTAGCTTACGGCTCGGTGCTCGGATAGCATCGCGAGCTAGAAAAGCTTCCCTTACAAGCTTACGGCTCGGCGCTCGGATAACATCACGAGCCAGAAGGGCTTCCCTTACAAGCTTACGGCTCGGTGCTCGGCTACACCAATACCGTTTCCCTGAGAACAAGTGTGGGGGCTCGTCGTCGGCCTCGAGCAAGGCCGAGGCTTTCTTCAAAACACCTCGACCGATACGCTCGGCGACGACCTTCAACTACGCCCATTACTGGCTTTCTTCCCGGTGTGGGGGCTCGGCATCTGCCCCTAGCACGGTTTGGGCTTCTTCAAGCCCATCAACCTATGCGCAAGGCGGCAACCGCCAGCCACACCCGTACCGTCTTCCTGAGAACAATTGTGGGGGCTCATCATCGCCCTCGAGCAAGGCCGAGGATTTCTTCAAAGCACCTCGACCGATACGCTCGGTGACGACCTTCAGCTACGCCCATTACTGGCTTTCTCCCCAGTGTGGGGCCTCGGCATCTGCTCCTAGCACAGTTTGACTTCTTCAAGCCCATCAACCTATGTGCAAGGCGGCAACCGCCAGCCACACCCGTACCGTCTTCCTGAGAACAATTGTGGGGGCTCATCGTCGCCCTCGAGCAAGGCCGAGGATTTCTTCAAAGCACCTCGACCGATACGCTCGGCGATGACCTTCAGCTATGCCCATTACTGGCTTTCTCCCTAGTGTGGGGCCTCGGCATCTGCTCCTAGCACGGTTTGGGCTTCTTCAAGCCCATCAACCTATGCGCAAGGCGGCAACCGCCAGCCACACCCGTACCGTCTTCTTGAGAACAAGTGTGGGGGCTCGTCGTCGCCCTCGAGCAAGGCCGAGGCTTTCTTCAAAGCACCTCGACCGATACGCTCGGCGACGACCTTCAGCTATGCCCATTACTGGCTTTCTCCCCGGTGTGGGGGCTCGGCATCTGCCCCTAGCACGGTTTGGGCTTCTTCAAGCCCATAAACCTATGTGCAAGGCGGCAACCACCAGCCACACCCATACCGTCTTCCTGAGAACAAGTGTGGGGGCTCGTTGTCGCCCTCGAGCAATGCCGAGGCTTTCTTCAAAGCACCTCGACCGATACGCTAGGTGACGACCTTCAACTACGCCCATTATGGGCTTTCTCCCTGATATAGGGGCTCGGCATCTGCCCCTAGCACAGTTTGGGCTTCTTCAAGCCCATCAACCTATGCGCAAGGCGGTAACCGCCAACCACACCCGTACTGTCTTCCTGAGAACAAGTGTGGGGGCTCGTCGTCGCCCTCGAGCAAGGCCGAGACTTTCTTCAAAGCACCTCGACCGATATGCTCTGTGACGACCTTCAGCTACGCCCATTACTTGCTTTTTCCCCGGTGTGGGGGCTCGGCATCTGTCCCTAGCACGGTTTGGGCTTCTTCAAGCTCATCAACCTATGCGCAAGGCGGCAACTGCCAACCACACCCGTACCGTCTTCCTGAGAACAAGTGTGGGGGCTCGTCATCGCTTTCGAGCAAGGCCGAGGCTTTCTTCAAAGCACCTCGACCGATATGCTCGGCGACGACCTTCAGCTACGCCCATTACGGGCTTTCTCCCCGGTGTGAGGGCTCGGCATCTGCCCCTAGCACGATTTGGGCTTCTTCAAGCCCATCAACTTATGTGTAAGGCGGTAACCGCCAGCCACACCCGTACCGTCTTCCTAAGAACAAGTGTGGGGGCTCATCGTCGCCCTCGAGCAAGGCCGAAGCTTTCTTCAAAGCACCTCGACCGATATGCCCGGCGACGACCTTCCACCACGACTACTTCAGCAAAATTTTCATTAAGGTTTAGAGCGTCCGCCTTCGGCAGACGCCCCGAGCCTCAAGTCGATTGGTCGACCCTGCTCTCGCCCACGAACAACTCGGGATTTGCGGCTTTCACGAATCAAAACCCTGAATTGTTCGAGGACGACAGGGGAGCCACCGACCGTCGGCTCTCTCCGATCCTCCGAACCAATTGTTCGGCCCACCACTCACCAACGAACAACCCGGGGTCTCACGGCCCTCAAGGCCAAAACCCCAAATTGTTTAAGGGTGATTGGTGTGCCTCCAATCCAGAGCCCTCGGAAATTTTTTTATTGTGGGGCGCCCACCATCGGCAGGCACCCAAGTCGAGTAGCAGATCAGCCACTCACACTTCTTGACAACCAACAAGGGGGAGTGGGGGTTATAAAGCCCCCTGAGAAGCACAGTTATTGCGCCTGGGAACCCCAAACAGCGGAAGGCGAAACGTCGCCATTAATACTTATTGGAAGGCGAAACGTCACTGTAACACCCCATTCTTTTTTTTTTAAAAACTAAATCTCTAAATACGATTCTTTCAATTTCTATATCACTTTAAACATAAACTAAGATAGGTATATTTCAAATAAAATTTTGGCAGTCTCCCCTGAAATTTCTGCCCCGAAACACAAAAGGCTTACGAAATTCTGCTCTAAATTCTGTAGCTCACAACACAGGCAATATAATCATGGGCTCCCCAAGCCAAAATGAGCAGAACCATACAGGCAATATAAATATCATGCTCTGGGGGCCAAACTCATAACAGAATATCAAATATTAAATAAAAACCATAAATTCCTTTGAAAACATATAAGATTTTTGTAAGGATTTAGGAAAACCTTTTTAAAAAGCCAACCACAGAACCCACTACTCCACAACGAGGTGGGTACGGGCTTTCTTACCTCATCACAACACTATATCTATATATGTTCACATTATTACAAAGTAATACAACAACAGTCCATGTTTCTTTATATACTAAGTATATAGAATCTATCATTTCAACAAAATATAATATCTAACTCTATATTTACCTCGCCATGCTGCTAGCAAACCTGCAGAAGAGTTAGGGTTGTCCACCCTCAAGGAGGGACCCCCCTAACCCCCATAAAACAGTAGGGGTTAGCCATTACTGGTGTGAGTATAACCATTAATCTGATAAGTAAATTAAAATGGTATAAAGAAAATACTTTAAACTTACAAACATCAAGTTAAGATGATGCAACCTGAAATCTGAACATAAAAACATCACCAATACGATTTTATATCAAAGTAATCTTCAAATCTGCATTCGATTATATAATTACCCATAATTCACACATTTCACGATATGCTTCACATCAACCTCATATATATCCCTATATTACATTCGCATGATACGAATTCACATACAATCCATTACCCTTCAATTTAAATTCCCTAACACGAATATTCATCTTTCCACAATTATCGTCATATCAGCATTTCGCTATTTATATAAATATAACTACATGATGTTACTACATCATTTCTTCATCTCTATTTAGCCATGCACTTCATTTACTTGTATTATACTATCATCTCACCCATTCATCCTAGAGGTTGTGCCAAGGCGAATAGTTCCCCGACACACTTCCAAGGTACACAAACTTATAACACAACATACTTTCTTTTATAACCAGTTTCATAACCAATCTCATAATACAAGTATTTATTTTATTGTATTATATCAAGTATCACATCATACACATATGCATCTATTCTCATAATACCACACATTCATTCATGTCTTATGACACAAATATAACATCTCATTGCCCATTGCAATGTACTCACATTTCATCACATCATTAACACATCACTAATTAGAATGCTTATTCTCATTGCATCAAAAACATGTTTTATAGCTCAATCTCATCTCATTATATCACTTAGTTACTACTCAATCGAATTGAGAATTAAACTTACTTTTATTTTCACTTATATCTCAATCTACCATTAATTTACTCCATATCCCAAACATAGTTTGGGCAATAATATACCACACCCCAAACACATAGTCTGGATAATATCACATCACATCTTAAGTCGATAACTTGGTTATTAATTCACTTCAATTACTTTTCATCTTCACTTTACTTAATTCTTCATTTCCATTAATCATTACCACTATCATGCCAACTCACCCTGTGAATTATGCCAAGGCAGGTAGTTCCCACCATTTCCACAGAAATAGCGGGCGGGTAGTTCCTCGACACAATTCCAAGGTGTATCAACACATATCATCCTGTATTTCACTTTAATAATCATTCTCATTACACAATTACTTCATACTACTCATATTAACACATGTCTCTTTTACTTATCATTTTAAATTAACCACATACACTCGTATTCCTTCATATTCATTTTCATTCACAACCACTTTCTTTCACATTCACAATTCACGTTCCACTTTCTTTACTTACACATTCTTATTGACACTTATTTATTTTATTAGTTTGTCGACCAGTGAGCCACAGTATCCCAACATACTGAAAGCCGACAGCCCAGTAAACACGCGGTCCGATGCTCACACAGAATCTTACTCGTCCGAGGCTACGTCTTCCTCCTAGCCAAGCTAGCGAGGGAACCACTAACCCCAAGTAGAACTTGGGTACTTCCTCCTAGCCGAAGCTAAGAGGGAAAAACCACTGACCCCAGATAAACTGGGTACTGCCTCGCGACGGCTGTCATCGAGGGAATAACCAAGCCTCAAACCGATAGCTTGGGCGATAAAAACCACTTACCCCAAACATAGTTTGGGTCCACTTACCCCAAGCCGATCCTTAGGTGTAAGGAGGTCTAGCCCAACCCCCCAGGATTGCTGTAGATACTGGTCAACAAAACCATCGACCAGTGAGCCACAGTATCCCAACATACTGAAAGCCGACAACCCAGTAAACACGCGGTCCGATGCTCACACAGAGTCTTACTCGTCCGAGGCTACGTCTTCCTTCTAGCCGAACTAGCGAGGGAACCACTTACCCCAAACATAGTTTGGGTCCACTTACCCCAAGCCGATCCTTGGGTATTAGGAGGTCTAGCCCAAACCCCCAGGATTGCTGTAGATACTGGTCAATAAAACCATCTGTTATTAGCATTAATCAATTCATCTTTCTTTATCAACACAAGCATTTCACTTTTGATTTACAACGAGTCATGTCTTTGACTTTAACCACATGAATTAGTAACACATTTTATTAGCACGTGCCATCTTATCTTTTATCTTACCATTTGATGCATATCCGGTGTCCACAATATTAACCATCATATCATTATACCACATTATGCATACACCCTGTCATTCAGCATATAAAAACATCATATCATATTATTGCATAATATTAATGTGCCAAAATATTTATTTTTCCATAACATCCCACATTAAGAATACCATGTTATTCATTACCTCATTGTATCATATATAGGCATACGCCAAGTTATAACATTAATAAAAGAACTACATTATGTTATTCCATATCGTAAGAGTATCAAAATTTATACTTCATCACATTATAATATCATACTATTGCTCATTAATTCACTTTGAACGTAATTAGAATGTAAACACATACTTTATCACATCACAAGTCATTATCATCTATATATATATCACAAACATACATCACATTAATAAAAGAACTATATATATATCACCAAGAGAAAGGGCCACAATCACTTATTTTGTCTAATTGAACTCCATAACAACCAATCATAGCATGCTAGCTCATACACAATGCTCTATGTAAGTAAAATCACCTATAAGGGCCTATTGCCCCAAAATAAGCATAAAACATGCATTATATATACACGGGTCTCCAAAACATGACCACAATCACTAATTTCGTCTAATTACATCTCATAACCTCTATCCATAGCATGTTAACCTATAAACAAGGCACCACATATACCAACTCACCTATATCGGCATATATCCCCCAAAACATGCACAAAACATGCACGGGGTAAAAATATTCATAAACCGTTTAATATATTTAATTTTTATACTTCAACACGTCACATTAACCCATAGTATAGATTTTATAAACTTAAATTAGTCAATTTCCCCAAATATCACAAAAACTCATTTTCGGGCCCCTAAAAACCCGTATTTGCTTTGAAAATCTCTTTTTGGCATAACTTCTACGTAATAGATCAAAAAACCACGAAATTTGGCCACAACGCAAAATATAGATAGATAAAACATACTCACCTGACGGATCGAGCAAACGATATCCCACGTCCGCCCGGTAGCCTGTCGAAGTTCAACTTTTTCCACCTAATTGGAAAATTATAGAACCGATTAGCTTAAAACTCAAAACTCAACCTACGGACCTCCAAATTTGAATCCGTCTTCAACCACGCGTCACAAATGACATAAGTAGGTGAGCTACATCAACGGATTTCAAATTTGAACCCCAATACAAGAACTCACATATTGATCGGAGGCTTTCTACTAGGAAAATTTTCTATTTTCTAATTTCTTTAATCTCCTCCTTCTTAATCTCTCAAATTAGGGTTAATAATAATAATAATAATAATAATAAGACTCAATTATACCTCCGAACCCAACAAATTCTCACCTAAATTTGGCTCGGGCATTTCACCGAATACTCGGCATGCACTTTTCACCAGTCCATTCACTCAATTTAATTGAACTTAAAGTCTATAAAAATTACCAAAATTTCTCATTAAACCTCTTATAAGATTTTTCACCCTCCAATAATTTTTATATCATCAATGGAACCAATTTTCCTTTCCAAATTCACAACCCTAATTTATTAACAACTTGCCAACACTTTAATAATATACTAATTTCTCACCTCTACTAAACTACCATCTCCAAACCTCCCTACCATAATATTTCTACTCAATAAAAACTATCCACACTTAATTTCATACAAATAAAGTAGAATAGGGTATACCTTCCCAATGCCTCTCCAAAAACCGATGCTACCACAATGTAGAGAACCCTTCAATTAGCCTATTCCTCAATTTAATTTGAGAATCATGGAGAGATGGAGCGGATTTGGGCGTGGAAGGGGATGGCTGAAAGTTCGGTCGTTTTGGTCGGGAGAAAGAAACGGGAAAGGAAAAGAAAGAAGGAAAGAAGGAAAATGGGGGGAGGGGTTAAAAAGGTAATATATATAATAATAATAATAATAACAATAATAAGGTATATTTACATATAAGCCCTCCAAATCCAAAATATTACAAATAAACCCCAACTCTTTTCTATAATAATACGAACAATACAAAATACATTAAAATTATCTTATAATAATCCCCCAAAATTATAAAATAAAATAAACAATATTTATTCACAAAAAATCTCAACTCATGGCCCCAATTTTATACTTTTAATAACACTAATAATGCAAAATACATTAAATATCGCATAACAATTCTCTAAAATTATAAAATAAAGTAAACAATATTTCTTTACACAAAACTCGACTCATAACTTCAATATATCATCTATACCAATCCAACAAAATATCCATACCAATATTAATTTTTAAAAATAAAATAAAATAAGATATAGCTAAAAAAAATAATTCTGACCACGACAAAAATTTTAATACAAATATCTTCGGTGTTTAAAATTCGAGGTGTTACAGTCGCCATTAATTACTATCGAAAGGCAAAATGCCACTGCGTATGCGCCCGCTGCACCAGGTCACCTTGGCGGCGACCTCCTGCGTGCCGAGCCTGGCAACTATCCTCTACCGATGAAATTGACAAGGTTAAAGAAGTCGGGAATTCTTTTTATTATTACTCATCGCGCGCAAGTAATGGCGGCACAAAATTATTATTACAAAATCTAACGGCCGTTAAGATCTAGAGTCGCCTCGATTCTTGCGCACATGACGTCAGCAGTTGGCACAAAATTACCCTAATGCCCCCAGGTCTTTTCCAACACACTTTTTTTGACAAGTCAAAAAGCTCAATGCTCGGATCTCATCGCGAGCCCCATTTTCCTCTTCTATTTTCAAACAGAAGGGTCAATGCTCGGATGGCATCGCGAGCCACAAACTCCTTCCCTATTTACACATGAGGCTTGGAGCTCGGATGGCATCGCGAGCCCCAATTTCCTCTTCTATTTCAACAGAAGGGTCGACGCTCGGATGGCATCGCAAGCCCCAAACTCCTCTATTTCACACGAGGGTCGACACTCGGACGGCATCGCGAGCCCCAATTTCCTCTATTTTAACAGAAGGCTCGACGCTCGGATCCCATCGCGAGCCCCATTTCTCTCTTCTATTTTCAACAGAAGGGTCAATGCTCGGATGGCATCACGAGCCACAAACTCCTCCCCTATTTTCACATGAGGCTCGGAGCTCGGATGGCATCGCAAACCCCAATTTCCTCTTCTATTTTCAACAGAAGGGTCGATGCTCGGATGGCATCACAAGCCCCAAACTCCTCTATTTCACATGAAGGCTCGGAGCTCGGATGGCACCGCGAGTCCCAATTTCCTCTTCTATTTCAACAGAAGGGTCAACGCTCAGATGGCATCGCGAGCCCCAAACTCCTCTATCTCACATGAGGGTCGGAGCTTGGATGGCACCGCGTGCCCTAATTTCCTTTTCTATTTCAACAGAAGGGTCGACGCTCAGATGGCATCGTGAGCCCAACCTTCTCTATCTCACATAAGGGTCGACGCTCGGATGGCATCGCGAGCCCCAATTTCCTCTTCTATTTTTACATGAGGCTCGGAGCTCGGATGGCATCGCAAGCCCCAATTTCCTATTCTATTCAACAGAAGAGTCGACACTGGGATGATATCACGAGCCACAAACTCCTCCTCTATTTTACATGAGGCTCGAAGCTCGGATGGCATCGCGAGCCCCAATTTCCTCTTCTATTCAACAGAAGGGTCGATGCTCGGATGGCATCGCAAGCCCCAAACTCCTCTATTTCACATGAGGGTCGACGCTCGGATGGCATCGTGAGCCACAAACTCCTCCTCTAGTTCACCTGAGGCTCGGAGCTCGAATGGCATCGCGAGCCCCAATATCTTCCCCTATCTCACAGAAGGCTCGGAGCTCGGATATCACCGTGAGCCGTAAAGACTTCTACTCCTAAAGCATTAAATGAAAATCATTATGTTCCATTCAGCCGCCGCTACCAAGTTCGGGGGCTCGGACCTCGGATGAAAGCGCGAGCCCCAGAACCCTCCCATATTCACAGGGGGCTCGGAGCTTGGATGACACCGCGAGCCCCAAGATCCCCCTCTATTCACAGAAGGCTCGGAGCTCGGATGGCACTGCAAGCCCCAAAACCCTCCTTTATCCAATAGGCGAGGGGCCCGTCTGCCGACCCCCACGCTCGGCAAGACGACATCTGCTCGGCAGATCTTGACGTTCCCTTGCTCTTCCAACTAACGAGGGGATCGCCTCTACCGACCCTCGACGCTCAGCAAACCGAGCCCCAACTCGACAGACCTTGACGTCCCCTCGCTCTTCCAACTAGCGAGAGGATTGTCTGCCAACCCTCTACACTCGTCTGCTGACCCCCCATGCTCTGCAAGACGACCCTTGCTCAGTAGATCTTGATGTCCCCTCGCTCTTCCAAACTAGCGAGGGGATCATCTCTACCGACCCTCGATGCTCGGTAAGCCGAGCTCTAACTCAACAGGCTTTGGCATCCCCCTTGCTCTTCCAACTAGCAAGGGGATCGTCTGCTGACCCTCGCAGCTCATCTACCGACCCTCGACACTCGCCTACCGACCCTCGCCCCTCGGCAAGCCAAGCTCCAACCGAACAGGCCTTGACGACCCCTTGCTCTTCCAACTAGCGAGGGGATCATCTGCCGGCCCTCGAAGTTCGTCCACCGACCCCCAATGCTCGTCTACCGACCCCAGGGGCTCGGCAAGCGTTGCTCTGACTCTCCTGCGCCTAGCACCCCGCATGACTCCAATAGGGGATCCCTTCATCCTACCCCCCAGCCTCTTTTGGAAGGAACAGATCCTATTCCTCGGCACATACACCACCCTGCTCTTCCTACAGAGGCAAAGAACCACTCCTAAACAGCTGGATCACCTAGCCCTCTAGGAGTGGGGAGTTTCTGATATGGGTCAGATGACGTGGCTCCTTCTGGGCCACAGGATCCCCTCATGAAGCGTGCACTGCCGGATCATCCGAATTTGCCACATCAGCACGAAAACCGCCCAGGCCTCTGCCACGTCAGCCTGTAAACTGCCCAGGCCTTCGCCACGTCAACCCTATACCGCTTGGGCTTCTGCCACGTCAGGCCCACGGGCAACCGGGTCCAGACCCAGCCCCAAACGGGTCCAGACCCGGTTGGCCTCTCTTATAAATACCAGACCCTCTACCCCTTATCCAGGTAATTAATTTTTCCCCCTCAAAACCCTAGTTACTGCTACTCTCTCTCTAGTAGTTGACTAGATCGTCGGAGGGTCTGCCACCGGGATCAACCCCGGTGTTCCTAGACCGTGTGCAGGTACACGAGACCTCGGATCCGAGCCTCCTGATCCGACCTGAGCATCCAGTCTCCACCTCACTCCCGCCTGCTTCCTAACCGTTTACCCAGCTGAGGGCCATCCGCACCGGAGCTTCCTCCACCTATACAAATTGAGAAGAACTCATACCTGGTGCATCCACATGCCTCCTAAAAACAAACCGCATCATTAACTATAACCCTTAAATTTCACTTGCCTCGCATAGTAGAGATTTTTTTTTCTCAGAAGTGCATAGTAGAGATCTTTGATAGTATAATTCTGGTATTTTTCCAGAATGGAATATTTCTCAAGACAGTTTTTGTTGTTTGCAATGCAGTGAGATTAGACATGATAAACGCCAGAGGTCAATTTGGTTTCTCTATCAATATGAACTTGGACATAAAGTCATGTACTGTCTTCATCACAATGGAAACCGTCCTTTACGCTTGGCAGTGCTCTTGAATATTGTAATAAGTCTACTAGGTAGGTATAGGCCAATTACCATGGATTGTTGTAAGCATTTATTCAGTTGTTCATTTCTGTGCACTAGAATATTTTCTGATTTCACTCTCTTTTGTGCAGTGATTGCTGCCATTGCTAGGCTTGTAATAGCACCATTGTGTATCTCTGTGTTTCTCGCCTACGAGTATTGGAAAATGATTTCTCCCATTAATGCTATTGAGAAATTCCTACAAAATTAGCAGATCCTCAAGCCCACAAGGTATGCCTACACTGATATCATTACGACGACAAACAACTTCAAAGAGAAATTAGGAGGATTTGGATCAGTCTTCAAAGGAGAGCTACTCGGTAGTCGTTTTTTAGTTGTAGTTAAGTTATTGGGAAATTCCAAATGCAACGGAGAAGATTTTATTAACGAAGTTGCTACGATTGGTAGGATTCACCACCACCATGTTGTTCGGCTTCTTGGCTTTTGTGCAGACGGTACAAAGAATGCTCTCGTCTATGAGTTTATGCCCAATGGTTCATTAGATAACTACATCTTCTCTCCAAATGGGGCACACCGTCGTTTTACAATGGAAAAACTCAATGAGATAGCATTAGGAGTAGCTCGAGGAATTGATTATTTACACAGGGGTTGTGAATGAGCATCTTACATTTTGACCTCAAACCTCACAATATACTCCTGGATCAAAATTTTGAGCCAAAGATAGCAGACTTTGGACTTGCAAAGCTTTATTCCAAAGACTATAGTCTTGTGTTCGTTAGTGCCGCAAGAGGAACAATTGGCTACATAGCTCATGAATTGGTATCTAGAAGCTTTGGGGCCATTTCTCACAAGTCAGATGTATATAGCTTCGGAATGCTATTGATGGAAATGGCAGGTGGGAGGAGGAATGTTGATTACAGTGCAGAGAATTCTAGCCAAGTTTACTATCCATCTTGGATCTACGATCAACTCAAGCAGAGTGAACAACCTGAGATTAGTATATCTGTTACTATTGATGACATGGAAAAGAAGCTATGCAAAATTGGTCTATGGTGCATTCAGATGAGGCCATCCGACCGTCCATCCATGAGAAAAGTTATAGAGATGCTTGAAGCTGAAGTGGATACCTTGGAGATGCCACCGAAACCTTTCATGTCTGCCCCAGCTCCTGTACCAGTAAGATAGTCTTACGTAGACTCTTCTATGTCAGAGTCATCAAATATCTCCGAAGATGATTAATAATAGCTTATATCATTTAATACCTGCTGCTTGATCATATATATGCATGGAAAATTCATTCACCAGGAAATGAGGATATCTTCATATAGTTCAACTTCTTACACGTGAGCATATTTGAAGAAAGATATTGTGACGAAAACAGTGCCATGTGATTACTGAGTAAAATCACTTCCGTTACATACTTTACTTTCACAATAGTCCAATGTTTGCACCTTATTACATAAGAAGCATCTCATAGTTTTCGTTGAAGCGCTCACCTTCTTGATCACCATGAATTTCCAGCTTATATTTAAAGCTAGAGCTATTTGGGAATAATATTCTTTTGCAAATCAGAATCGGAGTTTGTTTTGTAACTGATGATATATGTATCTAGTTCCAATTTCATAATCTCCCCAGGATGTGGATTTTTTCCCGAATTGACCCACTTTTTGAAGCTAATTCTCAAAATATAGCAGTTTCGAAACTAATTTCGATGATAAATCAGTCTCATAGGCCTCAGTTCCCAACCAGGCCTCTTCACAAATGTGTTTTTTAGATGCCCCAATTTCCAATTGCACCCTTAGTTTATTTCATATTTGGGGTAGAGAGATTGCGAGACTTAGATAAAAAATTTCAAGCAATAATGTGTTAAATATAGTCTGCAGTTAATTTTTTTTAATAAAAACTACTGCAGCCTAAAATAAATTATAACAGAGACCACCATTCCCAACTGCGGTCTGTATTATATTTAGACCGCAGTTGTAAACTGTAGCCAATATTTAACACATTTTTATTTAAATTTTTTTGTCTAAGTCTCGCAGTGTCTCTAGCCCAGATATGAAATGAACTAAGTCTGCAGAAGGGAACTGCGGTCTCACAATTGAACATGCCGCAGTTCATAACTGCGGCCTATGAGAACTGGTCTATCATCGGAATTAGTTTCGAAACTGATCTATTTTAGAAATTAGTTTCAAAAAGTGGGTCAATTCGGGAAAAAAATCCAGGATGTGAGGGGGATTTAATTCTAGTATTGGTGTAGATATGGAGGCGTAGATCAATATCCCAGTTATGCGGCCCATCTTCCTACTAACACACAACACCAACTTCTTACCTCCTCATCGGCCCAACTGAACTCTCGGGGCCCCTAAAAATCTTGCTCCCGCTCTGTTGAAATGAGATCACCTGGAACCTATCTCTCTCCTCGACCTAATAGCACGAGATTGTAGCTACTGCTGAGGGGCAAGAATATGCTAGATGGGAAATCATGGGTAAGGCCACCAGAAGTGCAGGGCGTCCACTTTTGGTCGAAATGTTGTTTAATTTCTTGACTGGTGTTAATAATGCAAAATTCTGAATTTTGGACTACATGGTGGGAACATTTCCCTTGTCGGCTAGAATATGAAGATTGCTTGATAATTGGGATTAAGTGGTAGGATCTATGTGCCGAAACCAAATTACTGAAGTCTTCTAGGGGATATTGAGGATTGTAGAAATTCAAGTACAAAAGGACGTTTAATAGATTAATCCAAGATTTTGGTTTGATGGACCTCGCCACTCAAGGATAGTAAGTTCACCCCGTCTAACCACAGGCATGGTGCCCTGCCCAAGACGACCATCCTCACTCTTTTTTTTTTCACCCCTCATTTTAAAAATATTTTTTATCTAGTACAAGTACCCTATTCTGATTTGAGGGGACTGTAATAGGAACTCAAAGAAGGGAAGAATTGAGGGTTATCCCGAATAACTCCCTCAACTAGAATCGTACCTGACAAAAGATGGAAGTTAACACTTATCAGAATGGGTTAGCTCCTACCTGCTCCCTCCCTCCATCCCTCCCTCGCCTACTCGTGACCACCACTGCCATCTCAGTCCACCATACCCCCCTCCCCCCCTTCTTCCCCCTCTCTTCACCATGGTCATGCCGGAGCTTGGAATGAGGGGATGCTTTCCTACTGTTGTGGTCCATCCACCTCCTCCTGCTGCCTCACCACCTTTGCCACACCTCATACCTGTATATTCACCCACCGTGATCCACCACCCCATCCCATAGTACAAATCCCCGGAGGAAGGCAATAGGGAGCTCAGAAACAATCGCTCCCCCGAGCGTGCACACCGCAGTGCGCATCATCGGCATTATTGGAGCACCGCTACCCATCACCTCTACCCAAAGGACGTGCCTATAGAGAGGGTCCTCCAACTGGCCACTATGGATGTAAGAGGAGCCCCCTATACACCAACGTCACCCTCCGAGAGATAGGAGGGGTCATTGGAGTTCTAGCTACAGGTATAAGAAACAGAAGCAACAACATTCTCAACATGGACATCAACCACACCCCCAACACCTGCAACAATAGACTCACTAACAAAAAATATACCCTCACTCACCCAACCTACAAGAACACCAATTGCATCAATCCTAACCCCCCCTCCACACACACACACACACACACACAACACACACACACACAACCAATTGAGAACATGAAGAAACAGAGAAAAGGAAAGCACATACCAACCCCTTGCTTCAATTGTGGGGATCTGTGTCACTACCGAAAGGATTGCATGAAAGAGGTTTGATGCTTCAAATGCATGAAATGGGGTCATATCTCATATGTCTGCACAAACGTCACAGTTACTCCCGACGACGAAGAACATCCGTTACAGAGAGAAAAGTTGCTCAATAACCCCCACACACATCCGACTAGCTAATAGACTTGAGACTGTCAAACAAGAAGAGAAGTGGTTCCGCCAATGGTGTGTGATAGCCATAATTAGGGAGACCATCGGAGAACCATGTCCTTGAAGTCCTCAATCTACGGTGGCCGATGAAGGGTCACCAAGAATGGGTGGCGAAGAAGATGTGCCACATGCAATTTATTGTTTCATTTCCCTTGCCAGAGAAGATGCGAGATGTTACTCACATGGGTACGGTGGACTTCAGCCACTTTAAAGCTGAATTCTTTCCATAGTCCCCTAGTTTCAGAGCTGAATTATCACAAGGGGAATGCTATTGGATTTGGATCCATAACGTCCCTCTTTATTTTTGGAAGAGGAAGGCGCTGCAAGAGATATTTTTTAGATTTTGGAACCATCGAAGAGATGGACGAAAAAACTGTGCGCTGATCAGAGATTGTATCGGCTAGAATCAAAATTTGAAGCCCAGATATCACCCTAATGACCCGATTTGCAAAAGTTTTCTTTTTTGAAAAATAGTACCTCATTCAATTTGTTCTTGATAAGAAGGTGGCGTTTGAGGTAGCGCAAGTGGAAGCACCACTTCCTTCCCCCCTCACATAGAGACGGACAGACTTTTAAACACATGGTCTCCCCAGAGTGGGATCTCACAATCGACGGTGCGCATGAGATTGAACGAGAGCACCGCGAGCTTATCCGAGAGGTGAGGGAGATGGAGGAGCGTTGGCGGCGTACAACGATAACCAACGAACCACAAAAACACCTAGAGAGACCGCAACAGATCGACGGTCAAGATCTTGGTTTGACCAAATCCCTCAATGGTCAGGATCGACTGGAAAAGGTGGGTCAACTGAACTACCTTGAACAACTACAAATGAAACCAGATTGCTCAGATCCGACAAACCCAGTTCCATCTTTGGAAAAGATGGGAAAATGAAAGCTCAAAAGGGAAATCAACACAGAGTGGGTGTAGAGGGGGAGCTGCATGTGGAGCAGAATGGAGTGTCAGAGGTAGCCGAAGATGAAAGAGGAAAGAACCCGTAAGGCGCTCAACCTCAGAAACCTTGCTCAAAAAGAGAAAATGGTGGCTGCTTTGGGGTGTGAACAAATGAAGAGAGGTGACGATTTGGGGAAGAAGACAGAAGCTGTGAAATCCCCGTCGTATCCCTATATCCCACTCTCGAACCTTCCACCTCTCTTTTATCTAGCTACACATATTAAAGCCAGCAGGATGTAATTTGGCCTCCTCTGCACCAACCACCTCCCCAGTGACGGAGCCAGGTTTTTCATCCACCGAGAGCGAAATCACTAGATCTAAAAAATTTCATCCATAACTGTTTGAATATTGTTAAAAATTAAATTAGTATCAAACAAACAGTGCGTCTTTCAATTAAGGTAGTGAGCTTTTAATTACATCATGCCTTAGAGAGTTCGGTTTCATTCCTATTTCCTAAGGATGAACAAAGCCAAATTCATCAAAAACAGTCATGCCTAAATAGAAGGATAAGCTACTGATCAATTAGAAACAATTATAATAGAAAATCAATTTCCTAATTATTTAAACTGTGTTCTAAAAAAGGGCCTAAATGGTCACTCAATTTTCTACTAATATCTAATAAGAAATCATCTGATACTAATACTTGAAATCTCAAGCTTAGTTATAAGTTTTAACAGCCTCAAATCTCAATAGAAATTGCGACTTGCGACTTCAATCTCAAATTTTCTCATCTTCTCAAATATCAAACTTCAAACCTAGATCCGCAGCATTCGCTCATATTCTCAACAATCTCAAATCTTTTTTTTTAAATCTTTTTTTTTGAACAATCTCAAATCTCAAATAATTATCTCATATTCTTAAATATGAAGTATACCTGACTCTGATTGTGAAGATGACGATCGAACTCTTTGCGAGATTTTTCGGAAATGAAGATGACGCCTTGGCACTTGGCAGATGAGTGACTTGGGAACATCAACGCCTTCGAAGATGAGCGACTTGTTGACTTCGATGCCTTCAGAGATGACGATGACGACGTTGAGGAGACGACGGAGATGGCAGTGAGAGGTTGGGGGAGGAGAATTTGGGAGAGGAATTGAGGGTTTCGAAGCTAGGCTTTGGAGGAGATCGAGAAAAGAAAAATTAAAATGTAGAGGAGAGCAACGGAAGAAAAAAAGGAGCGGATCGGGTCGGGTAGTGTGTGAGTGTGAGCCTCAAGGGGTGCGGGCTGTATGGGCTTACATTTTAAAACATTAAAATAATTTTTTTTACAAGGAAGTTGCCCAAGCTCAGGGGGAGCGGGGGCTTGGTGTGGCTCTGCCACTGCACCTCCCTATAAATCGCCTGTCGTCCATGAAGATATTAAGTTGTGAAAATGCTGCATGAACTCATCAAAAACTATGATATGAACACCAAGAGTAAACAAGATATCAGAAAGAGGATGGGAATCCCTCTCCTTAATTACTATATATATTCAAGTAGGAAAGATAGAAAATCCTAACGAAGGAAAATATATAATCTTGGAATATGTGAAACTGAAAGGGTTGTATAGTTTCCCCATTGAAATTCCATTTTTATTTTTTTTATAAACGGACGGAATGGGTTATGTTTGGGTTTTGTTTGAGTGTCACATTTTATATTCATACGCAATGCACCGGAAATTTCAGTACTAGAACTCAACTGCACACGGCACTTGGCATGCATGGTATTTCTTCAACAATTGGGAATATTCAATATAATCGTCAGTGCTGATGCCGATGATGATATTATTCAATTACTATAAAGTAGGGACAATTTGATTGAAACCAAAACCGAGTCCAATGTCTAGAATGACTTTGCAGTCCATCAGTCATTACTTCCTAAAAATTTTGAGTCCAACTTCCCGGGCGTTTACTTTTAGGCGTAAGAAACTTGTGTTAAGTCCTCCCTATCACTAGATAAATATGTGGATGAGAAAAACACAACAAGCTCACCTCCTGAGATCTACATAAAGCCAACAACTAATATGGAGAAATATGTATGCTTGGAAACAAATTAATTTAGCTACAAAATTTGTCGTTAAGGCATCAGCCATGCGGAGGGAGATATCCATTCCTGTACTGATCTCATTGCCCACCATCATCATCATCATCGTCATCGTCTCCACTTCTGTTCATCATAGAAGAGAACATAGAGGAGAGCATACTGGGTGTTCTACATCCTGTGGACTTTTGAGCATTCGACCCCCCATGCGTTTAAAAGGTGATCCTTACTACTGTGGTGATTCAAAACACGAGCTTACCTGTGATGATAGTAACAAAACAATCCTTGAGTTACCCTTTGGTGAGTATTACGTTACAAATATCTGGTATGACAATTTTACAATGCAAGTCGTCGATCCCAATCTGGCATGTGACTGTTGCAGACTTCCCTACCGATTTCCTTCAGATTTTCCATCTTATATGCAAGATTCAGGAATAGTTCAGCATTCATACAACACAGGCTACTATTTAATGCAAAGGGATTTTGTTAGTTTTATGAAATGTTCAAAGCCAATCCCCACGTACGATTACATTTATAATGTTTCTTGCATGAGTGGAAAGAATACATATGTACTCTATGCATCATATGGAATTTCAGTAGGTGGCCTTCAATCTTCTTGCAGCTTCCTATCTATGGTCCCTATTGATATCGGTTGTCTTAGTAACAAGCAGCTATGCCTACAGATGGGGTTCTTTATGACATGGGTTGGACACCCCGTTATATCCCATATGAAACATTGTTTTATTACGGCCTCAAGGTGAGGGACCATATATATATATATATACCAAATGATCTTGATCTAAAATATTATTATGCTCATTACAGTTCATTTTTTACTGAAAGTTTTGTTGTTTGTAATACAGCGAGGTTAAATATTTCAATCAGGGGTGGTCGAATAGCAGTTTCAGCAGTTTCATTTGGGTTTTTGATCCGTTTTACTTTGGAGAAGAACTAATATACTGTCTCACATACGGCAGACACCACAACCGTGCTTTATTTTTCATCGTGTGTTGGGATACAATAATATCTCTGCTAGGTAAATTCTATCTACCTGATGTTATGCAAATGATCATAGTTGTTTCTCTTATCTATGTACTGAATTATTTTCAAATTCTGTTTTATGTAGTAATTGCTATCATTGCCAGGCTTGTAGTACCAATATTGTCAATTTATGTTTTTCTCGCGCATGAGTATTGGAAAGTTATGGTTCCAATCAATACTATAGAAAAATTTCTACAACAGCAGCAGACCCTCACACCAACAAGGTATGCCTACACTGATATCATTGCGATGACAAACAACTTCAAAGAGAAATTAGGCCAAGGAGGATTTGGATCAGTTTTCAAAGGAGAGCTGCTCGGTGGCCGTCTTTTAGTTGCAGTTAAGTTGTTGGGAAATTCCAAATGCAACGGAGAAGATTTTATTAACGAAGTTGCTACGATTGGTAGGATTCACCACCACCATGTTGTTCGGCTTCTTGGCTTTTGTGCAGACGGTACAAAGAACGCTCTCGTCTACGAGTTTATGCCCAATGGTTCATTAGATAAGTACATCTTCTCTCCAAATGGGGCACACCGTCGCTTTACAATGGAGAAACTCAATGACATAGCCTTAGGAGTAGCTCGAGGAATTGATTATTTACACAGGGGTTGTGAAATGAGCATCTTACATTTTGACATCAAACCTCACAATGTACTCTTGGATCAAAATTTTGAGCCAAAGATAGCAGACTTCGGACTTGCAAAGCTTTATTCCAAAGACTATAGTCTTGTGTCTGTTAGTGCTGCAAGAGGAACAATTGGCTACATAGCTCCTGAATTGGTATCTAGAAGCTTTGGGGTCATTTCTCACAAGTCAGATGTATATAGCTTCGGAATGCTGTTGATGGAAATGGCAGGTGGGAGGAGGAATGTCGATAACAGTGCTGAGAATTCTAGCCAAGTTTACTATCCATCTTGGATCTATGATCAACTCAAGCAGAGTGAACAACCTGAGATTGGTATAGCTGTTACGATTGATGACATGGAAAAGAAGCTGTGCAAAATTGGTCTATGGTGCATTCAGATGAGGCCATCCGACCGTCCATCCATGAGCAAAGTTATAGAAATGCTAGAAGCTGAAGTGGATACTTTGGAGATGGCACCGAAACCTTTCGTGTCTGCCCCAGCTCTTGTACCAGTAAGACAGTCTTACATAGACTCTTCTTTGTCAGAGTCATCAATTATCTCCGAAGATGATTAATAATTGATTATATCATTTAGTTCTGGTTTAAAAATCATGTACTTTCTGCTTGATCCTATGCATTATGCAAGGATATCTTCATACTTCAACTTCTTACATGTGAGCATATTTGAAGAAAGATGCTTCACAATTGATTACTGAGCTAAATTACGTTCGTTACATACTTGACAATTGTCCAATGTTTGCAACTTATTACGTAAGAAGCTTCTCATTGTTGTTATTGAAGCGCTCACTTTCTTGATCACCATGAAATTCCAGCTTATATTTAAAGCTACTGCTATTCGGAAAGAATATTTTTTTACAAATCCGAATTGGAGTTTGTTTGTAAGTGACGATATATGTATCTATTAGGAAAACTGAGGAACTTGTTGAGTCTTCGACGCAATCAACACAAACCACCAAACAAAACTAGAAAGCACCAATCACACAAATCATACAAGAATTGTCCCAGTTGGGGCTTTCGCCTTAATCCGGGGTAGGAAGAACCGAGATGTTATTTCAACTAAAAAAGATACAAGAATATTACAATTCCCACCACAACCCTCTCTCAAGCCTAACTGGAACTTGGTTTCATACTATCTTCTTCTATTCGGCATTCAATAGAATCATATCGTTCTAAGAGCTATTTATATTGTATTTATAGATCTAGAGTGTAACACCCCGTACTTAAGCATGCATATATATAATATTATATAGAAATATATAATAATATATATAGATATATACATATAATATAAGTCAGAAGTGGTTGTTAGCCTATAAAGTAGTCTATGGGATATGATTTAATTGGATTATTAGAGAGGCCCATAGGTTGATGCTATGGGCTATGGCTTAATAATTCACTAAAGGAAAAAAGTGGTATCAGAGTCGTGTGCGCAACTGAGCCGGGCTCGAGGTGTTACAAATGGTATCAGAGCCGACTTTCGACACCGACTGTATAACTAAAAGAATCAAGGTAGTTTTCTCCAGATTGGCTAGAAAGGGATCCTAGATCATGTTGTAAGTGCTGGGCTCAGCAAGGACGTTGAGTTCTTAGGGGGGGGGGGTTGTAACACCCCGTACTTAAACGGGTATATATATAATATTATATAGAAATATATAATAATAATAATAATAATAATAATAATATATATATATATATATATATATATATATATATATATGTATATATATATATATATATGGATAAAAGGGATATGAGCAACTTGCTCATTTAGTAAATGAGCAATTGATTATGTGGCATGCATGTGAAACATTGGACAACTAATCCTTTTGAGGATTTTCCAATCACATGTATGCCACATCATCAATTGCTTATTTACTAAATGAGCAAGTTGCTCATATCCCTTTTTCCCTATATATATATATATATATATATATATATATATATATATAAGTGAGAAGTGGTTGTTAGCCTATAGAGTAGTCTATGGGCTATGGTTTAATTGGATTATTAGAGAGGCCCATAGGTTGATGCTATGGGGTTATGGCTTAATAATTCATTAAAGGACAAAATAAATATCAAATATGAAGAAGGAAGAAGTGGCTGGTGCTTTGTGCATGAGTTATATATCCCATATTGGAGGAAGTGAGTATGAGTGAGTGTTTATATAGAATTTACCAAGTGATAAAGGTACCTATATGGTTAACTCACTTTTTGATGGTGCCTGTGGTGGGCGTGGCTAGAGTTTTGTGTCAGTTCTTTCGCGTGTGTGCACACGTAGCCGTGTGCGCAGCTGAGCTGGGCTCGGGGCCTTACATAGAGAAACCCTAGTTTAGATATCTTGATACAGTAGCCATCCAATGTATACTGAAGAGAGAAACATACAATTAGAGTCGTACGATCTACTCAGAAGTCGAAGTGGGCTTCAATCAAATCAACAAACCCGCACCCAAAAAATTTATCAGTGTCGCTGACGGCTGATCGCAACTCCCAGACCATCGACCCGAGAAGGTGACAGTCGACCATCCCTTTCTCTGTTGGTTGTTGCTGCTGCTGGCTGTTTCTTCTTCTCTTCGATTCTTCGCTTCGAACCCTTTACTTATATCACCATCTTTTCTTCACACCGAATAAGTATGCAAGATATAAAACCCAACAACATCTAGTTCCAATTTCATAATCTCCTTAGGATGTGGATTTTTCTCGAACTGACCCACTTTTTGAAACTAATTGTCAACATAGACCAGTTTCGAAACTAATTCCGATGATAAACCAGTTTCATAGGCCTCATTCCCAACTGCGCCTCTTCACAAATGTGTTTTTTCAATGCTGCAGTTCCCAACTACAACCTTAGTTCATTTCATATTTGGGCTAGAGAGATTGCAAGACTTAGGTAAAATTTTTCTAGTAATAATGTGTTAAATATAGGACGTAGTTCCCAACTGCGGCCTAAATATAACAAAGGCCGCGGTTATTTTTTTAAAAATTACTGCAGCCTAAAAAGAAAATTATAACAGAGACCACAGTTCCCAACTGCGGCCTCTATTATATTAAAGGCCGCAGTTGCGTACTGCGGCTTCTATTATATTAAAGGCCACAGTTGCAAAATGCGGCCTTTATTTACCACATTTGGGTTTGCAACACATTGGAGCAGAAAGGGATGGATGATGTGATTGACCCGAAACATGACATGTCCCTCTTCAAAGAGGAGACCGACAAAGTCCTCAACATTGGCCTCCTCTGCACCAGCTAGCTTCGTATGAATCGCCTGTCCATGAAGGAAGTGACGAATATGCTTAATGAGCTCATCAAGGATGATGACAAGAAAACCAAGGCTAAACAAGATAAACAGGAGGTTGACTAGGGGTGGGCATCAGTCGGTATCCGACCTAATATGGACCATCCACCACCGATCCCAAGAAGATTGTTTTTTTATTTTTTTTCATCCTCAACCAATCCAAACCTTAATTGGATCGGTGTTCATCCAAGCCGATTAAGCTCGGTTTGGATTGAATTGGATGGTCAATTTGGAGAAAAAAAAACTGACCTAGCCAGAAATACGAGGAAATGTAAATTTTTCACTACACATTTCCTAGTACTCTTCTCCATTACTAATGGAGAAACAAAACATCAACAACATCAAAAGTGTCAAAGTGAAGACACATCAAACTCCAGGCCATGAAATTTATAGTATCATGTTTAATAGCACTATTTCTCTCTGACATAAACATTGCACCTGCATATTTGCAAAAAAAATGTTTCGGCCATGAAATTTATAGACAATCAGCAACAACAATGCTTCTCTATAAAAAATAAGATGGCTAGAAGAATTTCAGTATTTTTTACCCCTTCACATTCTTATTCCCAGATATATTCTAGTATGAGAAACAAATCACCAGTCTCAGATTTGCATCACGTAAATTGTAAATAAATACAGTTAGCACCAAGTGAGCTTTCACTAATTTCACCTTTCAAATAATTTAACTATAGAAATCACATGGTCATTGGAACTTTGAACTGAACCTAAAGTCTAAGGAAATTAGATGAGACTCTTAGTATTTTCAAGAAAGACTGGTTTGTATATTCAAAAAATTAAATGAGAACTATATTTTTTATGGACTAATGTATAGAGAACGGTCGGTTCGGTTCTATCGGTTAGTTGAAAGCCCCATCCAAAAACCGAACCGGTCCAACTGGTTATTGAAGATAAAGAATCGGACCAACCCAATCCCCTAATTGGTTCGTTAAAAAACAGATCAGTTTGGTTTGGATTGGTTCTGTTTGGTCGGTTCGGATAATAGTTGTCCACCCCTAAGGTTGACTGGAATCCCTCTCCTTACTAGTTACTGTATTCAAGTATGAAAGACAAAAATCCTAACAAAGGAAAATAGTATCGACAAACATGAATCTGAAACGGTTGTATTGTTTTCCCATTGAACTTCCATTTATTTTTTTCATTTTTTATTTTTTTGTTCTGTTTTTTGTTGTTATTCGAGGGCATGGATTATGTTTGGCTTTTATTCTTGTTTTGATCGTTAAAGGTGGGTTGAGAACCCCCCACGTTTCATTAAAAAAGATTTAACAAAACCTACAACAAAAAATAAGGCTTATGAATTTCACGAAACCAAACAAGCTGGGTCATGCAACTCATATACCCCAACCAACGAACAATAAATACAACAAAACCTAATCATACTGGTTTCTGACCTAGCCACAACAAGTTTTTCGTACCAATTTGAGCTAATTCTCTCTCATTCCCTAGCTTGTATTCCGGTTGTCCTCGCCGTCACCTGCAACCGCCTTGCCATCGCCCCCAGCAGTGTCTCATATGTCAACTTCAAGCACCATACGAGAGACACCGTAGGTACCCACCAATATGACATATCCATGTCCAGATTGTGACCTCGTTCTCACCCCTAGCATCAGAATAGTTGACTAACACCGCCACCTTGCAATAGGGACTGTCGTCGCCCCCGACGGCTCCACAAATGCCTCCTAGCCCCCCTCACATGAGAGAGACTCTAGGCACCCTTCACTTTGACCTGAGAAAATTAAAGTAGAACCCAAACTATAAACTTGCTCGACTAACGTCACCCCACACCAATTAGGTTTCAATTTCATGACATTTGTGATCTGGATATTAAGGAAAAAGAATCGACTCGTTTGGATATTCGAGGACACCATCGATCTGGATTCAGATTTGAACCTCAATTGAATTTAAAATTTAAAAACTAAATCCCCTAACCCCTAAACCAACCACTCAGCCTCATCTTTCTCGATCACTCAACCACCTACCACTCCCATCAACAGCAAGAGTTGCCGGCACACGCACCCGTCACGCCCTGACTAACGTCAGGCTCCCCCTCCCCCCTCCCCCCCCCCACCTGGCTACATCGGCATCCCTTGCTGACCACGCCCCTGCCTTAGCCCCTTCGACCACGCCAAAGTGCCATCGCGTGCCAGCGATTTTGCCGCATGCAGCCTTCGTCGCCCCAAACCACGATCACCTCGGGATGCCCCAAACTGCACCCGAAATTTCCCCCCAACAATGTTCACGATCGGCAGAACCCCGTCAACACCGCCGTTCGACCCGCCCCATGGACATGGGCACTCTCTCGATGCCCCCCTGGCTTTTATTCAATTATCACATTTTGTATTCATAGGCAAAAATGCACTGAAAATTTTAGTAAATCTACACAAAGTACTTGGCATGGTATCTCTTGACAGATTGGTGATATTCAATATACTCATTGATTATTTCAATTAATGTGACCCTAGTGACAATCTTGATTACTGGTGTCACGCCCCGTTTCCCAAAAATACGGAATACGGATACGTAACAAAAGTCCAGCGAATGATTTTCATCATCCATAAGCTGTTCAAGAATCTTTACAACATATCACAATATAATCAGAGTCGGAAGCCAGAAAAGTCAACCACATGCACATATGAACCAAATACCAACAAGAATACTTGAAATAAAATATATTAATCTCAAATAGTCATGATCTGGAATACACAATTAATCCTGGGTCACATTGTCCAAATACAAGAATAAATCCAAGTCTCAAAATACAATATTTGTTCAAGCAAACTATAAGAAATAATAACATTAAAATTCCAGCATCTAGTACATCATGTCACCAATACCGTCTGGAACCTGTCCTCCAAAATATGCAATTCAACGAATGCAGAAAAGGGGAAAAGAGAAAACACAAGTACCCGTCAATTGCAAGTCGCGGGTCACAAATAATGTAGGATACAAGCACATGGGAAAACTAACTAGTAACATAGTATACTAACAGGTATAGGTAACATGAGTCAAGTATCAAGTAACAGGTAAGCAGGTAAACGTGTATCTAGTAACAGGTAAATCAGGTAAGCATGTAAACATGTAATCAGGTAACAAGATAATCAAGTAACAGGTATACAGGTAACAGGTAATCATGTATCAGGTAAACAGGTATCAAGTTGTATCATGTCAACTCTTGTTATATTACTATCTAGGTAGCACTTCATGTGCCCCAACTTTTATCACATGGTTGCTACAACAAAACAGTTACGTTTTAGATTTCGTAGGGGACCATACAAGGCAGTGTACTCAGGTATTCACAGAATTACAGAACTCGGTCGGTAAACTTGGTCGGTAAACTTGTCATACAGGAAACACAAGTCTCCTTCCGAGTACACGTTTCTGCACTATCTACTACTAGATCTGTCCAATTAAATCTCGGCTTGATTATTTATTATTATTCTCAAATAGGCAAGTATAAGCATGAATCAGTGTCAAACCAACATGGTATAATCAGGTTTAGGTTCAGGGAAACAAACATACAAGCATGGATGATATACATTCACATAAACGAGCAGAATAGTGTATGTTCATAATTAGGACAGCATGACAGATCAGTACTAAAACATTGAATCTCGTCTCTACAAAAATACAAATATGAATCCGTCGAAGGATCTGGAAACTAGACATCCACACGAATCCAACGAGTATAATTAAGTCACATACTAGTTCACAACAACACAGCTCAAAACTGATTTGAATACAGAATTTAGGTTCAGCCAGAAAACAGGGGAACAACTTCAAAAGCATGAAAACAGCATGAAAACACATCAAATAATTCCACGAAAAATTTGGGGTATTCCCCTATAGGTATAGACTCAAAATAACAAGTTTCGTAATATTCTAGTAAGTATAGATCAGCCATAAAAAATAAGAAGCAACACGAAAACATAGTTTGACGAATCTGGAATTCTCAACACTACTGTACGAAAACTAAGATATCTCGCAACCAATGAATCAAAATCCAATTCCGCCAAAAGTATATGAAAATAGATAGATTTTACTAACTTTCATATTTCACAAAGAATTCTCATACAGTATAAGGAATTATAGTGAAAACAGGGTTCTTTACTGATCAGCGCGCAAATTACAGCATGATAAGATTTTAGAAAAGAGCATGAAACACCACATAAAACTTATCTTTAAAATTCATCAAAAATCTAGGTAGTCCCTAATATCATAAAGAAACACTGACCAAAATATTAGATCAAGATATTATGTATAGAATAGTTCTTGAAAATAATTTGTTAACAAAATTGACCCAAAACAGAATCTGGAATTTATCGACACGTCTGTACCAAAACATTCATAACTCAGTCATACGAAATCCAAATCAAGAAAAAGTAATGAGGTTTGAAAATAGAAAAAATTATCTAAAATTCATTTTTTATTTTGGAATTCAAATACTGGCTGTAGCATGGACGTAAACAGCAAATGAAAAAGAATAAGCAGCAAATACAGATTTCACACCTCTAGCCAAGAACATCATAACTTTCACAATATTGATCCAAACACATCCAAACTTGAAATAAAACCTACCCAACATCTAAACATCAAGATTTAGGGTTACTAACATGTCTACACCTATTATTTTCTCATGGGCATTCAATCAAACACAATTCATACAAGTATTCACATACATGCATCAAAATCAAGTTTTGGGTAAAACCTAGGTCATTATCATATCAAGATTGGTATCATAAGTCATCTATGGCCAATTTATCACAATAGAGACCAAACCCATCAAGGAAAACACAAATTTTGGTCGTCTCTAGATCCAACTACACTATATGTGAACTTTTTGACTTGTATTAACCTAATGAATTGTAGTACAAGTTACTTGCCTTATTATAGGATAAAGAACGATCCTAATGCGAAGAGAAGAGGAGAAGAGAAACCCATGAACCAAATCATCTCCAAGCGCGAATCCAAGCAATCAACGAGCAAAACTCCCACACGAACAATCTCCTTAATGCAACGCACAAAGTAGAGAATACCCACTTGAAGAAACACCAAGAGAAGGGATTGGTGATGATGTTGATTGTTGATGGTGTGCTTGGTGGTGTATGGAGGCCGAAATCAATGGGGTGGAGTGGTCGGCTATGTGTTTAGAGATGGGGTATGGCCGGTTGTGGGGAGATCTAGTGATGGTCGGTTGATGGAGGAGGTGGCCGGATGCAATGGATGGAGGGGTGCGGTTGTGGGGATGGATGCAAGGCCGGGATGCAATGGAGAGGGAGAGAGAGAGTTAATTAGGGATTAGGGTTAGGGTTTAAGGTGTTAGGGATACTATATATGGGGTGTAATGTGGGCTAATGGGTAGTAATTAGGATTGGAAAAGGTTAATAGTTAGGATTAATGGGTTTTTAATAAAAGTCCAACAGGAAAATTTAAATACAATAACTAATAAATATAGTTTATAAAATAATGTAATTTTAACAATAAAAATAAAATAAAATAATAATACAAATAACCACACTAGCAAAATAATACAGATAGTAACAATATTAATAATAATAAAAATGATAACAATAGTAAAAGTAATAATAGCAATAATAAGAACTGTATTAAATACAAAAATCATAGAAAAATAGTTGCAAATTAAATTACTGATCGAAAAAATTAGATTTTAATAAAAGATCCAAAATACATTTTGACAAAAGAATTTGAAAACCGAAAAAAAAAAATTGCAATTTTTTTTAAAATACAGAAAATACACAAAAATACATTTTTAGGAAAACAGGGATTACAACTGGCATGGTTGCTTACTTGAGGACTGACAATTTACTAAATTAAAAAGAAAAAATCATAATGGACTGGACCCAGGTGACAAAGGGTAACCCGACCCAAACAATAACAGTATTAATCTATTGCCCTAAGGCTAGGCTAGCTTGGGAGGTTGTATGTGTAGCGCCCCGAATTTGCAATAAATAAACTCAGAAATACGTGGCACAATTTCCATCATCTACCTCAAATGTAATTAGAAACACAGTACAAATACAAGAAAATTTAAAACTTTTATTACAACATTTCTTTTACAAGCATAGCGGAAATTAAACACCTTGAATTACAATTCATCTTACAACACAGTTCTATATTTACACATCTTTTTACAACATATATGATAACATAAAACATTCTACCACATGCTCCCAACTCCATGCTAATAGTACCTACCTGTGAAACATGAGGCTAGAGATAACTCTAACCCCAAAAACTACAGGGGTCAGCCATAACGGTACGAGTGATATTAAAAGAAATACAACTTAAATGAAACATAAAGAACAAAATCATAGCCAATATATTAACGTGGTAATAACAAATGAAGTATGAAATAACAATAAAAGAAACGTAAATCATCAAGTGAACTAGGCAAAGTGTCAAGTGTAGAAAACAAAAAACAAGCATAAATCAAGTCAAGAAAATCACAAATGCATATGATGAAAACTAATGCACACTTGTCGAATCTATGCTCCCCACTCTACATAGATCCGGTGCAAGCCCTTATCGTTCTCCACTTTATAGGGTTCGATCACACGTTATGCAACTATCCTACTACAATGACTACTACGAGGTTTAGACATTTTGCAAGTATCGGTTCTCGCCCTTGGAATACTAGAGGCCAATCCCACCCACGTGGATCATTTTGTGGCCTATTTCATCGATCGTCCCTGAATACTTGGGACTGACTCACTCTGCAGGTCATCCTGGAACCCTCATTGCACAAACATCCCATGAGCATCGCTCTTGCCATTGAAATACAGGAGACTAATCCCACTCACGTGGATCATTTTGTGGCCTATTTCAGCTATCGTCCAGGAATACTGGGATTATCTCACTCCTCGGATCATCCTGGAGTCCATAACTCACGTTTGCTCCCATTTCATCATATCACCATCTAGTTCTTGTCCTTACACTTATTAAGTTCATTAATTAACCACAATTTTCCTACAGTTGTACCCTACCGGACTTAACTCAATCAAGCAAGATCAAGGCCCCAACTGGCCATAACCACAAAATCTCAACCACTGGTATACTAGGGTCCCACTCAACCTCTAGAGTCTCTAAATCACCAGGTTACCACAATATCTCTTATCTTTCAAATTCATTTAATAAGTTAAGAGGATTAAAAAAAATTTCAACAATCAAAACCAAGCACCTCCACGCGCAACCATAACCATATAATTTACTCAATAAAACTGAAATAATCTCAATTAAAATTGAAGCATATAGGAGAAGATAGCTCGTAATAGAACACTCTTCAAATCGAAACCATATACCATTTTTAAAAGCACTAAAGTAGGATTCAAATACTTAATACAATTGAGAACACATACTCTCTGGAAATACAAGTAATCTGAAACTAATCGCTATGGAAAACAGAGATTTAACATTTATAAAAGTTGAATAAACAATAATTCAAAAAACGGAAATTTGCAGCAAGACAAAAAAATCAAGCTATGTCAGTCGACCGACAGTCATAGTGGAAACTACTGCGGTTGACCGACGGTGCTTAAAGAAAAATAAACCCAGCACAAAAGAAGAACATGGAAGTTGACCGTCAAGAGCAATACAAATCGCTGTGGTCGATTGTCAGTATTTAAATGGTACAGTCAGAGACTTGACAGTCGACCGATGGATGCAGTATTGAACACTGCAGTCAACTATCAGGTAGTCTGCTGTCACCAAAATTCG
The DNA here is from genome assembly GCA_017893485.1 of Hemerocallis citrina. Taxonomy (NCBI): domain Eukaryota; kingdom Viridiplantae; phylum Streptophyta; class Magnoliopsida; order Asparagales; family Asphodelaceae; genus Hemerocallis; species Hemerocallis citrina. The sequence goes on from CM030363.1 coordinate 268,967,215, forward strand.
CAATTCTCACAAACTGATATATGTATATATGTATAAATCTGTGGTTTCATATGATGAAATATACAATATAATAGGCACAATCTTGGCCAAATCTAACTCAGCTCATACATCAATCAATTCTTCTCATAAACTTCAAAAAAAACCAATTTGAAGTCTTAATATTGAAAGATCGGTTTTAAAGAAAATCATACATAAGAACACTGAAATATAAATGAACGCAGTTATGATTCTTTACATACAGAGATGTAGATGTTTATATATACGTCAAAACTGAAGCCCATCGTACGAGGGACATACACTAATTAAAATATTCAATTCAAAACTCAATTAAACTCGAATTCTTTCATTTCTCATCAGGTCGAACTCGAATCAATATTAAATCCATTCATTCAAGCTAAACAGTAAATGAACATAGGGAAAGAAAGGAACAACAACTCATACTTTACTACTCGCTCATGTGCATATGTGACCCATCACTTAATAGCATCCCAGTTGCACATGATATAAAATACAATAAGGCAAGTACTTTCATGAAGCAAAATTTAGGTCTTTTCTAATCTAGATAACATTTCATGCAATCTCATACAACCCCTACATTATCTCATATATGATCAATCCAGCATGGCATAAGGAAGGTAACAGTCTTTACGAAATGTCGATTTCCACCATCTGTACGTGAAGGTTCACACATCAATTTCTACTTCATTCATAAACATGTTGTTTCGATTATTCATTCACTGAGATTCATTTCATAATAGATCTATATTAAGGTCTATAATCCTATAAGTTCTCAACATGCAATCTATTCGATCATTCATCTTATTTCGCATTATATAATCAATTCATCATGTAGGTAATCAACAACCAAGAGAATTATCACTCACTCATCAAATTTATTCACTACATCAAACATACAATCTTCTAGCATGCATCCTACTAGACAAGCCATCATGTTCAACAAAACAAGAGATAAAATATCACTCACCTTTAAAAGAGATTTACTTGAAGGAAATAAAGAAATAAGAAAGCCTTCTCCTTCCTCTGCAAAAACTCCAAAATCCAATTCTCCAATCCAAGAAATATGAAGAGAAATTAAGTTTTGATTTCACAACAACCGGTTGGGGGGGGGGGGGGGGGGGGGGGGGGGGGATCGCTGCAGTATATAATAGGCCAGGATGCCCTTTTTTTTTAGGGTTTTTGGGAAGATTTACAAAATATTATTTTAAGAGATATCTTTACATATATAGTCTTATCACATTAGGTAGTTATTTAAACCAAATGAGGTGGGATTTAGATCCCTCAAATCTCCCCAGATCTGGCCGGCTTCAATTTCAGCTCAGAAAAATCGGTTTTGAAAATTTTGCCTCCAAGTGGCATTTTTGCAAAAAAATACCTCTTCATTTAACAATATTTGCAAAAAATATCAATAATGATTTATAAAATCCAGAAAATTTGAAATTAATACTCACGACCAAATATTAGGTCCTCCAATTAAAAATTCTTGACTTGTGTTTCCCAAGAAAATATTTGTACGTGTTTTGCACGTGCAAAAAGGTAAATTTCAGACAAGGTTTATTAAATCGCAAAAAATTCACTTTAATTCATTTATTAATTCAAAAACCATTATTTAAAATTCTAGGGTGTTACAGTATGTTTAGGTTTCGGGTTATGGGACATTCCAAATAATACTAAAGATGCTTGGGGTGAGTGGTGTGAGAAAGGTGTTCGTAAAGAAAATAAAGTAGCTTGTGATATAACTGTTGCGGCTACCTTATGGGTCTATGGCTAGACCGAAACGATGTGTGTTTTCACCAGATTAACAGCAATTTTACCATCATGATGCATAAATTTTTTGCGTAGAGGACAAGCAGGCGCAAAGAAGCAGCTGCGAGTGGATCAGGAGGAGCAGATCGCATGTCAAGGTCGAGGGTCTTGGGAGTTACTTTTATAATTTAAGTTACTTCGTTTCTTATAGATGTTGTAGAACGCAGTTATGTACTTTGTACGTCTTGTTACAGATGCTTTTGGGGATATGCTACTGGATGTAGGTTTTCTCCTACACCAGTACCGTTTATGTACTACTCTTTTTCATTAAATCTTCATTAATAAATCGGTGATGAGATCACCTTTATCTTAAAAAAAAGTATTAATTTATACTTTATAGAATCTGATATACAAATTAGATATTTGACAAGTCCTTTTGGAAACTCGGAACACTTCAACCCATGTTGCACTAAACAATCCGGTACCATTTTTTCCACGGACAGAATATGTAATGCCCAAGTCAACAATGACTCTGTATCTGTTTGTTTGTTTGTTTGTTTTTTTTTTTTTTTTTTTTTTGTTTTTTCTGTGGTGCTGAGTGTGCCACTGATTAGCACTTTCTTTGTCTTTGGTTTGGTTCCCCATGATTTCGTTGTCTCGGTCATTGATTTTCAAGTCCAAATTTGGTGGCTCTTTGCTTTTATGCGTAAGAAAGTCTTGTTAAATGCTTGGAAGAAAGTTAGCTAGAAAAGTTGTCATAAGCCATCAGCATGAGGAAGCAGATATCCGTTCCTTCACTGTTCTCATGGCTCATCATCATCGTCATCTCCGCTGTTGTTGGAAAAGGTATAGGGGAGCAAAGGGCGTGTTCTTCGTCCTGTGGGCTTCTGAGCATTCGCTCCCCTTTCAGTTTAAAAAGCGATCCTGACTACTGTGGTAATTCAAAACATGATCTTACCCCTGCTATTTACTTGCGCCTTGATAATCTGATTGATCTTTATGAAAACACAACTCTTGAAGTTACCTGTGATAATAGTAACAAAACATTGTTAAAGTTACCTTCTGGAAAGTATTATGTCACAAATATTTGGTATGAGAATGCTACAATGAGAGTTGTTGACGCCAATTTGGCAGCTAGCAGTTGCGGACTTCCCCTATGCTTTCCTTATGATGGATCATTTTTTCACTCTGACTTTTTTCCAAATTATGTTAGTTTGGTCAACTGTTCAGAGAAGATCAGCAATAAAACGTACCTGCATGTTCCTTGCTTGAGCGGAAACAGTGCCTATGTGTATGTTTTGTTTGAAGGGTCAGTTGTCGGAGACCTTCTTCCATCTTGCAGCTTCCTATCTGTAGTTCCTATTGATTATCCAAAGGTTCGAAGAAATTCTTCCGTATGCCTGCAGAGTGGATTCAATGTTACCTGGTGGTCTTCATATGTTCCAAAGATAAATCTGAAGTACTGTATGAAAAAGGCCTCCAGGTGAGTAACAACCATATCTTTCAGAAAATATTTAGGAAGTTCGTATATTCGATTTGCACTTCATACATATATACAGGTATGCTCTATCACAACTTTGCAGAAAATGCTTTAATTGTTAACAATAACCCTTCGATTTCACTTGCCTCGCATAGTAGAGATGTTTTTTTTCTGATAAGTGCATAGTAGATATCTTTCATAGTATAATTATGGTATTTTTCTAGAATGGAATATTGCTCAAGACTGTTTTTGTTGTTTGCAATGCAGTGACATTAGAGATGATAACCGCCAGAGGAATGCTACTTTCATTTGGATTCTCTATCCATATGAATTTGGAGGTAAAGTCATAGATTGTCTTGAAGGCGCAGCTAGTTTTCACTATTTAAACCGTTCTTTACGGTTGGCAGTGGTGTTCTTGGATATTGTAATAACTCTCCTAGGTAGGTATAGGCCAATTACCATCGACTGCGTAAGCATTTATTCAGTTTTTCATTTCTATGCACTAGAATATTTTATGATTTCACTCTCTTTTGTGCAGCGATTGCTGCCATTGCTAAGCTTGTAATACCACCATTGTGTATCTGTGTGTTTCTCGCCTACGAGTATTGGAAAATGATTTCTCCCATTAATGCTATTGAGAAATTTCTACAAAATCAGCAGACCCTCGCGCCCACAAGGTATGCCTACACTGATATCATTGCGATGACAAACAACTTCAAAGAGAAATTAGGCCAAGGAGGATTTGGATCAGTTTTCAAAGGAGAGCTGCTCGGTGGTCGTCTTTTAGTTGCAGTTAAGTTGTTGGGAAATTCCAAATGCAACGGAGAAGATTTTATTAACGAAGTTGCTACGATTGGTAGGATTCACCACCACCATGTTGTTCGGCTTCTTGGCTTTTGTGCAGACGGTACAAAGAACGCTCTCGTCTATGAGTTTATGCCCAATGGTTCATTAGATAAGTACATCTTCTCTCCAAATGGGGCACACCATCGTTTTACATTGGAGAAACTCAATGAGATAGCATTAGGAGTAGCTCAAGGAATTGATTATTTACACAGGGGTTGTGAAATGAGCATCTTACATTTTGACATCAAACCTCACAATGTACTCCTGGATCAAAATTTTGAGCCGAAGATAGCAGACTTCGGACTTGCAAAGCTTTATTCCAAAGACTATAGTATTGTGTCCGTTAGTGCTGCAAGAGGAACAATTGGCTACATAGCTCCTGAATTGGTATCTAGAAGCTTTGGGGTCATTTCTCACAAGTCAGATGTATATAGCTTCGGAATGCTGTTGATGGAAATGGCAGGTGGGAGGAGGAATGTCGATAACAGTGCGGAGAATTCTAGCCAAGTTTACTATCCATCTTGGATCTACGATCAACTCAAGCAGAGTGAACAACCTGAGATTGGTATATCTGTTACGATTGATGACATGGAAAAGAAGCTGTGCAAAATTGGTCTATGGTGCATTCAGATGAGGCCATCTGACCGTCCATCCATGAGCAAAGTTATAGAGATGCTAGAAGCCGAAGTGGATACTTTGGAGATGGCACCGAAACCTTTCATGTCTGCCCCAGCTCCTGTACCAGTAAGACAGTCTTACATAGACTCTTCTCTGTCAGAGTCATCAATTATCTCCGAAGATGATTAATAATTGATTATATCATTTAGTTCTGGTTTAAAATTCATGTACTTGCTGCTTGATCATATGCAAGGAAAATTCATTCACCAGAAAATAATGTTATCTTCATAGTGCAACTTCTTACATGTGAGTATATATGAAGAAAGATATTGTGACGAAAACAGTGCCATGTAATTGATTACTGAGCAAAATCACTTCCGTTACGTACTCTACTTTCACAATACTCCAATGTTTGCAACTTATTACTTAAGAAGCTTCTCATAGTTTCGTTGAAGCGCTCACATTCTTGATCACCATGAATTTCCAACTTATATTTAAAGCTAGAGCTATTCGGGAATAATATACTTTTGCAAATCAGAATTGGAGTTTGTTTTGTAACTGATGATATATGTATCTAGTTCCAATTTCATAATCTCCCCAGGATGTGGATTTTTTCTCGAATTGACCCACTTTTTGAAGCTAATTGTCAAAATAGACCAGTTTCGAAACTAATTTCGATGATAAACTAGCCTGATAGGTCTCAGCTGCGCATCTTCACAAATGTGTTATTCCGATAACGCAGTTTCCAACTACGGTAGTTCATTTCATATGTGGGCTAGAGAGACTGCGAGACTTAGATAAATTTTTTCAAGCAATAATGTGTTAAATTTATGCCGCAGTTCTCAACTACGACCTAAATATAACAGAGGCCATAGTTAATTTTTAAAAAAAAATACTGTAGCCTAAAAAAAATTATAACAGAGGCCACTATTTCCAACTACGGCTTCTATTATATTTAGGCCACAGTTGCGAACTGCGGCCTATATTTAACACATTTTTATTTCATTTTTTTTGTCTAAGTCTTGCAGTGTCTCTAGCCCAGATATGAAATGAAGTAAGTTTGCAGAAGGGAACTGCGGTCTCACAATCGAAGATGTCGCAGTTCATAACTGTGACATATGAGAACTGGTCTATCATCAGAATTAGTTTCAATGGTCTATTTTAAACATTAGTTTGGAAAAGTGGGTCAGTTCGGGAAAAAATCCAGGATGTGAGGGGGATTTAATTCGGGTACTTGTGTACAGGGGCGAAGGCAGAACAAAAATTTCAGGGGGGCCAAAAAAAATTTATATAACTATATATAAATATATAGGTATTTTTTCATAATTTTTAGGGGGGCCAAATAATAAAATTTAATAGATTTAGGGGGGGGGGGGGGGGGGTTAAAAATTTTTTAAAAAATTTAAGGGGATTTTCAAAATTTTGGGGTGGCCCGGGCCACCCCGGGCCCCATGCCCCCACATAGCTCCGCCACTGCTTGTGTAGATATGGAGGCGTAGATCGATATCCCAGTTATGCGACCCATCTTCCTACTAACACACAACGCCAACTTCTTACCTCCTCATCTGCCCAACTAAACCCTTGGGGCCCTTAAAAATCTTGCGCCTGCTCTGCTACTACTGCTCAAGAGCAACAATATGCTAGATGGGAAATCATGGGTAACGCCATCAGTAGTGCAGGGCGTCCACTTTTGGCCAAAATGTTGTTTAATTTCTTGATTAGTGTTAATAACGCCAAATTCTGAATTTTGGACTACATGGTGGGAACATTTCCCTTGTCGGCTAGAATATGAAGATTGCTTGATAATTGGGATTAAGTGGTTCCCAGGGTCTATGTGCCGAAACCGAATTACTGGAGTCATTTGGGGGATATCGAGGATTGTAGAAATTGGAGTACCTTTCCATGGGTCTTGCATTGGAAGAGATTTTCATGTTCTTCCTGGATAAGATATTTGTAATACCCCAAAATATTTATCATTTAATATTGTTTATAATGCATAAGTTAATTTATTTATTTAGTAGTAGCCATTATGTAAATAGAAAGAAATAAAATATTTTATATTAAGTATGAATGTATGCAAAAGAATAATTGTTAAGGATCTTTTTTTTCTTTCTGTGAACCCTCTTTCTCTCTCTCTTTCCTTTTCTCGGGACCGCCGCCATTACCCAACCCGCAAAAAAAAATAAATAAATAAATAAATAAATAAATAAATAGAGAGAGAACAGTGGGGAGAAGGAGAAGAGAAGCCAATGGAGAAAGTCACGGTAATATTTTTAATTATTTTATTAGTTCTTATCAAACCCTAGAAACTTACTATATTGATTATATTGTGAAAGCCTAAATCAATAAAATTGTAGGGTTGCATAGTTTAGTTTTAATCCTTCATTCCCCATCAAATGTTTTGATAATTATAGTTAACTAGTAATTTACACGTGCCGATACATGTTTTAATATTTTTAATGAAAAAAAAAAGAACTCTGACGTAGGGAGGACTCGAACCTGAAACCTCATTCATATTACTTATGTACGTGTGTTGCACATGTTGGTAGATTTACAAATGACACTAAGGCCTTCTCCCATTATAATATTAGAGATTGGAGGATTAAATATGAATCATTTTCTTGTTGATTAATTGTTGCAATGCCCTTTTAATTAAGAAAGCTAGGGTTGCATATGTTTCATCTAATTTAACAACCCAGTCAAGAATCTATTGCATTTGTTTAGGATTAATGAGTAAAGGGTAGTTAAGTGTGATGCGTGTACTTTGTATTTCCGCGAATTTGTTGATATCGTTATTTAAGTTATGATTATCTTCTAATAGGAGCGGACTGGTATTGAGGATTCTGGTGGAGGACTCATAGCTACTTGTTATTTCGCCGACCACTATAAGTAATTGAATATCTATACTCTGTAGAATGTAATTTCACAAAATACTTATTGTTTTGTAGTGATATTATATTTTGAAAATTGGCTATGATTGTTTTATGTGATTCGGTGTGATGATGTGCAAATATTAAATTGAGATTGATGTGTTGGTATGTTTTCATGTATATAAAATTGTGATATGTGAGTGTTATTCGTATGTGAATTGGGGTTAGTAATATTTGTGGATTGCTGATTTAAACTATAACATTATGCATTATTTTGCAGAGTTTGAGTATGGATGTATATACATGAGTAGCCTTATGACGTCGTGATTATCGAGATGATTATTTTAAGTTATTACCATATTTTATAGTTGTGTTACTCTTGTGTCAGCATTCAAGTTTGTATCCCGGTATACTAGTCGGGAATCTAAGTAATCCATTTGGCTCTCAATGTGTCCACTCTATGGGTGTTGTTTGTTCCTACCACGAACTGTAGTGACGTTTACCTTGTCAACCGAACAATAAGTGTTGACCAAATTGCACGTGTTATTTAACCACGGACAGTAGTGGTTTTTAATTGTGCAATTTGTTTGTTCCTACCACGGACTGTAGTGGAGTTTACGTTTTCAACTAGACTATAAGCGTTGACCGCATTGAGAAAATGGCGTACCTAAATTCCTTTGCATTCTAGAATACTTGTATCTAATTATTTACGTAGTATAGACAAGAGGACGTTTAATCGATTAATCCAAGATTTTGGTTTGATGGACCTCCCCACTCAAGGACAGTAAGTTCACCAGGTCTAACCACAAGCATGGTGCCCTGCCCAAGAAGACCATCCTCTCTCTTACCTTTTCACCCCTCATTTTAAAAATATTTTTTTATCTAGTACAAGTACCTTATTCCGGTTTGAGGGGACTGTAACAAAAACTCAAAGAAGGGAAGAATTGAGGGTTATCTCAAATAACTCCCTCAACTAGAATCAAACCTGTCAAAATATGGAAGAAAGTTAACCTTTATCATAGTGGGTTAGCTCCTACCTGCTCCCTCCCTCACCTACTCGTGACAACCTTTGTCACCTCAGTCCACCGCGACAACCACCACCTCCTCTCTCCTCCTTCCTCCCCCCCAACCCCTCTCTCACCCTCTCACCATGGTCCTGTTGGAGATCGAAATAAGAGGATGCATGCCTACTATTAGGGTCCATCCACGTCCTCCTGCTGCTTCGCCACCTTCGCCACACCTCATACCCGTATCTTTGCTCATCGTGATCCACCACCCATCCCATAGGGCAACCCCCCAGAGGAGTGCACTAGAGAGCTCATACACAATCGCTCCCCCGTGCGTGCACACCGTAGTGAAAATCTCCGGCATTATTGGAGAAACACTAGTTATCACCGCTACCCATCACCTCAAATCAAAGGACGAGCTCATAGAGAGGATCCTCCAGTTGGCCACTGCGGGCGTAAAAGGAGCCCCCCTTAGACCAACGTCACCCTCTGAGAGATAGGAAAGATCAGCGGAGTTATAGCAACAGGTATAAAAAACAGAAGCAGCAACAATCTCAACATGGACATCACCCACACCCTCAACCCCAACATCACCCTCAACACATGCAATAACAGACTCACTAACAACAACTCCACCCTTACTCACACAACCTACAAGAACACCAACTACATCAATCCTCTCACCCCCCCCCCCCCTACTATCCCCAACCATCACTCCAAATCCATCCAACCAATCCACACCCATCGCTAGCGTCCCCAACTGCTTCAGTGGGTGGCTAAGGCTCCGCTACAACTCAATGTCGATCGAGCACCAGAGGGGAGTCCATACGACAACATTATGTTGGAGGGTGGACATGAAATGGGTGGGGATTCGAAGGAGGATGAACCATGGGTGGAGGTTGTCAGGAATTCAAAGAAGTGGAACAGCACCACCCCTCTAAAACCATTTGAGAACAGGAATAAACAGAGCAAAGGGAAGCATAATGCAGCACATTGCTTCAATTGTGGAGATCTGGGTCACTACGAGAAGGATTGCACAAAAGAGTTTTGATGCCTAAAATGCATGAAATGGGTTCATACCTCATACGTTTGCACAAATGTCACAGTTACTCCCGACGACGATGAATGTCTGATACAGAGAGGAAGGGTGCCCAATAACCTCCACACTCATCCAACTAGCTAATAGCCTTGAGACTATAAAACAAGAAGAGAAGTGGCTCCACCAATGGTGTGCGAAAGCTAGAATCAAATCAGGGAGACCATTGGAGAACCATGTCCTTGAAGCCCTCAAACTATGGTGGCCGATGAGAGGTCACTGAGATTGGGTGGCAAAGAAGATGTGCCACATGCAATTTCTTGTTCCATTTCCCTCACCGGAGAAGATGCGGGATGGTAATGACATGGGTACGATGGACTTCGACCACTTTAAAGCTGAATTCTTTCCATGGTTCCGTAGTTTTAGAGCTAAATTACCATAGGGGGATTGCTATTGGATTTGGATCCATAATGTCCCTCTTCATTTTTGGAAGAGGAAGGCGTTGCAAGAGATAATTTTGGAATTTGGAACCATCGAAGAGATCGATGACAAAATTGTGCACTGATCAGAGATTGTATCGGTTAGAATCAAAATTCGAAGCTCAGATATCACCCCAATGCCCCGATTTGCAAAAGTTTTCTCTTTTGAAGAATTGTACCTCATTCGATTTGTTCTCGATAAGAAGGTGGCGCAACTGGAAGCACCACCTCCTTCTCCCTCACATAGAGACGGTCAGACTTTTAAACACGTGGTCTTCCCAGAGTGGGATCTCACAATCGACATTGCGTGAAATTGAACGAGCGCACCGCAAGCTTATCTGAGAGGCAAGTGAGATGGAGGAGTGCTGGCAGTGTACGGCGACAACCAACGAACCACAAAAAAAACCAGAGAGACCACAACTGATCGATGGTCAAGATCTAGGTTTGACCAAATCCCCCAATGGTCAGGATAGACTGGAAAAGGTGTGTCAAAAGCTAAGCCACCTTGAAAAATTACAACGAAACTAGATTGCTCAGATCTGACATACCCAGTTCTATCTTTAGAAAAAGATGGAAAAAGATGGAAAAAGGAAAGCTCAAAAGGAAAATCAACACGAAGTAGGTGTAGAGGGGGAGCTGCATGTGGAGCAGAATGGAGAGTCAGAGGTAGCCGAAGATGGAAGAGGAAAGAACCCTAAGGCGCTCAACCTCATAAACCTTGCTCAAAAAGTGAGAAAGGTGGCTGCTTTGGGGAGTGAACAAAAGAAGAGAGGAGATGATTTGGGGAAGAAGACAGAAGTTGAAATGAAATCCCCGTCGTATCCATCTACCCCACTCTCGAAACTTCTGCCTCCCTCTTATCTAGAGACACAAAGCCTTCTAACGTGCATAGCACGTGAGTCGGTTCAGCTACCACCCCAAGACAGGCCGGTTGCGGATTTTGGGCCCAAAGAGGGGCCCAACAACTTGAATGTTTTTAGTACAGAGAGGCCAAATTGTAGTAATGCTCTTAATGTAAATCTGTTAGAAGATTCGGAGAGGCCCAATTGTATTAATTCAATTATGGTACAATGTAGCCCAACAACAACCTTGACTCTTGATTCTAGTGGGCCCATTAAGGGGACCAATTTAGAATTTGAGAATTACAACAGTTTGAAGGTGAATGAAGATGATAAAGATGGTAGATTAAACCTTGAAGATGATTACATTTAATCGGATGACGACTCAGAGTGCTCATAGGAGATGATAGAGAATAAACATGAGCTCCTTGCAAGGAGTGGTTTGAGGGGTATAACCCCTACACCAGACTTTGTCCCTTCCCTTTCCCCACCACTCAGATGACTGTTTCTGAATCTTCACATACCTGCAAGGGCTTTAGAGTAGAGGAAGTTGCTAAGAGGGCTCTTGAGGAGTCCTTAGACGATTATCTTGAGATTGCAGCCGTTGCTAAATCTGCTCAGACCAACAGTGGAGGTACGCTTTCTTTTTCAGCATCGATTTTTAACTTTATGACTGATATTGAAATTGTTAATCTAGCCAAAATCTGTGGTCTAGCGGTAGACGATATTGAGCGTAACACCCTTTTTCTTAATAAGGCTGGGAGGTGGATAGAGTTAATCTAGGCAGAATCCCAAACTCTAACTCGAGTCATGATCCCGAACAAGTTATTAATGAGTACACTCTTTGAAATGTTAAGGTCTAGGCAAGCAAGGCAAGAGAAAAATGGTTAGGGATGTTATGAACACATCTAAGGTCAACGTCGTGAGTCTGCAAGATACCAAATTGTCTCATAATGCCCATCACAGATCTAACCCCATTCATTCGATCCATACTGACACTGGATTACTACAAGAAGATGGTGAGATCAAACTGGCCTTCCACACCCACTTCAAGAACTTGTTTGGGCGGAAAGTTGACTTTAAAATCCCATTCAATCCAAAATTTTGGCAAACTAACTCTTAGGACCTAGGCCAAGCTCTATGGTCCATTAAAGCTCAAAGCTCATTTCACTGAGGAGGAAATTAGGGAGGTGGTGTCGCAGCGTGGAAGGGAGAAAGCTCCAGGTCCGGATTATTTCCCAATCCTCTTCTACCATACATTCTAGGAGGAAATCAAAGACGATCTTGTGAACTTGTTCGCCGAGTTCTATGACCATAGACAAGGCTGGGTAGACTCAAATATGCAGAGGTCATTCAAATCACAAAGAAGGAAGATTCCCAATGGGTAGGATACTTCCGCCCTATTAGCCTCCTTAACTTCTCAGTTAAGATCATCACCAACACCCCCACTACCAGATTGGGAAGGGTGATGGGCAGACTTATTATTCGCGAGCAAACTGGATTCATTAAATGACGATGTATCCTGGACTGTGTGGCTACAGCAGAGGAAACTATCCATCAATGCCACATCTTGAACGGTAGGAGCTATCTCCTTAAGATTGATTTCGAGAAAGTATATGATTCAGTTGAATAAGACCGTCTTTTGGAAGCACTTGCAAGAAATAGTTTTGGTGACAGGTGGATTAGATGGATCCATAACTTGCCTCACCACTAGAAGGACAGTCATCATGGTGATTGGTGGTACGGGAAAACCATTTTCCTGCAAACGTGGCCTTCGACAAGGAGACCCACCCTCGCCTCTCCTATTTACCATAGTGGCAGACATTCTGAAATCTATGATGGTTAACTGCAGACATGCTGGTTAGATCGCTCATATGGCCAGTGGATATAACCGTCCAGATTGCTCAATCTTTCAATATGTGGATGATACTCTTCTGTTTGGATATGGCAATCTCGGGGAAACCACCACTTTCAAATGAATCCTATACAGTTTTGAAGTGTGGTCCGGGCTCAGGGTTAATTTCCATAAAAAGTGCCCTAATCCCCATTGCTTTATCCCTAGAGGAGGCAAGGGAGCATGCAACCATTCTCAGCTGCACCGTTGAGAATTTCCCCATTAATTACCTAGGGCTCTCGTTGAGACCGGGCAAGCTCAAGAAGGCAGGTTGGCTACATATCATTGATCGGTTGAGAACAGACTTGCTGGTTAGAAAGGAAAATCATTGTCCTTGAGAGGGAGAATAACTTTAATTAACTAAGTCCTCTTAAACCAACCGACATATTATCTATCCTTCTTCGAAATGCCATGATGAGTTATCCAAGAATTGAGCGCATCCGAAAGTGATTTCTTGGAAGGGGGCAAACTCAGATAGAGGTGGCTATCACCTCACTGGATGGGAAAAAGCGTGCATGAAGAAAATACATGGAGGACAGGATATTATCGATCTTCGAGATATGAATCTTGCGCACTTGGGTAAGTGGTGGTGGAAAGCCTTCCACCCTAACGACGAAGGATGGCAAGACTTCGTCCAGGCTCATCTTCATGGGAATGGGACACAAAATCTAGGCTTCAGGGTGGGTCCACGTGTCTCTTGCTGTAATACTCCGTAATTTCTAAAGATATAATATAATAGTATATATAATATAAGAGCAATGTCGGAGTTGTAAATAAAGAGAAGAAGGGGGCCCACGGCTGAAGAAATAGCAGAGCGCTGTGTGTGGTTGCGGTGACGTCACCTGGGGGCCCACCCAGTTTGGGGGTGAAAAGGCAGCGTGAACTTTTGTCTCTTGAGATGTGACGTGGTAGGGGGCCCACTCACATGGGGGGCTTCAGTTGTACTCAAGGGAATTAAGGAGAGATATGATTAAGGATAGTCCCATATCGGGATTATTACTAGAATAATTAAATATAAATATAATTGCCTATGATCAAGAGTCACCTAATTGGTAAACCACCTTTTGAGATGCAGCCTGTGGTGGGCAGTTGTACTATAAATATTAATTTGTCTTCTAAAAATAATAAAAATTGTCTGAGTATTGGGGCAAGGCGTTACACTTGGTTCTGGAAGAGGATAACCAAATTCTATGATCAGTTCAATAGCTGTGTAACATTTTATATCAGCAATGGCAGGCTTACTAGATTCTGGTGGGATAAAGGATGTGGTGACCACACACTTAGAGATCTTTTCCAAGATTTATATGCACAAGCAACACATCCATTGCACGGTAGTCGGAACTTGGAGAAGAAGCTCATGGAAACCAGCCTTTACACAAACCCTTGACTAGGGTTCCCAGCTCAGTTTTAGGGAGCTACAGGCTCATATTGCCAACTCAAGAGTGAAATGTTCACAGGGACCAGATAGGAAAGCCTGGATACTTGAGAAAAACGGCACGTTCAGGGTTCAAATACTTCACACTGCATTCATTTCAGAGGTTGTACACCAAAATGGTCGGCAATTATTTGGAAAGCAAAAACCCCACTTAAAGTGAAAGTCTTCCTGTGGCTAGTTCTAAACGACGCAATTTTGATTAGAGAGAACTAGATCAATCGCCAACTGAATATTGATACTTCATGTGGGCTTTGCACTGCATTCATTGAAACCATAGACCATCTGTTTCTGGATTGTCACAGGAGCAAAGCAGTCCTTGTAGATGTCCTCAGAGCCCTGAGAACTAACGAGTATCCCACTAAGTACGAGGACTTGTGGACCGACCCGAAATTCATTGCTGAGAGACATACTATGAGAGAAGCTGGTATATCACTATCACCGGTACAACCTGGGTCTTTTGGCTAAATAGGAATAATTATTACCTTCTTGGGACTGGTATTAGTATTTTTGGTAATTTAACTCGCATTATGCACCTTATTTCATTCTGGGCTACTGCTGCAGCGACATGTCCTAGAAGGAGGATTGCTAGTGTCTTCCAGGTAGAGGAATACAATGATGATGAGATCAAGATCGGTCCTATATTTAACTGAGGGATGCATCATTGTTGTACTTTTGTACTTTTGATGGATCCCTACCACCCAGGGCCTGGTGGGGGGATCACGTTGATTGTCTGTACTTTTGATACATTCATGTATGTTCCTATGTTTGTGTAACCCCTGTTTTCATAAAAACGTATTTTCTGTATATTTTCCGTATTTAAAATTTTTGTAAATTATTTTTCCGTTTTCAAATTCTTTTGTCAAAATGTATTGTTGGATCTTCTATTAAAAATCTATTTTCGATCTATAATTTTATTGTAACTATTTTCTATGATTTTTATATTGTAATACAAATCTTATTTTTGTTATCATTACTTTGATTTCTATTATTAGTACTAATACTGTTATTATTAGTACTATTATTATTTTTATCATTTTTCTTATTATTATTACTGTTATCAGTATTATTATTATTACTGTTATTTTTATTCTTTTTACCATTATTATTATTATTTCTATAAAATCTTAATTGTATATTTTTATTGGTTTTAAATACCCAAAACCCTATAACCCATTAGCTATTACCCAAACCCGTTACTGTAATACCCTATTCTATACCCG
Source organism: Hemerocallis citrina (assembly GCA_017893485.1). Classification (NCBI taxonomy): domain Eukaryota; kingdom Viridiplantae; phylum Streptophyta; class Magnoliopsida; order Asparagales; family Asphodelaceae; genus Hemerocallis; species Hemerocallis citrina. The sequence continues at coordinate 268,982,703 of CM030363.1, forward strand.
TTAATACCCCCCTGTTAACCCCAACCCTAATTACTGTGCAAACCCTACATAGCCGCCAACCCCCCCTATTCCACTGTTCGTCTTCCCTATCCTCGTCCTTCCGACTCTTCGCCTTCCATCACCGCTCTTCGACCCTCGCCCTCATCTCCATCACCGCCTCATCGTCTTCCTCTTCGTGAACCTGTCGCCTCGCCACCGAAGCCCCCCCCCACCTTTATCATCGCACCTCGATCAAACCCATTGCTCATCATTGCCGAACCATTACCCCTTGCCTATGCCCATCCTCATCGTCATCGTCATCCTCTACCTCTACTCATCCCCTTCGTCTTCTCGCCGTCGCGACCTCCTGTCATTGTCGACTGCCGCCCACGACAGCTAGCAATGCCCTCGCCTCCTCAGTTCTCCTGCCAAAACAGAGCACCACTCAGTGCCCCTCATCGCGGTGTCGCTCCTCGACCGCGAGCGTCACCGCCCTCACCACTATTGCCCACCGTCGGAGCCCTGTCATCTTCTTCTTCCTCTGGGTTCTCGTCGAACCCATCGAAGCAGAGCTCCATCGCCATCAACCCCATCGCCATCGTCGCTCTTCGTCGACTGCCCCCCAGTCGAGCCCCCTCGACGTCGTTGCATCTCGCCGCCCACAGTCGTCGCCGCCAGCCGCCACAGTCGTCTCATCGTTGCTGCGTTGATCAGAAGAGAAGGAGGAAGAAGATTGATTTTTTGAATCTGGGCTATCCGATCTTATCAAGATCGTGGCCATCATCTTGATCATCTTGATCATCTTGATCAGATCTGACCTGATCTCAGCCGTCCAATAGTCTCGATCTTGATCGCCATTGAGATCTGCACCGATCTGATCGATCCGATCTCGATCGTCGATCAACGCCCTCATCCAATCAAGGCAAGTATCTTCTTATACAATTTATTGTTCTAGTACAAGCGTTTAATTGAAAATACTGTAAGTAGATTGTAAATGTGACTCCCCTTTGGCTCATCGTTTGTTGATCTTATTTTGTTCCTTATCAATTCCATGATCTTAAGAGTTACAACCTTTCGTTAATACCTATTACACTTTTATTTGCATCACATGTTAATTTAGACCCATATGAATACTAATTATAAGGCTTTTCATGCAAAAACTATCTTTGTTTGCTGCTATTCCTGTCTTTACTTGCTGTTTCAACCCCGATAACATCAGAATCTGGACTTGAGTACTGAATATGAAAATTAGCCCCAGATGTCTAGTTTACCACCCTTTTGATGGAATTGAATTACGAGTTACGGTTTGTAAGATATCGCAGATTTACTGCTACTGGATTTGTAATCGTAGATTCATAAAAACTGCTGCATTACCTTGTTTTAAAATTATTTTAACTATGCTACCTATAAGATAATGACTTGAAATTTTACATGCTGATACTGGACACACTAGAGAACATCCCCTAATTTTCTTGGGATTAATTAATGAAGTTTCAAACCTATTTCATATGTATAAACACAGTTTTACAAATTCTGGCTGAACACAAATCGTGTGTAGTTTGCTGTTTTGACACCTGTTGCTACAACTTTTATGTATCTTATTTATATGTGTTGGAACCGGGAAGGAGTCTAGTTTCTAGAACTTCTGACGGATCCACATTTTCTATTTTTTAGCAACGGAAATTGCATTTTTGGTGCAGCAACGTCATACTGTCCAGAATTGGAATTCTCGTAGTTCTTAATAATTTTAATTTGTGTTGACCTTCGAATATGCCTTATAATTATCTTAAACTTGTTCCATGTTCTTAATCATGTATACTTGACCTGTTTCGTACACTTTCATGCTTGTTTGATGATAATAATAAATAATAAGTCGGGGTTTAAGGGAAAGACCACAGTAATGGACAATATAGGTAAGTGTACTCGGAAGGGGGTCCGTGTTTTCCAGTACTTGGTTCATGAAATTGTTGTATCTTGAGTGTATTCATGAGCCCATTACTTGGATCATGAACTTGTTGTATCGTTAGTGCATTCATAAACCCATGGTTGGTTCTTGAACTTGTTAGTGCATTCACGAACTTGTACTTGGTTAGTGAACTTCTTACATTATTTTTGTATTCATGAACATTGCTTGCTTGATACTTGATACCTGAGTACACTACCCTATAAAATACTCCACTAGGCCTAAACGTAACTATTTGTAAGTAGCAACCATGTGGTAAAAGTATGGACGCATGAAGTGCTACTTAGATAGAATTAAACATTAGACTTAAGAATAACTTGTCACTTGTACACACTCGATACCCTACTTGATGCTTGTTACTTGATACTTGTTACTTGACACTTGTACATGATACTTGTTACTTGATGCTTAATACAATTACACGTTCACTTGTTACTTGTTCCACTACTAGTACTCGTTACCCAATCTTGTTACTCGAGTTGTCTTACTTACTAGCTAGTCTCTTGAACTCCACTACTTGTTGCATCCCTATCATATCATGTTATACATTCTTGATTCCAAATCTTGTTTCAAATTTTCTTGCACTTATTTTCATACCCTTGCTTGTATTACTTGCGGCCCTAACTTGCACTAAGGGCGTTTGTCTTGTTTTCTCTATTTTTTTTTCCTTTGATATTTATATATACCGACTTTGGAGACGAATTGCCTGCTGGAATTGGTTAGCAAACGTTCTAGGCTTCGCTTTAGGAAAAGCTTGCTTTAATTATTTTGTATTTGAGTTATTTATATTTGTTGCTACTTGAGACTAGTAACGGGCTTCTAGTCCCGAAGTTTTATCTTTTGATTCAGATCTGAAAATTATTTGGGATATTTATATTTTGTTTCAACTATTTTCTGTTGATTAATAAATTATTCATGCATGCGTGGTTGTGTATATTTTTTTATATTCTTGTTATGATGCTGAGTTGATCCTACAGCGCATGAATGATGAAAATCATTCGCTGGGCTTTGTCACGTACTCGTATTCCGTATTCCTTTTGGGAAGCGGGGCGTGACAGTTTGTCTCACCCTCACATGTCAAGGGGAGGCCATATGTTTTATTTCTGAAATGTAGGACTCTGTATTTTGCTCAGTATTCTGAGTTTATTTTATTAAGCTTTTTTTAATAAAACAGAGTGGCCACACTCCACTTTTTCCTTTAAAATATACATATATAAGTAGGGTGGCCACACTCCACTTTTTCCTTTAAAATATACATACATATGTGTGTGTGTGTGTGTATATATATATATATATATATATATATATATATATATATATATATATATATAGGGAAGTCTTCCATTGTGCACCACCTATGGTGCACACGGCGTGTGCACTCGGCCTTCCCGCCTTCATATCGTCGATCCGAACCGTTCACATTAATCTATACATCTAAATCAGTCTAAATATGTAAAATAAAATTATTTGAAGTTCATTTGCCCATCCATTGAAGTGTTGCAAAATCGTATGGCTGAAAATTATTGTTTTTTTATAGTCACGTGATGGATGGGCAAATGAATTTCAATTGATTTGATTTTACATATTTATACTAATTTAGATGTGCAGATCAATGTGAACGGTTCGGATCGTTGATACGAATGCGGGAAGGCCGAGTGTCACACGAGTGTACAAATGCGGAGTGCACAACCGAAGCTTTCCCTATATCTATATATATATATATATATATATATATATATATATATATATATATATATATATTGATTGATTGATTGATTGATTGAGGGTTATCAGGTCATGCATGTTTTTTTTTAAGGAGAATTTAGTTCTCTCCCTAAGTGGAATCTAAATGTTTATTACGGAATTTTTTCAAGATGTCTGTATTGAATCTCATGATGTAATTTCGATTTGTTTCGTTTTGTTCTGCCTTTTTTTTTTGCAAAAATCAAGGTGCCCCCCCCCCCCCCCCCCTCTTTCGAAATTATTTATAGAAAAATGACAGTTGCTAAAGTATTTGCGCTCGTGGACTCAACTAAACTCATCGTTCGAATTTAGTTATTTCATGCTCGTTGTTGCGAAACGGCGAGTTTAGTACTAATTTTTAGGGAAATTCGATGTTCCCAACGGTGAGTTCAATTCAAAATTTTCAATGAAGACTCGCCGTTCGTAACGACGATGACATTTATACTTGACTCGCTGTTGGGAACAGCGAGTTTGTTCAAAATTTTCAATGAAGACTCACCGTTCCCAATGGCGATAACATTTATGCTAGACTCGCTGCTGGGAACGATAATGATGTAAGAAATTTCACAGAGAGTGAAACATTCTATTGGACTAAGTGAATTTTTGAAAAAAAGTTATATAATTTTTTTTTGGAACTAAAATCGTTATTCCCAACCGTGAGTCTAGTGTAGATATCCTCGTCGTTGGGAACGGCGAGTCTTCTTTTAAAATTTTGAACTAAACTCGCTGTTCCCAAGAGCGAGTGTAGTGTAAATATTCTCTTCATTGAGAACGGCGAGTCTTCATTGAAAATTTTGAATTAAACTCGTCGTTCCCAACAGCGAGTCTAATATAAATATCCTCATTGAAAATTTTGAACTAAACTCGCTGTTCCCACTTGCCGTATTCCAACGGCCAGCATGAAACAGCTAAACTCGTTGTTGGGAACGATAGGTTTAGTTGTTGAGTCCACAAGCGCAAATACATTGGCCACTGTCATCTTTCTCCAAATAGTTTCGAAAAGTGGCCTATAAAAAAATTCCAACATTTTGTCTAAGTACAATATGCCCATATAACGTTTGAAAAAGTACACTAAACTCATTCCTCCGTTAACTTAACCCAATTTGTTAACTTTGAATTATTAATTTACATTTCTACCCTTACCCTTTCATATCTCATTCTCCTTTTTCTTTCTCCCTTTTCTTCATTCACAAACATTAAACAAAACCAAAACTGAATCTCATTGTTAGATTTAGGGATAATCCCAAAATTATGATTGAGCTTCAGTATACAAAAAAGTTCTTTTAAATGTACGGTGCAATATGGTTGGCAACTTGGTGACAGATTTTCCTTACAAGCATAGAATTTACGTATTTCTGGCAATCAAAACCGAATAAGGTAATGACCACTAAAATTAGGAGAGAAGCTCCAAAATAATTTTCAGAAAGATACATTAGGGAGATAAATAGTTGTGAAATGTATGTTACCTCCTAGCATCAAGGAATGAAAATAATCAAGGTGCAATCTCTGAGAAGTTCAACTCCAACAATGCTCTTTGCTTCTGCCTACGAACTTCAAAATTCATCAAAAATGTGAACTGTTAATTGTTTCAGAGGAAACATATCTAGAAACGAAAAAATTTAATTTAAAAATAAATAAAAGGAAAAGGAAAAGGAAAAGAAACAACACAAGACTTTAATCACATAGGAAACAAATTATTCAAGGATGTCTAAGTTAGGAATAACTCATAAACTGTTAGTTTAGGAAACAATTTGGTCAAAATCAATGCAGTATATAATGGATAATATCAAGGCATAAAAACTACAAGCAGCAGCAACAACAAATACTAAAACAAAATTCTTATTGCTAAATAAATAATAGAAACCAATTCATTTAACTGACAACATCTCTGGGATAACCAATGAAACAAATAGAGATCAAAATATGTTTGTTGCCTAGTCAAACAATATTTTACTATACAATAACACAAACTCATCCAACTCCAACACTATCCAAACCAAGCTATTACAAAAAAAGGTGTACTACCCAAACCGTGCTACACTCCACGATAACTTCACATGACTTGTCCTCCGAAGCACCTACACCATTGAGAAAACATAAAAATGAATGTTAGCAAAGTTTGTATAAAAATATTGGTTGTACAAAAAAATAATTGAACTGTGTAATGCTTTTACCTTATCTTAATCTTCCACTAGACATCCAACTCTACCACTTACTCCTCTGCCCCTTCCACCCACTCCCCTACCTCTTCCCCTTGTTTCGAGTTGTCGAGTAGAAGGTGGCTTTGGAGGCCTTACAATTTGTTCTTTAGGCTTGTCAATCCTGGGGTTCTTGCAGCTCCTAGTATTATGATTAAACTCCCAACAATTGTGGCATCTTTGAGGTTTGCCTTTGATTGTCATCACCTCCTTATCACCTCTATTTACAATATTTGGTTGCAATATTTCAAGTTTCTCATCCTCGCCTCTCTTTCTCATCTTTTGTGGCCTACCAGATTTCCCTCTCCATATAGGTGGTTCTAACAAATAGCATTGCACCTGATTCTTTGGCCAAAATCTTGCATCTCTAATTGGATAAATGCTTTCTTTGTATGCCCTCCTATATGCCTCCTTCTTGTACATGTTATCAACGTAAGCTTCTATCTTTCCACCATTTCTTAATATGGTTGTTGTATCATATTTGTAAGGGATACCTAGAAATTGCCATAAGTAACAACTACATGTTCTAGCTTCGATATCCACAATCATACTCTCATTTTCAATAGTAATCTCATACTTTCCATCCACACAATATAAGTGTCAAGCCCCGCTTCCCGTTATACGAAAACACAGGCACGTAACTGAAGCACAGCGAATGATATAAGTATATCAACTCATAATATCCATAAGTTGTACAATACCAATAAGCTCAACAATACAATAATAATCACAAGAACAAGAATATAATGCAATAACCAATACTTGAGATACAAACTTACAGAATGCCTGAGAATATGCAACGTAATAGCAGTAAACGGTTCACCAAGTTCCTTCAGTTTCTTATCATCTGTACTTGTATAAACAATAACATAAAATAAAGATGAAGAATACCCGTTAGAGCAAGCTTTGGACGACAAGTAGTAGCAAGCAGTGAAACAATAAATGATGATATGACAATAAACAGTTACAATTTAGTTGTCCCTTTGAACCGAGATCTTGGGATCTCCAGTCAACTAGGTCAGGTGTCCATTGTATCGACTTATTCTTTCATGGGCTTTAATCTCATTCCCCTCGATGAATTATCAACTAATTCTCTGTTTAACCCTTTGGTTAGCGGATCCGCAATGTTATCCTTTGACTTTACCTAACCCACAGAGATAACCCCAGTAAAGAGTAGTTGTTTAATGATATTATGTCTTCGACGAATATGTCTAGATTTACCATTATACATATTGCTCTGTGCTCTACAAATTACAGATTGACTATCTGAATGTATGCAAATTGGAGGCACAGGCTTTGTCCACCTTGGAATATCCTCAAGGAAGTGGCGTCACTATTCAGTCTCTTCCGCACATTTGTCCAGTGCGATAAATTCATATTTCATCGTGGATTTAGCGACCACTGTTTGTTTCAAGGATTTCCAAGAAACTGCTACACCACCTAGTGTAAACACATAGCCACTAATGGATTTTAAATTATCACTAGATATCAAGTTCACATCACTGTATCCTTCAAGTACAACCGAATATCTCATATAATGCAGCCCATAGTTACGAGTAAAACATAAGTACTTCAGTACTCTTGTAATTTCTTGTCAATGCTCGCTTCCAGGATTACTCGTATATCTACTTAGTTTACTCACTGTATAGGCTATATCTGGTCTTGTACAACTCATTAAGTACATTAGACTGCCTATGATTCTAGAGTATTCTACTTGAGAAATACTCTCACTTTTATTATTGGATAAATGTAAAGTTAGATCTATTGGAGTTCTGGCAATTCCAGAATTATCTTTATCAAAATTTTTAAAAATATTGTCAATATAATGTGACTGGCTTAAAACAAGCTCGTCTGATGTTCTTGTAATTTTAATTCTCAATATAACATCAGCTAGTCCCATGTCTTTCATGTCAAACATTGAGTTCAACATGTTTTTAGTAGATTTAATCATCTTATTATTGCTTCCAACAATAAGCATGCCATCTATATACAAGCATATTATGATATATCCACTTTCAGTGTCTTTGACATATACGCATTTATCACATTCATGGATCTTGAAACCATTCGTCATCATTACATTGTCAAATTTCTCATGTCATTGCTTTGATGCTTGTTTTAAGCCATATAATGACTTCATCAGTTTACAAACTTTCTTTTATTGTCCTGGAGCTGAAAAAAACTTCAGGTTGATCCATATAGATTTCTTCATCTAAATCTCCATTAAGAAATAATGTTTTCACATCCATTTGATGTACTTCAAGATTGCACAAGGCTGCTATTGCAAGTACCATTCTAATGGAGTTTATTCTCATTACAGGAGAATATGTATCAAAGTAGTCCATACCTTCTTTTTTTCTATAACCTCTGAGTACAAGTCTTGCCTTGTACTTATCAATTGATCCATCAGAGTTTATTTTTCTGTTGAAAATCCATTTGGAACCTAAAGGTTTACTACCTGGTGGAAGATCCACTAGTTCCCAAGAATGATTTTGCAAGATAAAATCAATTTCGCTTTTAATGGCTTCTTTCCATAGAGGACAATCATTAAAACTCACCGCTTCGTTGAAAGTTTGGGATTCACCTTCAAGCATAAAAGTCAAGAAATTTGGACCAATCGATTTTTCCGTTCTCATTCTTTTACTACGTTTGGTTCCGCCTCAACTTCTTCATCTTGGTTTTCACTATCGTTATTGATAGTCTGATGTGTTCGTTTGGAAGAACTTGGTTCTTCCTTAGACTTACATGAAAATACATCTTCAAAGAACGATGCATTTCTAGACTCCATTATCGTGTTCTTTGGTATCTCAGAGATATCAGATTTATACACCTAGAACTGATAAGCACTACTATTATGTGCATAGGTGCATAGCCGATTAAAATGTAATCAACCGTTTTGGGTCATATTTTCACTTTTTTAGGTGGAGTTACTGCCACCTTAGCAAGACATCCCCACATTCGCAAGTAATTGTAGGATGGCTTTCTTTCTTTCCATAATTCATATGATGTTTTTTTCTTCTTTCCTTTTGGGCACCTTATTTAAAAGGTAGTTATCTGAAAAAATAGCTTCTCCCCACAAGTTTGGTGGCAAACCAGAACTTATTAATATTGCATTCATCATTTTCTTCAATGTACGATTCTTTTGCTTAGCAACACCATTGGACTTAGGAGAATAAGGTGCTATGGTTTCATTTATAATCCCATGCTTAGCACAAGTTTCATCAAATGGCGATTCATAATCTCCACATTGATCACTTCTTAGTGCCTTAATTTTCTTATTGAGTTGATTCTCAATTTTGTTTTTATAGAGAACAAATTTTTCTATAGCTCTGTCCTTGCTTTGAAGCAAATACACATAAAAATATTTTGTGCTATCATCAATGAAGGTAATAAAATATTTATTATCACCTCTTGTTTGTATCATTTTTAGATCACAAATATCAGTGTGAATTAAATCAAGATATTCAGTGTTTCTTTCAACACTTTTAAAGGATGATCTTGTCAGTTTTGCCTCAACACAAGTTTCACACTTATGTTTAGAATCAATTTGGAATGTTCGTATATGATTCAAGTTAATTAATCTACCAAAGTATCATAATTAACATGTCCTGGCCTACCATGGCATGAATTTGAAGACTTAAGCATATAAGTAGAAGAGCTAGCTTTATTAATATTCTTGACCATGGTCATTACATTAAGTTTAAACATTCCACCACTCATGTATCATCTACCAACATACATTCCACTCTTCAACAAAACAAATTTCTTTGATTCAAACACTAAACGAAATATGTGATTATAAAGCAATGAACCAGATACCAGGTTCTTACGAATTTCAGGAACATATGTAATATTGTTCAGAGTCAGTTCCTTTCCAGAAGTCATTTTCAAGATCACCTTGCATTGGCCCTTGATTTCTGAAGTGGCCGAGTTCCCCATAAATATTTTCTCCTCATTCTCTAATGGTTCAAAAGTAGAAAACATACTTCTGCTGGAGCACACGGGTCGAGTGGTTCCAATGTCAATCCACCATTCCTTGGGGTTTGAACTCATCATGTTCACTTTCGAGACCACAACTAAGAGGTTGATATCAGAAATGTCTTGAGCATACCTTCAACAATATTTGCTTCTTTGTTCATGTTCTTCTTGGGTAGTCTGCAATCTGTAGACTTGTGATCTAGCTTGTCACAGTTGAAGCACTTGCCCTAAAACTTTGGCTTCCTGGAGATTCCTCCCTTAGGCCCCAACTTGGACCCCTTGTTGTTGTGCTTTTTGGAACGTTGACTATGTTCCACCACATTAGCCTTGGCTACCTGACTGATGGCTCCGACCTTTTAAGAACCTTTATTGTCTTCTTCAATACGAAGTCTGACAATGAGATCCTCAGTGCTCATTTCCTTTCGCTTATGCTTCAAGTAATTTTTTAAGCCATTCCAACCTGCTGGCAATTTTTCAATAATATAAGCAACTTGAAAGATTTCACTTAGGTTCATACCTTCAGCATGTATCTCATGCAAGATCAGTTGAATTTCATGAACCTGACTGATCACCATTTTGGAATCCACCATTTTATAGTCTAGGAAGCGGCCCACAATGAATTTTTTGACGCCGACATCCTCAGTTTTGTATTTATGATCTAGAGATTCCCAAAGTTCTTTAGCTGTTTTTTTATCAATATAAATATTGTACAAAGAATCAGCTAATACGTTCATTATGTAGTTCCTACATAAGTAATCAACATTTTTCCAACCATCCACAGCAGTAATGACTTGGTTATTTTGCTCATCTTCTTTAAGATTTGGAGTTTCTTCATTCAAGAACCTTGCAAGATTCAAGGTGGTCAAGTAGAACATCATTTGCTGTTACCACCTCTTAAAATTTTGCCCGTTGAACTTCTCAGGTTTCTCCACATGGGAGACTGAGATAGGTACAACGGTTGGCATTAGCACTCATGCCACAGAAATAGTTGGCACTTGTGCTGCATCAGTAACAACAGCATTCTCCGATGCATTTGTCATTTTTAATCTGAAAATACACAACATGAGTGTAAGTTTTTCAGAATGAAAAGGAAAATAAAAAGAGTGCATCAAAATCAAGGAAATAGAAATGAAAGAAACAAAATCTATTTTAAGTTTGTTAAAAAATTGTTTACAATAAAACGAAGTTTGATCTTAGAGGCACAGAATTAAAAAGGGGGGAGAAGAAGAAAACCAAAAAAATAAAAAGGAAATGAAAATTACTAAAACCAAACTAGTTTATGTCGAGGCTTGTGTACCACACAATCTCCTTAAAACATATTCGCCTCGTCTGTGTGCTGGAGTTTGCTGAGGCATCTGTCTCCCAGGATGCAACAAAAGCAGACGGTCGACGTAGGCACCACGCCACGCTCTCGAACTGAACAGAGTTTAAAATCTATCACCGTACAACTTGACAGAGGAAGTAGAAGAATAGGATAATGGGGGGAGAGAAGAGTTTCTTGTGTGTTGATTCAGGGTAGAGGGGCCTCTATTTATAGAGCCAAAGGTGAAAATCGTAACGACAGACAATACATTGATTGCATCAACTGTAACGGCAGACATGAGTTTAAAGGCACCAATGTAACGGCGGATAAAACTGAATATGTAGTTTAAGGCGTGAATAAATGACAAACAAAACCTTTTTTGCATTTATTTCGGTCGTTACGGGTCGAGAAAAAAAACTGTAGCAAAAGGTGGCTCTGTATGGGGTGGGTTCACGTCGGTCCAGCATTCGTGCCCGCAAGACGTGCGGGCGCACACAAGTCGCACAATTCATAAGGGATTTTACTCAAAAAATTGCTCAAAAACTAGTTCGTAAATGGTGTATAAAATACTCATTTTCTAACAATATATTGGTTTCTATCCCAAATATCTATATAATAAAACACAAAGAAAGCTATCAAGTGGCTCTCCTTCAATCCCCCCAAAATCAAAGGCTCCGATCTAACCTCACAAAACACATTTTCCCTCCAAAACTCAAATTCAAATCCCCAAAAAACTTCTTTATTTATTTAATTATTTCTTTCACTCTCTCTCACTCTCTTTCTCTCTCTCTCTCTATATATAGAAAAAAAGGGGTATGAGCAACTTGCTCATTTAGTAAATGAGCAGTTGATGAGATGGCATGCATGTGATTGGAAAATTCTAAAAGTGGTTAGTTGTTCAATGTATCATATGCATGCCACATCATCAATTGCTCATTTACTAAATGAGCAAGTTGCTAATATCCCTTTTACTCATATATATATACTAGTATAATGTACGTGCGATGCACGTCTAAAAAAAGTAAAATCATCAAATTAAATGAATATATATATTGAATAAGAAAAAAATACTTTATATTTGAATGTTTTGATTTGGGCTACACGTGCGGGGCACATTTATATTTGTTAGATATAATTTGAACGTATATTATACGTGTTTATATAGTTACAAAGTTCGGGTTTGTTTGTTACAAACCCCAACTCTCTCATTAAAATAGTAGAGATATATATATATATGAACTTTTATTTACAACTAATTATTGTCATACTATTCAAATTTGAGCTATATAATTGTTGATTTACTGTTTACAAGGTTTTTCGTATGTTGTATCGTTCTGAAAATGTGCCGTAGACACGTGCCCACGAGCAAATTTAGTATATCACTAAAAGACAAGTCCAATGTATACATGGGATAGAAACCAATGTATATGTAGCATTTTTCATGAATATCGGATTTTAATCTTCTCTAGTACTAATAGGTCCGGGGCATAGGTCCAGTGCCCCTCATCCAACCATACATCAAGTCATTCTCTAGTACTAATAGGGCCGGGGCATAGGTCCAGTGCCCCTCATCCAACCATACATCAAGTCATGTGTGGTTGGATGGGAGTCAAATTCCTGGAGTAGGCTACGAGTTGGTGGAAGTATGTGTGTCAGAGTACTGAATAAATGATGTTGAACTACAAGCTGCGTGATTGGGTATTGTGTCTGCTTGTTGAATACAAGCAGACTTTGAGAGACTCTCTCAGATGACTCGTCTCAGATTATGTCGACACTGAGAGACTCAAATGTTTGCCTCTGAGTGATGGAGGAAGCAATGCTTCTTATGAGTAATTAATAACCATACGAGTTTAATAACCAAAAGAGCTGAGCTTTTGAGCTTGAATCTAACGAGGTTAAATGAATCGAGCGTCATAACCAAGCATAAATAATCTTACACAAGCTCAAGTAAGATCTATTCATATTCATTCATTAACTAATTGAACATAAATTTATGATTGAATTTGGTTCATTTGATTATGAAACAAGCTTAAGCAAGCTTTACCAAACCAAACCTCGAGCTTAAGAGCATCTGTAGTCGTTGGCTATATACTCATTTTTTAGAAAAAATAGAAAAAATGATGCTACAGTCATTCGCTATATACTCAAAATTTGGATATTGGATGAACAGTCGTCTGTTATATTTGGAAAACGGAATGGCTTTTTGGAAAAAATAGCCGACGAAAGATGATCTTTTGTCCGTTCAATTTGACAAAAGATCATCTTTCGTTGCTGGGTTTTTTAAAATTTTATTCAAACATTGGATGGTAGATCATTTCGCGTCACAATTTTTTTTAAAAAAATGATCGGATGGAAAATGATTTTCCGACCGATCGATTTTTTTTTTAAAGCACGGACGGATCTACCATCCCATGCATTTCTTCACATTTTGGTGGAAAATATTATATAAACTAGAGCCTATAAATATTTCTGTTTATAGATTAGGTATTAATTGAAATTTAATTAAGAGTTAAGTTTTATTTAAGATTTAATAAGATTAAATTAAAATTAAATTAAGAGTTAATTATGAATTAATTAGGAGTTATTTTTTTCCTTTTTTTTTTTAATTCTCAAACTGATCCAGTCTTTGGATCTGGCCAGAACTCAGGGAATCAACAAGATGAAGCGATGGTGCCGAGCTGAAGAGAAGAAGATGGTTGAGCTGAAGAAGAGGGCAGATGTATCAGTTAGAGTTTAGGTTTAAGTCCTCCAGAGATAAAAAATCTTTAGTGGGTTTACTTGCATAAAAGTAATGTAATTTTCAGAAAAGCCCAACTGACTCTTAACTGACTGTCCAACTACGTGTTGTGCACGTAGTTCCCCTTTTATAAATACCCCTTTGTAATCGATTACAGATATGATTTGTTGCTTTTGTTCATCACTTCGTCTTCTTCCTCTTGAATCTTCCTTGCTGTGCTAAGGGTGTAGGGATGCCGAGAAGGAGGGGAGCTTCCGCCGTCGTCACTAATGGTGAATGGCTTGGAACAATGGTATCAGAGCCTGAGATCGATCGCGCAACCGCCATCAATCAAGATCTTGATCAAGAACCGATTCAAGAAGCTGAGAACTCCATTAATTCTAGGTCTGGAGCTCAGTTCGGATCTGGAGCAAGGAGTCAGGATGCACAGGGATCCACCAGTCATGGTGTGCTCCATAAGCGCCTCGGCTTGGAAGAAAGGTTCGATAGGTTGGAGTTGGCATTGGATCGCTTCCTTCAAGAACCAAGAAATCTGAGATCGCATCGCAGATGTGAGTCTTGGAGTTCCGATAGTGATGTGGAAGAGTTAGAGGAAGGAAGGCGCCATGGAGAATTTGGAGGTGGACGACGCCGCCATCTTCGACATAGAAGACCATATCAAGAAAAATCAAGAAATCTTGATCAAGAAAGATCAAGAAACCTTGATCATCATGAGCGTCAATTTGGGAGAAGGGAAGCAAGGTATGAAGGTCGACAACAAGAAGGTAACACATTCTTTCCTAAACATCCTAAAATTGAGTTACCCAGTTTCGATGGAACAGATGATATTACCAATTGGATCTATCATATGGAGCATCATTTCTATACACAAAGGATCAACCCGTGCGATCGATTGTCTTTTTGTCTCTTCTACTTGAGGGGAGAAGCTCTACTTTGGTGGAGATGGTTTGAACAACAGGACGAGGAAGAGATTGACTGGGAAGTGTTGAAAGAAGAGTTGATGTTACAATTTGGCCCTTCTGAGTTAGATGATCCCGAAGCCACTTTGTATAAATTGCAACAAACAGGTACCGTAGTTGAGTATCATAGAGAATTCTTGAAGTATAGTCAGCTAGCAAAACCATTAGCTAAATCTTCTTTAGTTAGTTCCTATATTTCGGGGTTGAAAAGTGAGTTGAGGAAAGAAGTTAAGCTCAAGAACCCTGGCAGCGTACTTGCAGCCTATAAAGAGGCTATAGCTAAAGAAGAAATCATTAGTGATCAAAAGAAGACATGGAGAGTCAACAAATCAGAGTAGAGGCACTTTTGTGACTAGCAACTACAAAGCTCCAGTTCCTGCAGCCCTTCCCTTGGCAAACCAGAGCAAGACAGGTGCTGAATTCATGGTGTCAGCTCATTCCAATAGTTCTAAACCAAAAGATCAGCAATTCTTGCAGTTTATGAAAGATAGAAGGGAAAAGGGGTTATGTTTTCACTGCGATGAAAAATTTGTGAGAGGACATAAGTGTGCTGGTAGAACTATGATGCAAATGATGGGTTCTTGTGAGGGAAGTATGTTTATGCAAATGCTGGGAAATTTAAAGGAGGATACTGATGATACGGTTGAGACGTTAAATGAGGAAAATGAACATAGCATCCCCTAGTGTAAGGAGGAAACCCAGCCATCTAAAGTCTTGAAATCAGCTGATGAAGGAGTAGCAGTTATTTCCCTTAATACACTCACTGGTAGCACTACTTTGAGAACTTTTAGAGTTCAGGGAAGCATCGCAAATTACCTAGTGTGTGCTCTCTTAGATACGGGAGCCTCTCACAACTTTATTGATGAAAAGATAGTCAAGAAAACTAGGTTGCCTATAAACCTTCAAGTTAAACTTGATGTTACTGTTGCTGGTGGTATTATGCTGAATGGTCTGGGTCTGTGTGAAGGAGTAACTTTTGTGTGTCAAGGTGCGTCCATTGTGGCAGATTTTTATATATTAGCCATGGACACCAGTCAATTAGTATTGGGGGCACAGTGGATTGAAACTCTTGGGGATGTGGTATGGAATTTGAAGGAAAAAAGAGTTCAATTTGAACTTGAAGGTAGACAGTGCACTTTGAGAGGAATTTCACCCCAAGGTGTTGAAGTTACTTCGGCTAAAGCTATGTCTAAAGCTTTGTTACAGACTAAATCTGCATGGTTACTTCAGATGGTAGGCATTCCAACTTATCAAAACAAGCAATCTGCTATTCCACCTCAGGTTCAACAGTTAATAGGAAAATATCATGAGGTGTTTGCTGAGAACATGGGTTTACCTCCAAGAAGAGAAGTTGATCACACTATACCTCTCCTCCCTGGCTCGAAACCAGCCAGTCTCCGTCCATACAAACATCCATGGCATCAGAAAAATGAAATCAAGAAGCTTGTGCAAGAAATGCTGCAATCTGGGGTCATTAGACCAAGTCATACTCCCTATTCCTCTCCGATTGTAATGGTTAAGAAACCAGATGGAACTTGGTGAATGTGTATTGATTATAGAGCCTTAAATGACATTACGGTGAAGAATAAATTCCCTATTCCAGTTATAGATGAGCTTTTGGATGAGCTATATGGTGCTAAGGTGTTTAGCAAGCTTGATCTCCGGAGTGGATATCATCAAATAAGAATGGATGAAGCTGTCCATAAAACAGCATTTCGCACTCATGAAGGCCACTATGAGTTCTTAGTTATGCCCTTTGGCTTAACAAATGCCCCTTCCACTTCCCAGTCCTTGATGAACTCTATTTTCAAGCCATACCTGCGTCGATTTGTGTTAGTGTTCTTTGATGATATATTGGTGTATAGTGATGGTATGGACTCTCACTTGGAACACTTGTGTTTAGTCCTGCAGGTTCCTAAAGCCAATAAATTGGTTGTGAAAATCAGCAAATGCTCATTTGGAGTGTGTAAAGTAGAGTATCTTGGTCATATAGTATCAGCTCAAGGGGTTTCAGTTGATCAAGAAAAGATCAAGTCTATTATCAATTGGCCAACTCCTAAATCATTGAAGGCCTTGCGAGGATTCTTGGGACTCACAGGTTACTATCGAAAATTCATAGCTCATTATAGTACTTTGGCTTGGCCTCTTGTGAAGTTAACAAAGAAAGGAGCCTTCGATTGGCAGGAAGAGTCTCAAAAAGCATTTGAGAACATGAAGTTGATATTATCTACTCCTCCAGTTCTCCAGCTCCCAAATTTCTCCTTACCATTTGAATTGGAGTGTGATGCTAGTGCCACTGGCCTTGGAGCTGTTTTGCATCAAGAGAAACACCCCATTGCATTCCTCAGTCAAGAGTTGAAGGGAAAAACTAAATACTTGTCAACCTATGAAAAGGAGATGCTGGCAGTTCTCTTATCTGTAAAAAATGGCGTCAATATTTGTTAGGAAGGCCATTTATCATTCATACTGATCACAAACCCCTTAAGTATCTGTTAGAGCAACGTTTATATACGGAAGCCCAGCATTTATGGTTACCCAAACTACATGGTTATCAATTTCAGGTGGAGTACAAGAAGGGAAAGGAGAATGTGGTAGTTGATGGGCTTTCACGCCAGTTTGAAGAGGTGGAAGAAGCTTCCTTATCAGCAATGATGGTGGTTAAACCAGTTTGGCTAGATCAAATCAAGCATTTGGTACTCACAGACCCCTATTATGAAAATGTTAAGAAAGTGATTTATGAAGGAACTGATGATAGGTTGGTGATAATAGAAGGGGTAATTTACTATAATGGAAGGATTTTGTTGAGTCCCACTTCGTCAGCTAAGACTCTCTTCATGGAGGAGGTGCATTGCACTCCATAAGGGGGGCATATGGGCATGGACAAAACTTGGTTGCAGCTCAAACAGATTGTATACTGGCAAGGCATGAGAAAAAATTTACGCCACTTCATTAGATCTTGCGATGTGTGCCAAAGGAACAAGTACTTAAGTACATCACCTGCGGGGTTATTGCAACCTCTCCCTATTCCAGATAACATTTGGGACGATATAAGCATGGATTTTATCAATGGGTTACCTCGGAGTGCTGGGTTTACTACTATATTAGTTGTGGTTGATAGATTGTCCAAATTTTGCCACTTCATACCTGTATCCCATCCTTACACAGCTAAGGTGATTGCCTCTACACTCTTTAAGCAGGTGTTTAAACTATATGGTCTTCCAAAAAGTATAGTTAGCGATAGGGATGTTGTCTTTACAAGTAATTTTTGCGCGAATTACTAGCCATACATGGAACAAAGCTATGCTTGAGCTCAGCATTTCATCCCCAATCTGATGGGCAAACCGAAGTTATTAACAGAGTCCTTGAAATCTATTTGAGGTGTTTTACAGCCTATCGACCCTGGGATTGGTCGGAGTGGTTAGCATGGGCTGAGTTTAGTTACAATACACATATACATAGCTCTACTGGCATATCACCATATCAAGTGGTGTTTGGAAAAGCCCCTCCAAGTGTTCTATCATATGTTCCTAAAACAGCAAGGGTTCAAGCAGTAGAAGACTCTTTGATTTCGAGAGATTTAGTTCTTCAGTTACTCAAAGATAACTTGTTAAAAGCCCAGCACCAGATGCAGCGAAGGCCAATCAGCATCGCAGTGACAAGGCATTTGAGTTAGGGGATTGGGATTATTTGAAGTTACAACCCTATCGTCAAGTCTCAGTGGGAGGGAGGAGGATTCACAAGTTGTCTGCCATATACTATGGTCCTTATTTGATACAGGAGAAGATAGGAACTGTGGCCTACAAGTTGCAGCTCCCTAGTGAGTCTCGTATTCATAATGTATTTCACATCTCTCAGTTGAAAGCTTTTGTCCCTCGAGAAGGTGAGTCGGCGGTGGTGTCCTCAGACTTGCCCCAATACTACGTCGAAGATTCACCTCAACCAATCAAGGTTCTAGATCGCAGGATGGTACCAAGGAGAGGAATTGCTATTACTGAGGCTCTGATTCAATGGAGGCATAGCCACGATAGTGAAGCAACTTGGGAGAATTACTGGGACATATATTGGCGATTCCCGTCCTTCCGTATCGTCCTGGAATCTTTTCAAGGAGGGAGTATTGATCCAGTCTTTGGATCTGGCTAGAACTCAGGGAATCAACAAGATGAAGCGATGGTGTCGAGCTGAAGAGAAGACGATGGTTGAGCTGAAGAAGAGGGCAGATGTATCAGTTAGAGTTTATGTTTCAGTCCTCCAGAGATAAAATCTTTAGTGGGTTTACTTGCATAAAAGTAATGTAATTTTCAGAAAAGCCCAACTGACTCTTAACTAACTGTCCAACTACGTGATGTGCACGTAGTTCCCCTTTTATAAATACCCCTTCGTAATCGATTAAAGATATGAATAAGAATTTGTTGCTTTTGTTCATCACTTCGTCTTCTTCCTCTTGCATCTTCCTTGCTGTGCTAAGGGTGCAGCGATGCCGAGAAGGAGGGGAGCTTCCGCCGTCGTCACTAATGGTGAACGGCTTGGAACACAAACGGGAAATGATTCCCCATCCACTGGTTTTTTATTTTTTTAAAAAAATAAAAATTAATGGCCGAGAAATCATTCATCATCCGTTGATTTTTAAAAATAAAACCCAAAATTTGAGTTCAAAGGCTTACAGCTGAAATCCAAGTTTTCCATTTCTATATGCCAAATACCCAAAATTTAAGTCGGAACAACTAACTACATATGCTCTAACAAGCTTATTTATAGCCTATGTGACGTCCATGTAAAATGCTTTTAGTTAAAAACAAGAAATATCATGGTACACAACTATTATATTTTAATATTTGGGTATGGAGTATGGACTGATAGATCAAGATTTTGCAGGTTGAATCAGTTTCAGGGGTTGTTGTTTTACGGATTTTGAATGTGCTTTACTATTTTTGCTTTCAAGTCATAATCTGTACTATTTTAATGGGAGAATTTAGATTTGAATGTGCTTTACTATTTTTGCTTCCAAGTCATAATCTGTACTATTTTAATGGGAGAATTTAGATTTGTAACCAAACAGATCCTAACTTTATAGCCAAATAAATCCGTGTAATACACTTAAAATTGTATCCAACAAATACAAGCAGACACCGTGCGTATAACCCAAATCCAAACATTCAAATATCAACCATTTTTTCTTCTTCGATGTATATTTAATCAATTAGATAAGTATACTTTTTATAGCGTGCGATGTAATATACTAGTCAGGTTAGTGAGTGAGTGAGTTCATCAATTCATCCTTTATTTTGGATAAAGGTGCAAAACCAAATCAGCGCAAGATGGTCAGATTTAGCCAGGATTGCCTTTTTTTCCCTCATTAATTAACAGGAACTGGTCACCTTCAACTTACTGTTCGTTTTCTTCTCCCTCTTATCTAGTAACATTTTCTAAACAAATACTAGATTTGAGATTAATGAGATACTTTAATGGATTTAGCCCCAAATCTACTTTAAACAAACACAAAATTTTCAAATTTTCCCGTTAGATTTCTGACAATCCTCACAATCAAAAGATATAAATGTTTAGCAAAAGAAACGAAAATGAAAGTGTACTTGTAAACAATGTAACCGCACTTGCAGAATTATGGTTGCTAACCCTTTGCCGCACTTCAACCAAAAATAAACCATCTTCGACAGAATCCAATTATCTACATCCAGCCTGTTATTCCCAGAAACAGTATTCACAAGATGTTTATACCAATCCTTCTCTTCTATGAGAGGTTATGTGTTGACCAATTATCAGATAAACAAGTTGCATAATTAAGCTGGGCAAGGATTAAATGTTAGAGCCTCAGTGTTCAAAAGTCATACACAAATTCCAAACTCTAGTTGTCCACCTCAAGAACATGTAATATACAAATCATGCTGCCTAGGAAACAAAGGATAATCGTTCAACCCCAGTTCAGATTAGACATAATTTGGACAACTGATATTACAATGTAATAATGTTCCTGACTGCTTGTTAGATCATCCACAATGGTGTTTCTCATTTTTTAGAATATGACAACTACACTAATAGCAAAAGTAATAGCAAATAGGTAATTTGCCTGCAACGGTGGTTTGCTATAATTTTGTTAAAATTTGAACTAGACGAGACATGTTGTTTCGTCCCGAGTTTTTTTTTTTTAAGAGTAATTTAATTAGTGATTAGGTATTAAACTAGTTTAATTAAATAAATTAAATATTAAAATATTACCTAAACCTAATTAATTACTACCTAAACTAAGTTTTACACCTAATCTAACAGCCCACAATTCATGGACGGGACCATGCATTTTTGCTTGAGACGGGACAACTTGTCTCGTCCATGGGTATTTTTGATTTTTTTTCTCTTCATCCAGACCGTCCGATCAAAAAATAAAATAAAATAAAAATTAAAAACTAAAAAAAATTAAATAAATAATAAAATAAATAAAATTGTCAGACAAAACAAATTGTCTCGTCCGACTCCCATTAAAAAATTCAAAAAAATTTGGGATGCTACATGTTGTTCCGTCTTTTATAATTTGAGAATAGCAAATTCGTTTCTAAAAAATGAGAACGCACTGTAGCTACTTTGCCATAAAATGGCAAAATAGCAAACAACCGCAGCGGTTCATTTCTCAAAAAATGAGAAATTGGCAAATATAACGAACGACTGTGGATGCTCTTACATGCAATACGATTCTAATGTAAGATTTCAGCATAACATCTATATCGATAAACAGAAAAAACATAGTGACACCAAAATGTAATCAGCTTGTCAGAAAAACCAGTAAATAAGTCTTTCTGTAACAAGTTCCCTCAAATAAGTGTCACAATTAAACTAAACAAATTCTCTCCTTCTTCAATCAGTAAACACTAATCTCTTTCCTACATTCTCCACACCAGCAGATATTAGCTATGCTTGCAAAACACTATGAGATGGAATCCAGAGAGTAGTACAATAACATAAAACTTAACATGCTCTTTGCACTTGACAATACCAAACTCATTCCCTAAGGGTGCGTTTGATAGGGGGGCGTTTGATAGGGGGATTATTTTTGTTTCTTGGGAATCTTAACTTAAAATTTAGTTTCCAATGTTTGGTGTGTTAATTTTTAAATTCAGATTCCCAGAAAACTAAGATTCCTAGGAGATTTTTTGCCACAAATCCCACAAAAATTTTCACATGGGGTGGGATTCTTAAATTCCCAAGTACTTGGAAAAATGTTAGTTCCTTCAAAATACAAGTATGCCCCCAAAAACTCACCTCTCTCCAGTCTCTTCGTTTCTCCAAAAACTCACCTTTCTCCCGTCAACCATCCGTCGAAGCCCTGCATCCCTTTTCGCCATGAGTCGCCACCAGCTCTGCCTGTCGTCGACGTCCAGTCACACCCGTCGAGCCGCTGAACCCATCGTCATCCCGTCGTCCAGTCGCCGAAGCAGCCTCCAGTGCTCCGCCGCTCGCCACCCTCGTCAGTCAGCGCATCGCAGTTAGGGCTGCAAACGAACCGAGCTATTCGCGAACTACTCGGCTCGAGCTCGGTCAAAGCTCGGCTCGTGTCGAGCTCGAGCCGAGCTCGAGCTTGAAGGTACGTGGGTTTTAGGTAGAAGCTCGCGAGTATTCGGCTCGAACTCGGTCAAAGCTCGGCTCGTGTCGAGCTCGAGCCTGAAAGTGAGCTCGATACATAAACGAGCCGAGCTCGAGCCTCAAGGTATTCGACTCGATTCGGCTCGTTTGCAGTCCTAATCGCAGTCCACTGCCCCATGCACCACCTCGACAGCAGCCGTTGTTGCTGCTATCGTTTTGCTGTTTGCTATTTTGAACGGCTGTGCACCACCTCGACAACCGAGGATGAGAGGGATATGTTGGACAATAAGATTAATATTCCCAGGAAATATGTAACTTAACCAAACATAGGAAATTAAGTTTCCAACTAACATTTCCAGAGATGTTTAAGACCTGCAAACATGTTTTAAATATTCATTGGAATCATAAATCCTAGGAAACATAAATCCTAGGATTTATGATTCCTGGGAGCAAAAAAAACATTTCCTTGTACCAAACGCCCCCTTAAAAAAAGGGAGAATACCACATTCACCAATTTTCAATTCACACAGTATAATGAGCACAAAACTTAATCCTACAACCATATGTCTGAGAAGAGAGTTGAAGATGAAATGACGATTATAGTCAAATTTATTCAATTTATGAAAAATGTTCAAAATCATGGAAAAGAAAAGGAAACAAAAGTGAATCTACTACTTTATGTTTTTCCCACATCACTCACTATCAAATGTCTTAATTCCATACTTCTCGCTCACAAATGGCTATTTCTATATAGGCAAAAAGTTAGAATCAAAGCTCTTGTTGCTGGAGATGGTTGTCAAGTGTTTTTATTTGGTTGTGGAGAAGGAATTAAAGAGTTTAAATTGTGATGAAGTTGTGCGAAAGAAAGTTAGCCCAAAACTTGTGTAAGAATGGTCTTCGGTCTAATGAATATGGTATTTTAATATGAGTTTAAATTTTATCATCTAGTGTTATGAGAAATGAATTTAAGAAGAAGAATGAAAGGTTTGAGAATATAAGGTGAACTAGAATGGTCGTAGTCAATCAGAACTAAAAACATCTGAAGCTAACATAAGTATGTTTTTTGGACTGGGGCTCACTAACAATGTAATCAAGGACTCAGGATATATTGAATAGCAATTTGTTTGTGAGTTATATGGAATTAGGACATTTGTTAGCTAATTTTTTCTAAGGAGAACAACTAGCCATATAGTTTAATTTGTTAGCTAAACTTTAACAAAGCAATATGGTGTGCCTGCGAATATTCATTCCATGTTAGTGAAGTAAGAATGTTACTGTAACTCCTATTTCTCGTATCAGTATTTTTATACTGTATTTTTGCCCCATTGTACTCTGTTATCTATTTGAGATCCTGTGTCTTGTTTCCGTTCGAATAAAATCATTAATTTGTTTTCGACTCAATTTTTGGTACCTTTGTCTAATTTAATTGTATGTGCTCCTTGTGTCGTTCTCCACGAAGAATGAGCTATTCTATGTCAATCATCTCTTTATTCCCCATTTTAATGCAATTTGACCAATTCTCCA
Source organism: Hemerocallis citrina (assembly GCA_017893485.1). NCBI lineage: Eukaryota > Viridiplantae > Streptophyta > Magnoliopsida > Asparagales > Asphodelaceae > Hemerocallis > Hemerocallis citrina. Next base: position 269,006,674 of record CM030363.1, read on the forward strand.
GTTGGATCCTATTCAATTCGGATACCCTATAACCCAAAACTCGAAATCCTACTATATAAACCCTAACCCTATACCCTACCCCTAGCGCTAACCCTAACCACTACTATTGAGACCCGCGGCTCATCTTCTCCTTCCTCCGCTCTTCTCGCACGCCAAACCCCATTTCCATCTCCGATCGCATCCTCCGATCGTCTTCCCACCATCACCTTCGATCCTCCATCGCCTTCGTCAACACCACCACCACAGCATCCAACCATCATCCCGTCGTCCACCACACCGCCATCACCGTTCGCCATTTCCCAACCTCCGAAACCCAATTCGCCATCTCCGACCACTGCTCCATAACCCTTCGCCCCGTCATCTCCTCGTCGCCTCGCCACACCCAACACCTCTTCGACCTCCGTTCGCGCGTCCAACACCCCGAACCCAATCCCCTTTCTTCTCCTCCCCTGTATCGAACCCAAAAACAGGGCATCGCCAGCATCGCCGCAGTCGCGCCGCCGCCGTCCTTCTCGTCGTCGCGCCTCACCGCCTCGCCGCTAGTCGCCAGCTGCCGTGTCCCACTCGCCCACTCTCCCTGTTTCTGCGAAGGAGGAAAGCAGCGTTGGGCGGGATTTAATCTCGACCGTCGGATCTGATCAAGATCCGATCTTGATCAGATCTGATCGGTGTTCCGTGTTCTGGGCACAGCAGATCCAATCGCCGTTCCGTGTTTGGGCTTGGATCCGGTGTGCGGGAGAGATCTGATTGCTGGGTTTTGCTGTCCCGCGTTGTGTGCACAGCGGATCTAGCTGCCGTTTGCCGTTTTGGACTGATCCAGTGTGGAGATTCACCTCTTTACTGTTGATTTCTCGCACGTGCTTCGTACGTGCTTTTGGGAGATTGTGCCCGGAGTTTTTCGATCCCGTTTTCTTCAACTAACAGATCTAATCGTCGTCAAAAAGGCAAGTCATTTCTTATCGAATATTTATTGTATCATATTCGATATTTTTATTGAATTCCGCAAGTCGATCCTATTGAATATCGTAAAATGTTATTGTATCTATTGTTGGGATGCCACGGATTTACACGAGCGAATCCAAGTGGTAATCTCGACTTCGTGCCTTCTTTTTGCCTCTAATTATAAGGATCTTACATACACCCATGTAGTTATAGTTATTGAATATAAAAATAGGGAATTATTGACACATTTTCATATCATGACATTAATGACAACTAGCTATGATAGATTGTATAAATTAGTTGATTGTTAATGTGATTGCTATTGATAAATTAGTTGAATTGTAATTATTAGAATTATGGACATCATCTACCTTAATACCATGTTCACATAGGATTAAATCGCTGTGATTTATGATTATTAAATTCCAATTTATCATTCTTAACTTTTAACCGTTTTATTCAAAATGAACATGTTGACTATTCTGGAAATTACGCCAACCTGAATCTTATTGTGCTGTTTCGACCTAAATAACTTCATTAAAATCAGAAACTCCCTGAAGATGAAACGTAGCCCTATTTGTCTAGATGTCAATAGACACCAGAATTTCTGAATTCCGATTTATATCGTCCGAGTTATGACCCTTTTGCTACAGCTGCGCTGTAAATTCAGATTCATATATATAACATGTTAGGCTAATAAATTAAGTAAACTAATGATCATATATGACCAAGATAAATTCCAGATTTGTAGATAACATGCTTAGGGTGTTAAAAATTATTTTTACTGATTTTTGTAATGATTATTTACTGCCTTTATAACTGAAATTAGTCAACATCGACACCCAGCCAGAAACTAAAATCTGCAAAGATTACTGAATTTCGCCTAGCTACCGTTGTCAGAATGTAGCTTTTAAGTATGCGTTGGAACCGGACGGGGGTCTAGTTTCTAGACCACTTGACGGATCCACATTTGCTGTCCTGTAGCAACGGGAATTCTGATTTTGGTACAGCAACCTACTGCTGTCCAGAATTGGAATTCTATGTTTTGTAATGTACCATTGTGTTTATAATGTTATATTTAGTGTATTAATTGTATAGAGTATATTGCATGATCCTAGGGATGTTTTGTCACCTTCTCTAGCGTCCCTTATTAATCGCATTATTGTATGACAAGTGAATAAAGAAAGTAAAGCAAGCCGGGATTAAGGGTTGATTAGGGTAGTTAATGACATAGTGACTGTACTCGGAAGAGGGGTCCGTGTTTCCCTAATTATCGGTATATCGGTTATTGGTTATTGGTTATATCGGTCATCGGTTAATTGCAGATTACTGACTTCAGTATCTCGATTGATTCGGTCAATTGTCATTATTGAATATTGTTCCCGAGTACATGAACTATAGAAAATACCACCTTAGTCTAAACGAAATTGATTGTATGCATCGAATCTGTGGTACGGCACACATGGGATACAGTAGTACGTGCATTAGCTAGGATTTAAACATGAATAATAGACCTAAGGCTCTCATCACATTATCATTGCATATTGTTATCTTATTGAACAGTGTTATCGTTATTATTGCCATTATTGATATTGTTCATCGTTATCGTGATAAATCATGATTATTGCATATTATACTATTATTGTTTTAACACTATTCAATACTATTGATTTCATCGTTTATTGAATTCATTGCTATACCACTATTGCCATTGTTTCTTTGTTTCTCCACTTGCATGTCCACGACTTGCTCTAAGGACTCTCTTTTTCCTCTCTTTAGATGAGCAACTTACAGGTATCCAAGGAGATCTACCTGACGGAATCGGTGAGCAGACGTTTTAGGCCTTGCTTGGGAAAATCTTTCTTTAATCATTTCGTTTTGTAATTGAGTTATTTCATTTGTTGTTGCTTAAGACTTGTAACGGGCTGATGTTCCCGAGTTTTACCTGCTGTTCCAGACATTGAAAATATTTTGGATATTATTAATGTTTAAATTGTTTTCTGTTGCTTAATAAATTACTCATGCATGCTTGGTTGTATATATATCTTGTTATATCCTTGTTGTGATGCTGAGTCGATCCTACAGCATATGGATAATGTTAGAATCATTCGCTGGGCTTTGTCACGCGCTCGTATTCCATGTTTTTGGGAAGCAGGACGTGACAGTTACTAACTACACAACCTTATACAGTTATACGTACTCTTTATTCCTATCCCCCACATCCCTATCATTCTCTTTTCTTCCAAATTTCAACTCCTTCCATCACAAGAGCCATAATCCTTCCAACTTCTTATAAGAGATTCAATCTTAATTGTCAACTATTTTGGAAACTGGAAGTGGTGTCATCTAAATTCTTTCACTATGGTACAACATCTTCTCATTGATTGCAACTGAAATTGTAAGCAAGTTTGAATTGTTGAACTGGCTCATGCGCACTACTACAAGAAAGAAAGCCATGTATTCTCTATACATGCAACAAATCCTAAAGATAATACAGTGAGACTGATGATCCTAGTTAGAAAATTGGTAGGATGATAATAAAAAAAAATTCCTAGCCAATGCAGGATGATAGTTAGGGGAGCTAAAAGGACTACAGATAGACCCAAACGAACTTGGATTGAAGCTGTTAAGTCGGAAATTGAAAAGTATTAATTTGACGAAGGAGGCGAACCCCCAATAGAGTTGAGTGGAGGAGAAGGATTCATGTAGCCGACCCCAACATTTTAAGACAAAAGCTTTTGTTGTTGAACGCATGACACCCTACATTCTTGGATGAAGGGAGGGTTGCTAATTCAAAGAACAGTTATGTGATGCATGGGTGCCAATCAGTTCTAGTTATCAACAAAGCACTTTCAACGTAATTCTGCTGACCACACCTTTGGTTAACAATGCCAAACAGTGCCTTACGGACAATACAATATCTCTGGGAAAAAAATAAAGTAACAGCTTAACTTGAATTAAATACAAACAATATAGAATATTATTAAAACGAAATATATAACGTGACTTAAATTTAAAATATAATTTGTTCTTGACCAAAAAAAGTTAATGGAGCCTATGTCCTTTGAAATAACTATAGTACAAACGACAACTTAATACATAAAGTTAATGCTTAACGACAATATGCATATAATTTTTTGAATGTTTACGTAAGAGCCATAATCCTTCAACTTTTAATAAGAGATTGTATCTTACTTAACTCTGAATTAAGTTGGAAACTAGAAGTGGTGTCATCTAAGCTATTCAACTATAGTGCTCCATCTTCCCATTGATTGCATGTCAAATTTGTGAGCAAGTTTGAATTCTTTAACTGACTCATACCCATAGCTACTACGACAAAGAATGCAATGAATTCTCTATACATGCAATGACTCCAAAGACAATTCAACGAAGAAAGATAACCACCCTAGTTAGAGTATTTTTTTCCTTCTAATAAAGGAACTAATTAGGAAAATTGATAGGATTGTAGTTAGGGGAGCTAAAAGGACTAGGAGTAAACCCAAACGAACTAGGGTTGAACCTATTAATAGGGAATTGATAAGTGTTAATTTGATGAAAAAGGTAGTTGATTGTAGGACAAGGATTCATGTAGCCGACCCAAACATTTTGGGGCAAAGGCTTTCTCGTTGTTGTCCTCATGACAACTACTACAACAAAGATCTTGATAGAGTAGTTACTACACAATTACATTTTACATCTATATCTACAATCTAATATAGTGCACTAGTAGGTTTTAATTTTTTAACCTCTTGATAACAAATTGTTATCTCTGAAGTTCCCCCAATGTCATAAACAACCAGTAAATCATGTTTTTCAGTGATAAGTTCCCATGTCCTCAAATTAGTGTTACAATCAAAACAATTGAAATAATCTCCTTCATTTAGTAAACACTTATCTTTTTTTCGTAAAATCACCATACCAACAAATGCTGGCTAAACCAGCATAATACTATCAGATGGAATCAAGAATATACTACAATAACATAAAACTTAACATGCTCTTTGCACTTGACGTAAATAATACAAGTAACTCATTCAATTGTATAGCATATAGTTAGAGGATAACTAATTAAACAAAACGTGCATCCCAAACAATCACAACACTCAACCATGCAACAAGAACATGTCTAACAACAAAGCAACAACCAAGTAGAATTCGCAAATTGTCAATCATACTCTAATTTATTCAATTCCATTCATGGTAAACATTCGAAAACCACGAAACAAAAATAGACGAAAGGTAAAGAGAATCATCTCCTACTTCTTGAAGCGAGCAACCTCGGCATCGTTAGGGAAGAACCCCATGAGCCTCCCCGCCGAGTTCTGGTACGCGTACATGAACCCTCCCATCACTCCGATCAGTCCACCCGTCACCATCGACGGACCTCGAATGTTCGGTTTAATCCCTAAACAAACGAAACAAGAACTAAATTATCATCAAAAAAATCCCAAAAAAAAGTGAGAAATAGATCAAGGGGTTGGGGTTTGGATTAGGACCGGAGAGGTAGCCGACGGTGACGGAGACGGCGGCGATGGTGGAGAGGCGGAGGTAGTCGAGGGTGTTGAAGTTGGCGACGGTTTTGGTGAAGGGAGGATTGCGGTCGACGACGGGGTACTCGGGTTTCACTGATGCCGTGATGTCGGTGTTCATCTTCTTCGATTTGGGATTGGATTCTTGGATTGGGTTTTGGTGAGTGCCACTTCGATCTGGTTGATTGATGAAATGCCCGAAGGTTGGGTCAGTGAATCAGTGATTGTGGATTGTGAGCACGGGTAGTACGCGTGTGGATTGAAATTCTTTTGGTTTTTTTTTTTTGTTTTGTTTTTTTAAAATTTATTTATTTATTTATTATTTTGGGACTATATAGGCTAGAGCAGGAGGCTCTAGGCTGTAATATAATACTAGTAATCTGCACTTGTTTTTCACGTTCTAATAAATATATATTTTAAAAGTAAATATTAAGACCTAATCTGACCTCAAGCTTGAGACATCTTTTTACTTAGAGGATGTGTAGAACCCCGTATTTTCAAATATTATTTTAATTATTTGAAAATGAATTAAAATGATTTACTAGAAATTTAATAAAATATTTTCTAAAAGATTTATCTTTTTACACGTGCGAAACACGTGCAAATAATTTTGGTGTACATATACAATTTTTATATTTTTAATAAATTTTCATACTTATTATGGAGTGTATTCTAAATTTTGGGATTTTTCTGAATAAAGATACTATTTTTACAAATATCTCGAAAGAGAGGGGCTTTTATGTAAAAAATCGTTTGGATCTTAAATAAACTATGAAAATTCGTTTTTACTGATATTTTGGTTCTCCATGGTCATCATTTGAATTTAAATATATTTGAAATTTATTTAAAATCGATTTAGTGAAGATTTAGTCAAAAAGGGTGTTTTTTGCAAATATAGAATTTATGTTGGATCTTTGTGCAAATGTTTTTCTGGAAGGTAAAAGTCAAATATTTTCATTGGAAACTATAATATGTATTACCATATATTATTTCGGATTTTTCTGGATTTTTATGAATATTTTATGAGGTATTTGCAAATATTGCAAAAGGGAGGGCTTTTGTGCAAAATCGCCACCCTGAGTGTAAATCCGGGATTTTCTTATCTCTGGGCAGTGCTGGGTTGTTGGAAAACTTAGTGGTAAAAGGATTTTATTTAGTTTTGATTTATTTAACTTATTTTGACTAAGAAAGGTTATATATGTGAAGTAATAAATTGGAAAAAGGACTATTTTGCAAAAGTACTTCAAAACCCTAATTCCTTTCAACCCCGGCCTGTATAAAAGAGGGTGTGCAGCCGTCATTCGCTGCACAACTCCAGATTTATTATATTATTGTTTTTCTTGGTGATCGGGAGGAGGATTTTTGGATCTAGCAAAAGGAAGACCTTTTCGTGGATACTTCTAAAAATCAAAGGTGAGTGACATTGTTTGTGTTGTTGTTTGATTTTGCGAATGATATGAAATTGGTTGTTTTGATTTATGTGAATGACATCGTTTTGCTTTGTTTCACTATATGAATGATATGATCCTTGTATTGTGATGTGAATGAACCATTATTATTGCTTGGACCATGTTTGTGAAACTCATGAATATTGAGTAAATCTTGAATTATGAGATTACATTGTTAGAAAGCATGTTAAGAATTGATTATGTTGAGATCGGATGACGAACATCTGGATCTCATGGTTATAAATCAGACTTTGATCATGGTTGTGAAAGTTATTTAGTATTGAGAAATCCTAATGGAAGAATTAGGAGATTAGAACATGAGAATTAAGTTTTGAGATAATGGTTGATTTGAGGAAAGGTATCAATAACGAGAATTATTTGAGATTGTCGATTTTACCTAAATACAAATTATTTTAGTAAACAACAATTGCTTTTGGAAAACCCTAATTTTGATTATCATGAATAACCAAACCTTGCAGACTGAAGGCCGACAGTCGACTGGTATACTAATCAGTCGACTGGTACGACCCAGCTGCTGTATCTTTAGTTTTCTTGGAAAATCCGCTTGGACAGTCGACTTAGATCCCTTTTCAGTCGACTGGTACACTTAGAAGTTATTTTTCAAAGTTATCTTAGATTTTCTCTGGTAAGTCGACTTATGATCTTTTAAGTCGACTTATATTGTATTTTAAGTCGACTTATGACTTTGCAAGTCGACTAATGACACTTAGAATATTTTCTTAAAGATTTATGGAATTTCTCTCTGGTAAGTCGACTTATGTTTTTATGAGTCGACTTATGTTCTTATAAGTCGACTTATGTCTCTTTTAAGTCGACTTATGTTTTTATAAGTCTACTTATGAACTTTATAAGTCAACTTATGTTTTTGGTAAGCCACCTTATGTTTTTATTAGTCTACTTATGTTTTTGGTAAGTCACCTTATGTTTTTATAAGTCTACTTATGAACTTTATAAGTCAACTTATGTTTTTGGTAAGTCACCTTATGTTTTTATAAGTCTACTTATGATCTGGTAAGTCAACTTATGTTTCTATAAGCCATCTTATATTGTTAGTAAGTCAACTTATGACTCTTATAAGTCAACTTATGTTACTTAGTTTATTTTCGTAAAAATTATAGATATTCTCCTCTGGACAGTCGACTTACTACAGTATAAGTCGACTGGTGTCCTGAGGTCTTTACTTTGTAAAATTTGTTCTGGACAGTCGACCTAGACTGATGTCAGTCGAATGGTCTGTTGAAAGATTATTTTGTTCAGTCCCTTCTGGTCAGTCGACCGATTCTCTTTTAAGTCGACTGATATGACTTGGTCTATTTTGTGAAATTTTGGATATTGTCCTTTGGACAGTCGACTTACCAAAGTATAAGTCGACTGATACTGAAGGATTCTTTGTATCTTTAGTGTTATTTCGAGTGATTGGTTTCAGATAAACCAGTCTATACCATATTCAGTTCAGTATTTGATCATAAGATATTCAGTTGAGCCACTCTTGTTAGTGGGAATTTGTTTAGATTCTTGAGTTTGAGTCTCTAGAGGTATGTGACCCTAGTATACCGGTGTCGAGATATTTGTTAAGTTATTTTGTTGAGGCCCATTGAGGCATTTTCAGTTATTCATTCTAATTTTTAGGCCGGTAGGGTACACTACTCTAGGAGATTTGTTCAGTAACCAAAAAATAATAAGGACAGGCACTAGTGATGATATGATGAACGGGAACATGAGTTATGCACCTCAATACGACTTTAGATGAGAGATTTGATCTCCTGAATTATCCAAGTAACTATCTTGAGATGTGGGATTTATCTCCTGAATTATCCAGGTAATTTACCTGAGATGTGAGATATATCTCCTGAATTATCCAAGTGGTTTGCTTGAGATGCGGGATTGAACTCCTGAATTATCAAGGTCGAGGTGACGCACATGGGGTAATCATGCGATGATGTGTCTATGTCTAGATGTGGGATGATCTCCTGAATTATCCAGGTAAAATACCTGAGATGTGGGATCCATCTCCTGAATTATCAGGCATGGGCTAATTCTCACAGTTTATCTTTATCTCGTAGTAGTCATCGTGTTAAGATTAGTTGCATAGCGGGGATTGAACCCTATGATGTGGAGACGTTAAGGGCTTGCACCGAACCTATGTAGAATGGGATGCATAGACTTCGACAAGTATGCATTAGAGAGTCCGCATATAGAAATTGTGTTTTCTTGACTTGGTTTTATGCATGAGTTTTCCAGTTTTCCTACACTTGACCTTTATACTAGATGCACTTGTTGTTTTCATCCTATGATGTTTTCATGCTTTACATCTTGTCTTTTCCTCATTCATTTATCATTGTGGTTAATGCATGTTGTTGATGACCTTATGTTTAACAATTAAATTATGTTGATTGTTTTATGTCACTCACACCATTTATGGCTAACCCCTTTAGTTTTGGGGGTTAGGGATCATCTCTAGCCTCACATGTTGCAGGTTGTTGCTTAGAGTTTGGAGATTTGGATGCTTGGGCATAATTGAGATAAATTTGATTTATAAGAGTTTGGTGTAAATTTGTAAAAGCAGTTTTGAGATAATTTGAGTTGTAAATGACAGAAAATATTGTTTGAGTTGTTTTGAATTCCGCTGTGATTTGTAAAAGTTTGTTGTGATAAAAGTTGAAAATTTTAGTGGTGTTGGTTGTGTTTATTGTTGCATTGAAGTGGATGCTGGGATTGTGCCACGTATTTTCTAAGTTATCATATTAGAAATTCGGGGCGCTACAGGATGACTACACATACGTGAATTTTTATCTCAAACATACATTATAAATGCATTGGGCCCCACTCCTCACTAAAAAAAACAATGTTAAAATCTTGTCTTTTAGTGAGAGGTGGGCTCCAGTGCATTTATAATGTATGTTTGGGGTAAAAACTCATGTATGTCTAGCATTTTGCTTTCACTTATCACACACTATTTACAAATTACTCATAGTGACACCAATTTTTATTTTATATGAGTGACACTTTTGTAAATAATTATGTCGTAAAGAAATTTAAACGTTGAGAGTATTATGGTAACCAACAACAATTGAGTAAATGAATTTTACTTAAAAATGAATAGTTAAAATTAAATGGTTGATTGTCTATAAATTACATATTATCTACAAATGGCAACCCAACTCTTTCATTATAATATTAGAGATAAACAAGGTTGACTGATAACCAGGGTCGGTCCTGACAATTTGGAGGCCCAGGGCGAACACAGATTATGAGGTCCTTCTTTTAGTAATTGAAATACATTAATATATAAAAATAATTTACATGTTCAAAATAACCAAAGAAATATAGTCTTATATAGATACAATGCATTTCATTTTCCCCATTTCATTTTCCCCAATTTACATGTTGTACAGTAATATATACTTTGTAGTTACAATGCATTTCATTTTCTCCAATTCAACATCACTTCAAAACTGAGGCATTGAAACATCCATTCTTATACAGACAACTTCTTTAAAAAGTGGTGTTTTTGAACATGATTCCACTATTAGCTCGGAAAAGATACAAGTCAAATTAGTTGTAGAAACCATATTGTATATAGTGTGTATCATTTCGTTTGAGAGACACTTATTAACAGGCTATGATAATCACTCAACTGTGAAAAAAATATCTAGGATGAATCTGGGGTTGCTGTCATCAAGTCTGTGGAACTATATCTAGATGCAAAACTTGGTGGACGAGTTTTTCAATATCGTGAGGTACAACTGAGAATCAATTTTCAAAGAATTATAGAATAAAAAATTAAAATACTAACAGTAAAAAATGCTAGTACGCTCATACGAGATTACACTTCCAACTTCAAGCCAAGATCCAACCATAAGCCAAGATCCTTAGTCCTCAACTGTTCAAGTTAGATTTAAAATTAAAAAAAAAAAGTTGGAAAAAAAAAAAAACTCCAGAACCAAGAAGGCAAGAACCATAATTATCAAATACCAAATACCAAGTTACAACCTGTCATTATGTCAACTCATTATTGTTGAATTTGGAGCTTGGACAGCTGAGACTCTTGGAGTCTCTATGAAATTTTTTTAATAACAAACCCTTTTTTTTTTTTTGAAAAGTTACAAAAAAAAGGGCCCCAAAACTTTGGGGGCCCAGGGCAGTCGCCCTCTGGGCCCTGCCCCAGGGCCGGGCCTACTGATAACTATCTCCTTTACATGTAACTAGTATAACCTGTGCATATTGCACAGACTTTTTCAAAAATGAGAAAATAACTAAACCAATTTTGAAAAAAATAATCTAATAATATATGTGCATCATTTTTATGTTAGATTAAGGTATAATGGTATATGATTCAATTCAAAATTTGGATGGAAAAAGAGTGAGAGGTTGTCTCCTACATTTGCTCTCATATTTTAAAAATAAAAAATAAAAAAATTATACACCAAAAGTGATCTTAGCATAATATTTTACTAGTGTACCCTTATACAATATTGCAAACTTATACAATATAATATAATATAATATGTAGTATAACCTGTGCAATATTGTACATAATTTTTTTAAAAAAATAAATGAGAAAATTAAAAAAAATTTGGAAAAATGCATCTAATAGCATCTATATAATAATGCACGATTTTTAAAGTTTGATTAAGGGATATAATTCTAATTCAAAATTTGGATGGAGAAAAAGTGGGATGGTTGCCTTATACATTTGTTCTCGTTTTTTTATTGGTTAAATATAAAAAAGTACACAAAGTTTTGGGCCAGTTTAAAAAAAGTACACTAAGGTTTTTTTGTTTAAAAAATGACACAATGTTTAAAAAAACTCCACTGGGTTAGTTAGGGTTAGGGTTAAGATTAGGGTTGGGTTAGGGTAGGGTTAAAAAAAACCCACTTTCATCTTTCATTTGTGTTTAAAAAAAACACATTCATCTTTTATTTGTGTTTAAAAAAACATCACTTAACTAATCAGATGTTTAAATAAACCCCTCCGAACTAACCCTAACCCTAACCCCTAACCCTAAGCCTAACTAACTCAGTGGAGTTTTTTTAAACATTGTGTCCTTTTTTAGAGCATTCACAATCGTTTGCTATATTGCCAATTTCTCATTTTTTGAGAAATGAGTTGCTGCAGTCGTTTGCTATTTTGCCATTTTATGGCAAAGTTGCTACAGTCGTTTCTCATTTCTGAGAAACCAATTTGCCATTCTCAAATTATAAGAGACGAGATAACTTGTTTCGTCTGACATTTTTTTTTAAATTGATCGGACAGTCTGATTTGTTTGAAGAAAAAAATTAAATTTTTTTTTTTGCTCGGATGAGACATGTTGTCTCGTCTCAAGTAAAAATGCTTGGGACGGACAACATGTCCCGTCCAGGATTTCCGGGGTCAATTAGTGGTAGGTTAGTGGATTTAATTAGGTTTATGGTGGGTTTAATTAGGTTGTAGGTATTATTATATTATTTAATTTATTTAATTAACCTATTATAATATTTAATTACTAATTAATTAATTCTAAAAAAACAAAAACCAATCGGACGAAACAACATGTCTCGTCTTTCTCAAATTTTAGCAAAATTTTAGCAAATAACCACTGTAGACAAATACCCTATTTTCTATTACTGTAGCTGTCATTTTCTAAAAAAATGAGAAACACCATCGTGGATGCTCTTAAACAAAAAAAAACTTAGTGTACTTTTTTTAAACTGACCCAAAACTTTGTGTACTTTTTTTTATACATTTTTAGCCTTTTTTATTTTAAAAGAAAAAAAATTAGAAAACGGTTGATCCAAAAGTGATTTAACATAATATAATGTATAGATATAGATAGATAAAGAATAGCAACAGACATCTTACAGACACGGTTACAACCCCAAAGAACACAACGCTACAAGAATAAGAACAAATCGAAGTATAAGTTTTACATTTGCCGCATAAGCAACAAAAATCTTGCCGAGCGCAGCAAGCATAAACCAATGCAAGGAAACAACAAAAGCAACAGTATCACAGTAGAAGAGAAGCCCAGAAACAGAACAGAGACATCAAAAACTACAGCCTGAACATAAAAAAGGGTAAGCACCACCCAAACAACATCAGAAATTGAAATTAGAATTTGCTTTCACTTTTAGTAAAAGATAAAAAAGTGGTGGTAATAGTATTTTTTTTTGCAGTAAGGCAGTCCTGAGAATTTTATAAATTCTTCTATCCTTTCAAAATCAGTACACCTCTTCATACTTGGGGGTGAATTGGTTCTTTTGCGCTTAAGGAGTTTACTGCCAAAATTTTACAAAACAACATTTTAGTTCCATTATTTTTGGATTGGATAGGGTAATTTATTTATTTATTTTCTGTTGTATTCCGTTACCACTTGTCTGCCCTCCCACTGAATAAGCACAAACATCGTGTTTTTTTCAACAAAGTAATAATAACTAATTTTAAAAAATGAAGACCATGATGCCAGTCACAGATGCACATATAAGTGATGAAATATATACATAGCTATAGACATTGCTTTCTCTCAGTGTTTTTGATTCATCCCAATTGATTAATCTACCATTCGTGTTTCATCTCAATTCAAAACTACAAACTGCTTTAAGAACTCACTTTTTGTTCCATGATCCATCGTCACCTTATCTATCGGATTTGAAGTCCCCGGAGCCGATAAGATGATATAAAGAAAGGTAAATTACTCTAAACTGCTATGAACTTGTTTTACGTTTTTACTGTACTGGTAAAGCACCCACATTAAAAAGAAAAAAAAAAACAGGATCAAGCAAGTTGACAGTGTATTAACTATTAAAGCAAATGACAAAGTAAAGTTCATCCGTAGTTTACTGTAATTCACCCTATAAAAATGCGGAAACAACTATGAACTTAATATTGATGCAATATTACATAAACAAGAACCGAGAAATATGCAACACAACATAAACTGTAATGGCAATAAAGTTCCTTAAAGAAAAAGAAAAAGAAAAAAAATGAAACAATGGCAATAAAGATGCCTGTAACCAGTGAAGCAGAGACTGCACAAAACAATTGAACTTACAGTAGCAGAAACTGTACAGATCTTGCACAAGAACGAAATCATACAGAATGAGACTTACATATGTTCCGTATATTCCAATTTAAAGGTCTTCCATCTAATACCACAGCAAAAAAAGTCCCTCCTATCTAACACTCCATTCAAAAAGCTTCCCGTGCAAATTCCCCAAAACTGTTAGTATTAACAAACAAAATCCAACTACGGCCTAATTTTCACTAGAAGTACTCAAAATCAAGATAAGAAGAATCAGTTGACGTTCCCTTGTTCCCTCCAGCAACATGGTGACTACCACTACCACTTCCACTTCCACCTCCACCGCCACCGCCACCTCCACTCCCATTCCCATTCCCAGCAGAAGCACTAAACACAGTAGCACTCTCCGAGGTTTTCTCCTCCTTAATAGAAAACTGGCTAAAATCAACAGGATCAGGTACATGCGGAGGTGTGGCACTTCTAACCAGAGCCCAGTTCACCCCTTCAAAGAAAGGATGCTGTCTGATCTCAGTCGCCCCCCTCCTATAAGCAATTCTCTTCTCGGGATCCTTCACCAACAGCCCACGAATAAGGTCACGTGCAGCACTGCTCACAACTGGCGAATCTGGAAATTTCAGCGGCTGTCCCACTACATTATGTAGAGTGGCCCTATTCCCCGATCCCTTAAATGGAGTCGTCCCATGCAACAACTCGTACAAAAATATACCGAACGTCCACCAGTCCTCCGCGCTGCCGTGCCCTCACCGCGGATGATCTCTGGAGCTAGGTACTCATGGGTACCTACGAACGACATGGACCTAGCGTTGGTGGGCTCTGCCATTAGCTCCGGGAGTGCACCACTTCCTATTCCAAAGTCCGACTTGGACTTGCGGTTGTACTTTGAGAGGATGCGAGGGAAGAAGGAGGAGGGCTGGATGCAACCCTGGACGGTCTGCTCCTTGCCTAGGAGAGCATTACAGGTGGTGTTTTGTTGGTGGACAGAGGAGGAGGTGACGAGGGTGGGGTTGACGGAGCATCAGGTCGAAATCTGAGAGCATGATATGGCCGCCTTCTCGAACGAGTACATTTTCAGGCTTCAAGTCTCTGTAGATTACCCCCAGCATGTGCAGATATTCTAGAGCAAGCAGAATTTCAGAGGTATAGAACCTGTTTTAGATGCAACAATGCACAAACGAACATGTACATGGAAACAGTTATTTAAGATATATAATGGAAAATTAGTTAGGAAAACATCACACAGAGTCCGACGACACTTGTGCAGAAAAGTAGATAGAAAGCGAAGTTGTAAAACATAACAATCAATGTGTAGATACATGAATTTTAGTTTGTAAGTAATGGTCCGAAGTGCTAGCTTTAATATTTTCCTACAAAACAGAGACTTGGTCAAATACTGAAAAATTATTCAGAATAAAAGGTGCAGTGCAATATATATATTGAGTCCAATTTATACTGAGATAAAATGACTAGTAAAATACTTATGATATTAAAACTAATATAAACATCATGACAAGTTTGACATAAACAATGGGAATAACTGGATCTCCATTGCTGGGAGAATTAGAAAGCTTTGTTACTAATTAATTATGCAGTAAATTTTTATTCAAAATGTTTTAAGTAAACTTTTGAATCCAACCCTCTATTCTAGTTTTGTGTTAGTAAGAAACAAAGATTAAACTAATTGGTTAATATAATTGGAATAATGTTTTAAATAAAAATAGCAATATGAGAAATGTGGAATATATCAGATATTGGGAACTTGAAATGAAGAATAGTTATTAATAGAAACCTGTACATCCATCGAGCAGAAACCAAATAGAACATTCTTTCGAAAATTAAATCATTTTAATTACTCAGTTACAAAGAAACTCCAACTTGGTGCGAGAAACCTACTTCATTTCTGAAGATCCAATCTAGCTATCTTCTTGGCTAACTATGAACACCCTCTTTGTGCACTTGAATCTGGAGTACCTCTTTGTTAACACCTAATGATATTAGATTAAGACATGCCCCTAGAACAAAGCAGAACTCCTGTGGAGCATGCAGCATGCCATCCATTCCTTAAAACTCGACTTTTCTTTTCCTAAAAATTTTGAAAGCAAACACTCGGCCAGGGCTTTTATACTTCTCTTTTTTCTCCGAGAAAAAAGAGATATTATTGAAAGCATGCATGCACTCACTAACGAAAATTCAATATTCGACTTCTACTTCAAGTCAGACTGCAGTAATTGAGTCTAGTGTTTCTCTCACTTAAATTCTGAAGATATTAATGCCAATTTAATATTTCTTCTCTCTGAATCAGAAATCAATTTCACAGCATTTTCTCTCGAAAGCTTCAGGTCCTGATGACTATTCCATTAAATTCTTCCAGACCTTCTGAACCCTTATTAAACTTCAATTAAATTCTTTCAAACCTTCTGAACCCTTCTTAAATTTGAGCTACTGAAAGCAATCCACTCCTGAATTCATTTTAGATGTCCACTCGGAAATGGACCAGCTTCTTTCTAAGAAGCAGATCATTCCTTTTTGGTCCAAGGATTATTAACAAAGAATACACGGATACGGAGAAAAGAAAAAGAGAAATCAGTATAATCGAAAACGGGGGTTACTTTAATAGCAGGAATGCAGGTTGCCCTAGGACAACACAAGAACAGTGTGTTCATGTGGTTTCCACTGCACCTTCAGATGGGCTGGCTGATGCTGAAATTTCACGGCTCACTAGATATCGAGAAATGCTACATATACATGTTACAAAAATCTGTTTACAATGAAACGAAGTTTGATCTTAAAGGCACAGAATCAGAAAGGGAGAATCAGAAAGGGAGGAGAAGAAGAAAACCAATAAAATAAAAAGGAAATGAAAATTACAAAAACCAGACGAGTTTATGTCGAGGCTTGTGTACCACACAATCTCTTTAAAAAAGATTTGTCTCATCCGTGTGCTGGATTTTGCTGAGACGTCTGTCTCCCAAGATGCAACGACGGCAGAGGGTCGACATAGGCACCACGCCATGCTCTGTAACTGAATCGAGTTTGAAATCTATCATCGGACAACTTTGACAGAGGAAGTAGTGGGGGAGAGAAGAGTTTCTGGTGTGTTGATTTAGAAGAGAGGGCCCTCTATTTATAGGGCCAAGGGTGAAAATCATAACGGCAGATAATACATTGACTGCATCAACTATAAAGACAAACATGAGCTTAAAGACACCAGTGTAAAGGTGGAAAAAACCGTTTCTGCAGTTTAAAGCTTGAATAAATGGCAGAAAAAATCATTTCTCCATTTATTTCGGCCGTTATAGATTGGGGAAAAAAATTGTAGTAAAAGGTGGCTCTGCACAGGGTGGGTTCACGTCGGTCCGGCATTCGTGTCCGCAGGACGTGTGGGCGCACACAAGTTGCATGCAAACTGTTCCGAGATTTCTAACATTCCCCACATGAATAAAATTAACGACTACAGACACGACAAACTGACACGACTTACTTGGTGATAGTATTCAGCGATCGAGACCTACATAGGATAGGTAGGTGTTACCTTTGAACATTCCCTTATGAAAATATGTTTACTTTACTAACTAAATAGTAGACGCGATATTCTTGAACTGTTCTTTCATTTGTGTAAAAGATGAAATATCTCACACAGGAATCTTCCTAACGCATTTCAGTTCTCACTGTTATGTTCGTTTT
>CM030363.1:269024816-269137316 GCA_017893485.1 Hemerocallis citrina
GTCCATGAACATATGCCTGGTTCTGCAAGAGATTAACAGGAATATTGCCTTACATTATTCCCATAGAAGCGGCTCTTCTTCCCTCTCACATATGTGATATCTTAGTTAAGAGTAACCCGCATTACCCTGCACAGATTTTCGACGCATAAGAATCATTAAAGGCCTAGCTAGCCTCTAGCCTTACGGGTATCACTTTTTCATCATAGGAATGGACATGGGGAAATCCTCGATCACCGTGACCCAACATGGTCTTGAACTGGGACGATATCATAGGTCAATAAATAATAAACGGTAACAAAATCAAAAGTAAATAATCAATTGTACAATAATCAATAATAGCCAATAATCAGTAAAATAATAATCGATAAACAATAGTCAACAATATAATCAACGATCGATAGCCAATGATTCATTGGTCAATAATCAGTGATCGATAAACAATAGTCGATAATCAATAAATCAACAGTCGATGAACAATAATCAATAATCAATAATCAATAATCAATAATCAATAGTTCAACAGTGTCAACCTTTAGGTTTATTAATCTTTTATTAACCTATCTAATGCACGCCATCTTGCGTACCATACCACAGGTTCGGGTGCATACAAACAAGTGAACGTTTAGACTATAGTGGCGAACTCTATAGGTCATGTACTCGGCAACAATAATCAGTAATCCATAATTCACAATCAACGATCAATAACGAAAATTTGTCTACGATACGATACACGATAACAATAACAATATAGGGAAACACGGGCCCCTCATCCGAGTACAGTCTCTGATTGTTTACTACCAAGTCGACCTTTATTACCCTAACTTGTTATTATTTTATTAATATGAATCATGAATATGCAATCGATGGAACGGGTGTCGATGATTATACAATGGGTACAATCGATGCGAACGATAGTATTAATATAATATCAAGAAGATATCAATGCTATGCAATACATGAAATACACATAGTTCAATTCATTAATATGAAAAAGAACGAGTTTAAATGCAAAAATGTAACAGTATAAGTTCTAGACAATATCACCTATTGGTACTCAAATTCACTTTCCTGCTGTTAGGGAATTCAAGTCCAATTCTGTCAGGGAATCTAGAAACTACACTCCCTGTCGGTTCCAATACATATTCACACGATACATTATAGTTACTAGTTATGCATATAATTCATTCTTTACTGGTTTCGTGTACAGTCTCGGTTCTGGAAATTATAACATGACAAACTAAAACGACAATAACTTACAATCTATAAATCAGATTTATAATCCGTAAGATGTTCCAAATTCAAGACTCAGTGTGCTACAATTTCTATGTAAAAAGTTCTAAATTTCAGTATCGGGAATTGGGTCAAAACCTCAGTACGAGGTCAGAAAATTTATAGGGAAGTAAAGTTGAATGTCCAATAATACGATAATTTAACTGCTCAAACTTCAAATCAATAACAATGAAACGATAAGAAGACTATGAATAAAAAACATGATACAATAAAGAAAATAATGAATCAATAATGGAATCCAAATAGATACGACATTCAAATCAATAACAAATTGCCAGATGTCAAAAAAAATACTTGCACAGAAATAATAAAATGTGTATAAGAGATGCTTGCCTTAAACGGTGATGACAATAGGAAGAAAATGGCGATGACAACGCACAACGGTAGTGGATCAACAAGTCCACGAGCAAGAGTGACCGCGGCGACGATAGCACAACAAAAAGGCAATGAAAGTGACAATGAGAACGACAACAACTATGAGCGAGACAGCAACACATTTGCACGACAACGACAATGATCGCAACAAGAGTGGGGGTGGAGCTCAGGGCAGCGAGGTGAATCCAGTAAATGATGGCTACGGGATGCAGTTGGCGGAGGTGATGGTGTGGAATGGTGGGAGGCTCGGGATAAGGAGATGGCAAAGGTGACTGGCCGTGAGCAAGGGGCTGGCGTTGGCGGTGTTGCGGTGAAAAAGCAGCGGGGGAATCGGGGTGCTGCTATGGTGTGCAGAACTGGAGGCAATGGCGGGTTGGGGAAGGAGCATCGCGGTGTTGGTGGTCGGCAGGCATTCGGGGTCGAGATGCAGGCGGAGGAGGAAGGACAGGGTGGTGGAGCGTTGGGAGGTTGAAGATGATGGGGTTATTAGATTAGGGTTAATGAATAAATTAGGGATTATGAGATTAATAATAGGGATTAGTGGGGAGCTAGTTAGAGATTAAGGGGATAATGGAGAGATAATGGGGATATGTGCCGTTAAGGAATTTCAGGTAGGGTAGTGTTTAGGGTTAACAGGTTACGGGTTAGACTAGGATTTTTGTTTTATATTGAGCTTCACAATAAAATAAAGAATTACAACTTTATTGAAGGGGATTGGATAAATGACATTAGTTGTAATACTAATAGAATGGACTCTAGATTGTTTTGTTTAGGTTGGGCTTCACAAAAAGAGATCAAATAATAATGACAATAATATGGATTAAAATTGGGCTTTGATAAAATAATAGATAATCAAGAGAAATATTGTGGAATGGAATATGATTTGTGTTTGGGTTTTCACAAAATAATCATATAATCAAATAGTATGAACCATAATATTTTGGTTCAAAAATAATAATAGACACAACTGAAATTAATAATTGGAATAGACTTAATAAAATAATACTAGTAAGATATGATAGAGTGGATTGGAATTTCTGGGTTCCACAAAAATAATCGAATGAAAGCAAATTGGATTTAATAGAATGACATGATTTATGTCATATGTTCGGAATTCAAGAATTGGAAGAGAGAGAAAAAGAAATACAAATAAAATCCGTGCAAATGAAATAGGGTTATAGTAAGACACCGAAACTGGAGGCTCTTGTCCTTCTCTTAGCAATTTTGTTTAAAATTGATGGGCATACTTCTTGCTTCCACTTCAAGAAATATGCTTTCTTAGAAGACAACCTCTTAGTGATTAGTTTTCTAATGATATTTATCAAATTGATTATATTTTTATCTTTAGCCTTTAAGATCCAGTTATTGAAGAAATCACAGATGTTGTTTGAAACCATATCACTTTTACTCCCAAGTGGAAATCTATGCATGCACCAATGATCTTTGTTGGTTGTGGTCTCTAAATACTCCCATGCTCGAAAATTTATACACTTGATTCCTTCCATCAACTCCAAGAAATTCTGCTCAGTGCCTGCTTTTGCTGTTGCATGCACTTTCTCTTGTAACTTAGGCCCTCTAAGTCCTGCAGTAATCATGTTCTTGAAAAAATGCCTTATACATAACATATGTTCCACATGTGGAAGTACTTGTTCAAAAGTTTGAATCAAGCCCTACAACAATAAAAACATGACTATTTTACATCCATATCACAATTTAAATATAACTTAAAATAAATAAATAATAGAGTTGGAAAGTAATTTATACCTTTTTTCTATCAGATATTACAGTGATGTCTTTGTCATCGAGACCTCCCATGGTCGACTGTAGATGTTCCAAAAACCAAGTCCAACCGTCTTTAGACTCATTTTCCACAACATCATATGCAACTAGGAACATACCACCATTTGCATTTACACCCATTGCACTTAAAATCACACATGGCAGTCCATTTGTTATTTGACAACCATCAAGTCCTAAGAAAGGTCTACACCCATCATATAACTCTTTCACACAAGCACCTGGACATATGAAAAGTCTCTTGAAATACAAAGGGTCATTCTCCGAATTCCTTTATTATGTAAGGATGTCAATATATGTACCTGGATTCCTTTGCTATACTTCACTGACATAATCTCTTAGTCTATGATATTGCTCTATCTCCATGCCTTCAATCAATTCAATTGTCTTTCTTCTTGCCCTGTTAATTTTGTGATCACTTACAGTGACATCCAACTCTTTAGATAAGATTTACTTCATCGTCTTTTTCTTTACACTTGGATCAACCCTAACAATCTCCATGAACCTATGTGCTATCCAAGTCGAACCCACAATGAAATTCTCTTAAACTCTTTCACATTCATGTACATTGTTTTTTTGATTGAAAATGGTGGGCCGTAGACCCCCCGCGCTGCATTAAAGAGTTTTTAATCGAACATACAACCAATAAGGAGAGATGATATTCATGCATCCCAACATTGGGCCATGATACTCATTCTCCTCCCCAAAAAGGACATTCAACCCTTACATTGATATTCCCTTTCCAAAACATAACAAAATTACAGTTGGGACACAAATTTGAAATGGCTGACAACACCCCTAATTCACCAAAAGTGAGATCTTCTGCTCCTGCCTGTAAGTCATTCCCCGTTGGTGCCCCTCCTTCCTCTTCGGAGTCCGCCTGATTGTTAGAGGTAGTGATGTCTGCATAGAGTTCTTTAACCTTCTTAGTTGCTTCAGCACCTGCCGTTTGGGACCAAAATACCATATTAGCAATAATGTTGTGTAACAGCTGATGATGCATGATATGTTTGTGTGTTGGCTTGAAGATTCTATTATTTCTTTCTAACCAAATACCCGAACAGATCGCCGCTACCCTAATATCCCATATTACTATTTGTTCTTTACGTACATTGGCGTCCCTCCACCTTCCCCAAACCTCGTTAATCGTCTCCGGGCCCTGGCCCCCTATGCCTAGTCTCCCCAAAAAGTCCCCCCAGATATGTCTAGTATATTGACACTGTAGTAGCAAGTGATCTACCGTTTCGCACTCCCTCTTACACATGACACATATTCCTGGGCCCTGCCACTTTCATCTTGCTAAGTTGTCCCTAGTAAGGATTACTTTTCAACTAGCCAACCAGTTGAAGATTTTGACCTTTAAAGGAGCTTTGACCTTCCAGATCGGATATTCATGTACATTGTTGTAAGTCCTAACGACGATCATTTGTTCTCATGCATCCCATGCTGCATATATACTCCAATCACAATTGCGACACTTGAATTATACTTTATCCCAATCATTCCTAGGAGTGATGACATCATATCTACTATATCTTCCATTCTGTTTAACAGCATGCCTTAAATCAGCTGCACTACCAAACCCAATTCCAACAGCAAGCTCAGGAACCTCCTTCGGGTCATGGTTTAAGTGTACAATCTTGTAATTGATTTTCTTTTCCCTACTGTCACTACAAATAGGAAGCAAATTATCACTGTCATAACACTGTGATTGTATACTCTCCACATATGACTCAAGTTGATCTTCCTCTTGTTGTATTTCTTCAACTTGCTCATCAACTACTTCTATAAATAACTGTATTGTATGCAATCCCTCATATGCAAAAAATATTTTAATCAAATCCAACTCATTTCGGAGCTCAAAAACACCCAAACTGCAACCAATATCTTCTGGACAGCCACAGAATGGTTTGAAATCTTTAGAACCAATGTCCATAATACATCTGACTATGCCAAAGAGTTCACGTAAAGATGTTTTGCCCGCAACTACTCCATGATAATGGTTGAGCTTATCATCTATATATTCAGTCATCCTTTTCCTTTTGCTCCAATTGCCACCATGATGAATCTCCAAAATGTAAGCTTCCATTTCCATCTAAATTAAATAGCAAAGCTAAGTTAAACAAAGAACAAGCGCAACCCATAATTATTAAGTGCATATTATTAATATTCAAAGTATTGGGTTCGAATCCCAAAGCAGTTATCTATAGATTCAATCCCAAACCATCTTAATTTCTATAGATGGTGATAGGTTAAAGTTATTAATTAATTGCTATTACATTCTGTATTATTACAGTTTAAACGTTAACTCCATTAAACTTGTTTAATCGTTTTTCAACCTACTTTAGGATGTGGGGAAACAAAAGAGAAATACTTGTGCACAATCTTCCTTTGACTTTAGCATTTTCTTTCTGAATGAAAATTAAGAAAACTTCGGAATCAACATTTACATCCATTACACAATATTTCAAAATTTGTTTGTAGCATTATATGAAAAAAAGAACATGTGTATTAAGAAGATTTGTGCAAGAGGATCATATGCATTATTATAGCACTCATTGTCATTGCACGAAAAAGAATAATTGTTTAGGAACATGGGGAAAATATTGACTCTGTTACAAGGTGGAAAGTGAAATTAGGCCAAAACATTTACAAATGACACTAAGGGCTTCTCCCATTATAATATTAGAGATTAGAGATATTATTATTATTATATATATTATACATATATATTAGAGATTAGAGATATTCAAGTTGCTAGGAAAGATAGAAAATCCTAACGAAGGAAAATATATAGTATCGGCTTATGCGAAACTGAAAGGGTTGTATAGTTTCCCCATTGAAATGCCATTTACTTTTTAAATTTATTTTTTATAAACGGACGGAATGGATTATGTTTGGCTTTAGTTTGAGTGTCACATTTTATATTCATACGCAATGCACCGGAAATTTCAGTACTAGAACTCAACTGCACACGGCAGGGGCGAAGCCAGACCAAATTTACCGGGAGGGTCAAGAAAAAATTCTATGACTATATATGTAAAAATATAGAATTTTTTTCATAATTTTTAGAGGGGCCAAACAATAAAACTTGAAATTCAGGGGGCCAAATTATAATTTTTTAAGAATTTATAAAATTTTCAATAGTGTAAAGGGGGTTTGTGAAAATTTTGGGGAGGGGAGGCGGGCACCTCCGGGCCCTCACTATGCTCCGCCCTTGGCACACGGCACTTGGCATGCATGGTATTTCTTCAACAATTGGGAATATTCAATATAATCGTCGGTGCTGATCATGCCGATGATGATATTATTCAATTACTATAAAGTAGGGACAATTTGATTGAAACCAAAACACAGTCAAAGTCTAGAATGACTTTGCCGTCCATCAGTCATTACTTCCTAAGAATTTTGATTTTTGAGTCCCAACTTCCCGGGCGGTTACTTTTAGTCGTAAGAAACTTCTGTTAAGTCCTCCCTATCACTAGATAAATATATAAATGTGGAAGAGAAAAACACAACAAGCTCACCTCCTGAGATCTACATAAAGCCAACAACTAACATGGAGAAATATGTATGCTTGGAAACAAATTAATTTAGCTACAAAATTTGTCGTTAAGGCATCTGCAGCCATGCGGAGGGTGATATCCATTCCTGTACTGATCTCATTGCCCACCATCATCATCATCATCGTCATCGTCTCCACTTCTGTTCATCATAGAAGAGAACATAGAAGAGAGCAAACTGGGTGTTCTACATCCTGTGGAGTTCTGAGCATTCGACCCCCCATGCGTTTAAAAGGTGATCCTTACTACTGTGGTGATTCAAAACACGAGCTTACCTGTGATGATAGCAACAAAACAATCCTTGAGTTACCCTTCGGTGAGTATTACGTTACAAATATCTGGTATGACAATTTTACAATGCAAGTAGTCGATGCCAATCTGGCATGTGACTGTTGCAGACTTCCCTACCGATTTCCTTCAGATTTTCCCTATATTTATTTGGAAGATTCAGATTGTCAAGAAGATTATAAGCAAAAATCAGGAATATTTCAGCATTCATACAACACAAGCTACCAATTAACACAAATGTCCGATTTTGTTAGTTTTGTGAAATGTTCAAAGACGATCAGTAGGTGGCCTTCTTCCATGAGTGGAAACACAAGCTACAATTACATTTATAATAATGTTTCTTGCATGAGTGGAAACAATACATATGTCTATGCATCATATGGAAAATCAGTAGGTGGCCTTCTTCCTTCTTGCGGCTTCCTATCTATGGTCCCTATTGATATCGGTTGTCTATTTAATAACCCTGGGCAGCTTCAGCTATGCCTACAGATGGGGTTCGTCATGACATGGTCTGGACACTCCGTTATATCCCATATGAAACATTGTTTTATTAGGGGCCCAAGGTGAGGGACCATATATATGTATATATATCCACCGAATGATCTTGAGCTAAAATATTATTATGCTCATTACAGTTCATATTTTACTTAAAGTTTTGTTGTTTGCAATACAGCTCTGTTAAATATTTCCACCAGGGGTGGAATGACACTTTCGTTCCGGTTTTTTATCTGTTTTACTTTGGAGAAAACCTCATGGACTGTGTCACTTACAGAAGACACCCCACCCTCGCTCTATTTTTCACCGTGTGTTGGGATACAGTAATATCTATGCTAGGTAAAATCTATCTACAAGATGTTATGCAAGTGATCATAGTTGTTTCTGTTATCTATATACTAAATTATTTTAAAATTTTGTTTTATGCAGTAATTGCTATCCTTGCCAAGCTTGTTTTAGCACCATTGTCTATTTATGTTTTTCTCGCGCATGAGTATTGGAAAATTATGGTTCCTATCAACAGTATAGAAAGATTTCTACAAAATCAGCAGACCCTCATGCCCACAAGGTATGCCTACACTGACATCATTGCAATGACAAACAACTTCAAAGAGAAATTAGGCCAAGGAGGATTTGGATCAGTTTTCAAAGGAGAGCTGCTCGGTGGTCGTCTTTTAGTTGCAGTTAAATTGTTGGGAAATTCCAAATGCAACGGAGAAGATTTTATTAACGAAGTTGCTACGATTGGTAGGATTCACCACCACCATGTTGTTCGGCTTCTTGGCTTTTGTGTAGACGGTACAAAGAACGCTCTCGTCTATGAGTTTATGCCCAATGGTTCATTAGATAAGTACATCTTCTCTCCAAATGGGGCACACCGTCGTTTTACAATGGAGAAACTCAATGAGATAGCATTAGGAATAGCTCGAGGAATTGATTATTTACACAGGGGTTGTGAAATGAGCATCTTACATTTTGACATCAAACCTCACAATGTACTCCTGGATCAAAATTTTGAGCCAAAGATAGCAGACTTCGGACTTGCAAAGCTTTATTCCAAAGACTATAGTATTGTGTCCGTTAGTGCTGCAAGAGGAACAATTGGCTACATAGCTCCTGAATTGGTATCTAGAAGCTTTGGTGTCATTTCTCACAAGTCAGATGTATATAGCTTTGGAATGCTGTTGATGGAAATGGCAGGTGGGAGGAAGAATGTCGATAACAGTGCTGAGAATTCTAGCCAAGTTTACTATCCATCTTGGATCTACGATCAACTCAAGCAGAGTGAACAACCTGAGATTAGTATATCTGTTACGATTGATGACATGGAAAAGAAGTTGTGCAAAATTGGTCTATGGTGCATTCAGATGAGGCCATCCGACCGGCCATCCATGAGCAAAGTTATAGAGATGCTGGAAGCTGAAGTGGATACTTTGGAGATGGCACCGAAACCTTTCGTGTCTGCCCCAGCTCTTGTATCAGCAAGACAGTCTTACATAGACTCTTCTCTGTTAGAGTCATCAATTATATCCGAAGATGATTAATAATTGATTATATCAATTAGTTCTGGTTTAAAAGTCATGTACTTGCTGCTTGATCATATGCAAGGAAAATTCATTCACCAGAAAATAAGGATATCTTCATAGTTCAATTTTTTTTTTTTTTTTGAAGATAAAGTGACCAACTAGATACCTGTTTCATTAATGAGAAATTAAGGAAACAACATGAAATTAACTATTACAGCCTCCAAAGTACGAACTAGACCATCCCGGTCTAGACCCAAAATACAACCAAGTACATCAAAATAAAGCAACCCTCATACAAGCTAATAAGACCACCCCGGTATCGATCCACAATACAACCAAAATACAACTGAAAACCTCCAAATAAACCACCCTCAAGTAGAGTTCCCCCTATTCCGAACTGGCTACTCTTGAAGATCTGGCTGCAACCTCCTCCTGACACCTGTCTTGCCTCCGCATGCCGACACCCGCTCCTATGCTTTAGCCGCCGATTTAATGAGATCCTCTTCACTTGGTCCAGTCGATCCCCAACGATCTAGTTGCCTCTTAATTTTCCTTGTGGACTCTTCCCTTCCTCGTGCTCTCCCACCGTCTTTCTCCCTCGTGAACGATTTGACTTGCCTCTTGAACCTCACCTCGTCACTATCAGACTCCGACCCTCCTTGAATGTCATCTAGGTCCTCCAACATTCCATCCTCTTCTTCGTCCTCGATCCCTTGCCCCTGGTCTGTTACCTCAAGCAGCCTCTCCCCCTCCTCGTGAAACTCCTCATTGTTACCTGTCTCGAGATCACCTCCATAAACTTCCTCCACTAAGTCGGTGTTTGGTATAGCATTGTGAACAAACGGGATTGCTTGATCAGCTTCTGCAAAAGCCCACATTTGTTGAGCCCATCTTTTCCCCACCCTTATTTGGTCCAGACCCCTCCGCAGCACACTCTTGGGCCACCGGCCCAATGGAGCCCAAATTCTTTGTAAGCACAACCACTGCACGCTCTACTGCTTCATCAAATTGTTTCCTAGTTAGAGTCATCAACTCTGACTTTTCGTTGACTGCGAGCTGATCCCTGACATCCTCGTCACACCCTACCTTAACCTCTTTACCCCTTGTCACGTCAGACTTCTCTATCGTTCGCAGCGCTTCCTTGGGCCCAACACCCTCTCCACTATTGCCAGATGGTACCTATTCCTTAACCGCAAGCAAACCTTCACCTTTTGAACGATCTGTCATTGTCTCAATCCTATGACCTTTTGAGGTGTGACCTGGCTCTTGAACACTTTCCCCGAAGCCCTCTTTTAGATCCGCTGATTGCTTGTTTGCTGTTTGGTGTGTAGCTGTTGTAGGATGATTGAAAGGTACATACTCCGCTGCCTTTTTCCTTTCGAATTTTTTAATTGGACGGTCCTGATCAACAAGCTTTTTGATCAGTGGCTGGATTGTTTCTTCAACCTCCGGTTGCTTTAAAATGGACCGTACCTCCATTTCGTCCGATTTGCACTCCGGCGACTCTTGAAAAGACACTCGTTTCTTCCTCTCTACAACCACTTTCACCTCATGCCATGTATCTTCAAATCTTACTTGTATTATCGAAGGAATAGATGCCAAGCTCTCCGTTCCCACTTATATTCTTGCATACTCTCTTCTTGTTTGTCGATGGGTATTCTGGTCAATGGCAAGAACATGGCCAAAGCCAGCGACAACGTTGTTGAATCCCGACTTAACCCATAGATGATATGGAAGGTTGAAGAGACGAATCCAAGTTGCTGGAAGGAGATTAGATTTCAGTTCACCGAAGTACTGATTCCATCTACTAAATGTAATGTAAAAGTTATCGCCTTCGATCCCTCCCAAGAGAAGGACAACATTCACCCTCTCCTCATTCTCGCAGTGAACGAGAAAAACGTCCTGTTTAATCTTCTCTACCACCCATTCCCACTTGAAATCGATCGCTGTATTGATTACGAGCAGCTCCTTAATCTCCTCAACCGTGGGGTTGCCGATATGGATTTTGATTAGGATACACTTCTTAAACCTATTCTCCATCTCCGCCATCATCGGCGTTGGGGAAATCGTCGCTCTGATAGTGCACCCTCGACCATCACCGCTCTCCTCGAAGCCCACCCACTTCTCGGAGTTGGACGCCTCAATATCCATCCCTACTATCTCCTCTGCTTTCCCCTTGACATTCGCAGTCACCCTGAGCATTGGACACGCCTTCGAGATGTGCCCAGTCTTCTTACATACATAGCAAAACCAATCATTCACTCAATCGTGGATTGTATGCCCTATACTTGCACACTTATGACACTGTGGAAGTTTGGTCGCCATGGCCGCAGAGCTTAAGCTCGAGGACTTCTTCTTCTCTGCAGACCTCTCAGCTTTTTTGACTCGTTTACGTTTAAAAAAAATCCATTCACCCTCCTCATCCTCTTTTTTCATCCCCACCTCCAACTCTGGCGAACATCTATTTCGTCGGAGCTGGTCTTTCTCGAGACCCTCAGGTCTACCTCTAGTAACTTCAACATAGCATCGTCTATTCGTGTTCGGAGCTCGGAGATCTATTCTCCTTCTCGACGACAATCCTGAACGTTCTCACTCCCCATGGGTCCTCTTATTGCCATCCCTAACCTTCCGGAGCACCTGGCCTCTATGGCCAAGGCGCCCGACCCTGTTGACTCGGTGGGTGTCGCCTCTATGTTGATACCCGGCGTTAGCTCCCTGTGCCTCATGGCGAGATTCAGTCTCTTCTTCTCTTCCACGTTTTGCCATGGGTCGTTTAGAGTTCCCCTCCAAGTTGCTTTGTTTATCTTCTCTGAAGTTCTCTCCTCTGAAGTTTTTAGTGTCCTTCATCTCTGTTTGTCACGCCCCGCTTTCCGAAATATGGGAACACAGGCACGTAACTGAGGCCCAGCGAATGATATAAGTACGCCAACTCATATCATCCATAAGCTGTACCAGTCTTAGCTCAACAATATAAGAAAATTAATCATAACCACGCAGGAAACATGATCACATAAACGAGAATGAAATTCGATAACCAATTCTGGAATATAAAGACTTACCAAATAACTCGAGAAACTCCTGCTCCAATTGTAGAAGATCTGCTAATCAATGCCTCCTAGAAATTCTCCTTGGCTCACCTGTACTTGATTATCTAAAAAGAAAGAATAATTTGTCCTTAGAGCAAGTACTGACAGCAAGTAGTGAAAACAGAGAGTAAAGGAAACAGGGTACATGAAAAAATATGAATCAAGATCAAATTGCAAAGATAATAATGGTACTAATAGCAATGGTCTTTATCAAGTATGTATGCATGTCAACTAGTTCTATTATCAAGTTGTTTCTCCTAACTAGTGCACGTACTACTGCATCCCATACTACAGGTTCGATGCACGCACAGCAGTGTTCGTTTTAGACTTCGTGGTGGGGTCAACAGAGCGTGTACTTGGGTATATCACGACAACAAGATAAAAAGATAACAAGTTCACGTCTCCATAAGTAATTTTCCACCTTCCACGCCAAGTTTTCATGTAACAAGATAACAAGATAACAAGTTCATGTCTCTACAAGTATTCTCCACCTTCCACGCCAAGTTTTCATGTAACAAGATAACAAGATAACAAGTTCACGTCTCCACAAGTAATTCTCCACCTTCAAGTTTTCATGTAACAAGATAACAAGATAACAAGTTCACGTCTCCACAAGTAATTCTCCACCTTCTACCGAGTACATTTTCTGAGACTGTCCACTACTAGGTCAACCCTTAGAAACCCCGGCTTGTTTAGTATTTTATTACTAAGTCATATATCTACATGCAAGTGGTTATAAGAAGGTCAAGGAAACGGTGCGAATGCAGCAACATGATGCATTACACAATAATAAACAAGAACTAGTAAATCTAAAACAACAATTCTCTTTATATTATTTTAACTGGTTCCTAATATAACTGGGTCGAAACCTCAGTACAAGACAAACAGGCAGCATCACATAAATGTTCATCAAGTGGGCAATTATCGAGTTATTGTATCATGCATGTATCAAGATTAATGTACAACAAGTAGTGTGAATTTTTCCAGTATATAAGTAGTGTGAATTTTCCCAGTAAACAAGTCAAGTAAATTTTCCCAGTAAACAAGTCAAGTAAATTTTCCCAGTAACAAGTCAAGTTAATTTTCCCAGTAACAAGTCAAGTTAATTGTCAAGTTCCAGTCTCAAGATCTCAAGTAAATAGCATATATTTAATCACAGTATGTTTTCCTCATGTATAAATTTATTTATTCTTATCAAATGCATGTCTAGGCTTGGGTTTGACTCAATGGATAATAAAAGAAGTCAAGAGTACGTCGGGTTAGCTCGTGTAAACCCTCGATACTCTTAACGAGACGGGACACAAGGCAAATTATCGATAAATAAATTTGGAACTACTTGCTAGAATAAAAAGATTAGTTCAATGAACTTGCCTTTTCGTAGTAGTCGATTCGAATAATTAAGAATAACGGGATCCTGGGGAACAATCCCAAGAGGCACGTGCAAAGACCATACGAAGATTATCAAACAATAAAGAGCACCCAGCAATTCAGCAAAAGCAACCACACTGGATCGGTTAAAACAGCAAACGACGATACTTGGATCGGGTACACCAAAACACCAAACACCATTTCGACCAATCAAAACCCTTCACCTTTTTCTTTAATCTGACTGAGAGAGAGAGGCGCGGGAGAGAAGTGGCGGCCGGGTTTGGGCGACTGAAGGTCGCGACTGCGACTGGGGATGCGGCGGGCGGCGCGCGACGGCGAGCAGCGACATTGGTCGGGAAGCGACGCAACAGTGGAGATGGCGAACAACTCCGGCGAAGTTCTGTTTCGTTTCCAAAAACAGAGGAAGGTGATGACAGCTGTGCGGAATGGATCTTCGATGGGTTCTCGGCCGCGGCGAGGGAATCGGAGGTGATGAAGAGGGCTGCGGCGCTTCGCGATGATGACGACGATGGGTGTCGCGACTGGAGGTCGCGACGCTGGCGGCGAGGGTTGTAGACGACGGGAGTGGTCGCGAGGGACGGCACAGGCGAAGGGAGCTCGAACGGGGAAGCGACGACGCAGAGAGCTCACGACTGGGGGAGGCTTCGAGTGGTGGTCGTTGAAGAAGACAGTCAGAGACGGAGCGACTGGATGCTCGAGCGGCGGCACTGTGGCGGCGAGCGATAGCAATGGCGAGGGAGCTTCGATGGTGTTCGGAGGAAGAAGACGAAGCGAGCATTGCGGTTGAGTGGACAGCGGAGCTCGACTGGTGGATGTTGAGCGAAGGTGCGGAGCTGAGGTCTATTGCGGTGTGAGGCTGGATGAGAGCGGGAGCTGTCGAGCGGAGGGAAATAGTGATGGCTGCGGAAAGGAGCAGGGGCGTCAAGTGGTGAGCGCTCGACGAGGGGAGACACGACTGGGCTCGAGCGGGAGGCGCTCGGAGGATGAAGACGATGCGACTGAGTGGCGAGAGTAGAAGCTTGAGGTTGAAGACGACGGAGAAGAGCGGATGGCGACGGCTCTGGACGGCGACAATGGCGTCGATGAGGGCGAGAGGCTATCGGCAATGGTGAGGTGAGTGGTAGGCTCGACTTCGGTGGGGCTTCAAGGGGGTTGAAGACGGAGGATGACGATGCTCCAGTCATCGCGGTCGAGAGGCGACGGCGACGAAGTCGATGAGGATGACGATTGGGGACAGTGGTGATGGTTTCGGCAGCCATGGCGAGAGCAAGGAGTTGCGGTGAGTGGTCGAAAGGTGGAGCTTCGAAGATGACTAGTCATCAATGGCGAGCAATGACGACGGGGAAGGCAGCGGGGCCTGATGTTGAGGTGAGGTGGCGACGCGGAGAGATCGACGGCGGCTGCGCTCGAGCGAGGCAGCGACGGGGTGCTCTGCTTTGGGGGTTGCAGGGGAAGAGGACGATGGTGGGAAGAGGTGAAGATGGGGAAGATGGAGGAAGACGATCTGTTTTGTTGGGTTTGTTTAGAGTTTTGTTTAGGGGAAAACAGAAGAGGGGGTAACGGGATTGAGAGAGTGGGGGAGAGAGAATAACGGGGAGAGAGAGAGAAAATGAGGGTAGTTACGAGGTAATGGGAAGTGTGCAGGCAAAGTGGGGGAGAAGAAAATATTGTATGCGGTAGGTGTAGAATAAATCTGTATAATAGGAGTAATGAGTTTGGGCTTTAATAATGGGCTCAAATATTTAAATGAGTAATTAATGTATTGGGCTAATCAATTTGGGCTTAGATTAATTAAATAAATGAATAAGATCAAAATACAAGTTTGGGCTTTGGATTAATTTAATAAAATTAAATACGAATTTGGGCTTAGGATAAACAATTGAGTTTCATAAAAATAGTTTACTTTAATAAAATCAATTAGTGGAAAATAGTTATAAAATACTGAGAATGTAAATACGGAAAAATAATTTTTTTTTTAAAAATACGTATTAATGAAAACAGTGGTTACAAATCCTACCCACCTTACAACAAGAATTTCGTCCTCGAAATTCATTATGGTAGGCGGTAGGACAAAACAGAAGCAACTTAAGAAATAACAAGCAGGAAAATTTGAAAAAAAGATAAACTCCAGTGATGGAAGCACCAGAATAAGGAAAGGACATAGATAAGATCGATGTCGAATAATAAATCGACAAAAGATGACGGGTGAAAAAGGCGAACAAGATCTGAACGATACAAGGACGGAGGAACAACAAGAGAATCTTGGGACCTGTGGTTTATGGGCCCACCATGCTTCCGCTGCGCTACTCTGATAGCGATGTCCCAAGCAACATACATGTCGATGTAGGCCACATGACACCAATCGACGAACCGAGCAGGAAGATAAGAATGAGACACCAGGATCAAGGACAGTATAGGCTCAAGATGGATATAATCAAACAATGCAAAATGAATATAAAGATTGATTTCAATTTAAATAATAAAAAGATATGCTATAGATCAAAACTAATGGGTTTTTAACAAAATAATAATAACAACATGTTAACAATAAAAACAATAACATCAAGAATAATAGAATATTAATAGCAATAATAAAATAATAATAACACACATGTTAATAATAAAAATAATGATAACAATAATAATAACAATAACAAAATAATAATAATAATAGCAGTATTAATAACAGTAATGGAAAAAAAGGTCATTATAGTCATACTAATAGAAATAATAACAATACAAAAAATGTTAACAATACTGATAATCATGATAATACATACATGACAAAATTGGGTTTAAAACATTCAAGAAAATAATGCAATAGTAATAATAATAATTAGAATAACAATAATATGAATAACAATAATATCAATAACAAAAATAATAATAATGGCAACATTAATAATAATAATAATAATAATGAAAATATTAACAATACTGACAATAATAATAATATTGCAAGACGGAATATAATTTGGGTTCAACACATTTTCTTGTATGAAGGTAATTCGATATCAATAGCAATAATAAAATAATGAAAACAACAATAATAATAATAGCACTGGTAATATCAGTAATAATAATGATACTAATAATAATAACTGACACAATAGCAATAATAATAGCATTATAAAACAAAATAAGAATTTGGTTTATCAACTCTATAAATAAATCAAACAAGAATATATATAGTCGATCAATTAAATGGAAAGTGAAATCAAAATACGCCGTTAATCCCCGATCGTAAGAAATAGGAAGACTACTCTCATAGAATACGAATTCAAAGTGAAGAGACAAACCAAAATATAAAAATGTTGATAATCATACAAACAACAGAGGAACACAATCTAAAAATAATTTTTGGGGAAAATAACCAGTCAAGATACGTAGAAATACGGACAATTTTTTTTAACTAAGTAAGGAAATATTAATAACCATGAATGTGAAAGACATATAATAATTATCGAATGTTGACCTTATAATCAATACTCGAAAACACATTAAAGGGTAACGAGTAAAATAATCCAAAACAAATATATGCAAGAAGACTTAAAAAGGAGTCCATTAAATATTACAAAAGGAAGCGTCAGATCATTAATTAGGACGTGAAAACAAGATTAAGCGGAAGATCTAAAGATTAAAGGATTAGAAAACGGTGGCAATAAACAGTAATTCACAA
This sequence comes from Hemerocallis citrina, assembly GCA_017893485.1. Classification (NCBI taxonomy): domain Eukaryota; kingdom Viridiplantae; phylum Streptophyta; class Magnoliopsida; order Asparagales; family Asphodelaceae; genus Hemerocallis; species Hemerocallis citrina. Next base: position 269,042,305 of record CM030363.1, read on the forward strand.
AAGAATGAAAACTTATACCATAATTAATGTACTCAATCTTAACATAATGTAAAAATAAGTTGTAAACACAAAATAGGATAAAATCAACTATAATAGTTCAAATTATACGAAAACATAAAGTGTAATTGTATAAACAAGATATCATAAAGAAAGTATTTATTTACCAATAGTTTCATTATATAAGTAAAAATTGTCTTGAAATATAAATTAGCAAATACTTAGAAAATCTTGCATCCTTAACATCAAGTTGCACGTTTGCCTTCACGACATCAGGTTTCAAGTTGCCATCCGGATATTCAGCTGCACACTTTGCCTTGCCGATATCCAGTTGTAGTTTGCCTCCATTGACATCGAGTTGCATATTTGCCATCTTGATATTAGGTTGCACCGAAATGGTGAAATAGAAAATGTAACCTCCCATACACACAGGGATATGGGACATTTAATTTAAGTATTATGTTGTGTTTTGAAATTCGTGATATAAAAAAATATTAGGAAGTAAGAAATGAAGTTGAAAGTCACGCAATAGAATATCAAAATAGATGTATAAATTATAAATATCAAATACAATATTACAAAATCGCAGTAGTGGAAATGATTTATAAAAGTAGGGAGAAAACGGAATAAAATACATGCACAAACACAATGCAATGGAAATGACAATAAATATATAGTGTAGCAAATTTACACAATAATTATATCATACAAATATACAGTATTGTAGGAGTTAAATGAGCCTCTAACATGTCCTTGAAGATCCTCCGATGCCGATCGACGAACCAAGTGGGAAGAAAAGAATGGACAACTTCAGAATCAAATGAATATGGGCACAAAAGAATAAAATCTATACCCAATAAGGAATCAATGAATGTGAATGAATAGAAGGGACAAAACACTGAGAGATGAAGGAACTGAATATGAGGGGATCAAAATAGGAATCAAATGAGAGGGTATCCAGATTACATGTTGGTTATTCATGTTCATGTGATTAACGTGGTGCGCATATTATCGAGTTAGACTGGCTAGAACCAAGCTTGACTGACATACTAGTCAAACATGACTAACACATTAGCTAAACCAGCTAAACTCCAACATAGTTAGAGCCTAACCTGGGCTCTGATACCACTAAAAACCTGTCACGCCCCGCTTCCCGGAATACGGGAACACAGGCACGTAACTGAGGCCCAGCGAATGATATAAGTACGCCAACTCATATCATCCATAAGCTATACCAGTCTTAGCTCAACAATATAAGAAAATTAATCACAACCACGCAGGGAACATGATCACATAAACGAGAATGAAATTCGATAACCAATTCTGGAATATAAAGACTTACCAAATAACTCGAGAGACTCCTGCTCCAATTGTAGAAGATCTGCTAATCAATGCCTCCTAGAAATTCTCCTTGGCTCACCTGTACTTGATTATCTAAAAAGAAAGAATAATTTGTCCTTAGAGCAAGTACGGACAGCAAGTAGTGAAAACAGAGAGTAAAGGAAACAGGGTACATGAAGAAATATGAATCAAGATCAAATTGCAAGAACAACAATGGTACTAATAGCAATGGTCTTTATCAAGTATGTATGCATGTCAACTAGTTCTATTATCAAGTTGTTTCTCCTAACTAGTGCACGTACTACTGCATCCCATACTACAGGTTCGATGCACGCACAGCAGTGTTCGTTTTAGACTTCGTGGTGGGGTCAACAGAGTGTGTACTCGGGTATATCACGACAACAATATAACAAGATAACAAGTTCACGTCTCCACAAGTAATTCTCCACCTTCCACGCCAAGTTTTCATGTAACAAGATAACAAGTTCACGTCTCTACAAGTATTCTCCACCTTCCACGCCAAGTTTTCATGTAACAAGATAACAAGATAACAAGTTCACGTCTCCACAAGTAATTCTCCACCTTCCACGCCAAGTTTTCATGTAACAAGATAACAAGATAACAAGTTCACGTCTCCACAAGTAATTCTCCACCTTCTACCGAGTACATTTTCTGAGACTGTCCACTACTAGGTCAACCCTTAGAAACCCCGACTTGTTTAGTATTTTATTACTAAGTCATATATCTACATGCAAGTGGTTATAAGAAGGTCAAGGAAACGGTGCGAATGCAGCAACATGATGCATTACACAATAATAAACAAGAACTAGTAAATCTAAAACAACAATTCTCTTTATATTATTTTAACTGGTTTCTAATATAACTGGGTCGAAACCTCAGTACAAGACAGACAGGCAGCATCACATAAATGTTCATCAAGTGGGCAATTATCGAGTTATTGTATCATGCATGTATCAAGATTAATGTACAACAAGTAGTGTGAATTTTTCCAGTATACAAGTAGTGTGAATTTTCCCAGTAAACAAGTCAAGTAAATTTTCCCAGTAAACAAGTCAAGTTAATTTTCCCAGTAACAAGTCAAGTTAATTGTCAAGTTCCAGTCTCAAGATCTCAAGTAAATAGCATATATTTAATCACGGTATGTTTTCCTCATGTATAAATTTATTTATTCATATCAAATGCATGTCTAGGCTTGGGTTTGACTCAATGGATAATAAAAGAAGTCAAGAGTACGTCGGGTTAGCTCGTGTAAACCCTCGATACTCTTAACGAGATGGGACACAAGGCAAATTATCGATAAATAAATTTGGAACTACTTGCAGGAGATCAATTAATTTGAACTAGAATAAAAAGATTAGTTCAATGGACTTGCCTTTTCGTAGTAGTCGATTCGAATAATTAAGAATAACGGGATCAGAATCCCGAGGAACAATCCCAAGAGGCACGTGCAAAGACCATACGAAGACAATCAAACAATAAAGAGCACCCAGCAATTCAGCAAAAGCAACCACACTGGATCGGTTAAAACAGCAAACGACGATACTTGGATCGGGTCCACCAAAACACCAAACACCATTTCGACCAATCAAAACCCTTCTCCTTTTTCTTTAATCTGACTGAGAGAGAGAGAGAGGCGCGGGAGAGAAGCGGCGGCCGGGTTTGGGCGACTGAAGGTCGCGACTGCGACTGGGGATGCGGCGGGCGGCGCGCGACGGCGAGCAACGATGTTGGTCGGGAAGCGACGCAACAGTTGAGACGGCGAACGACTCCGGCGAAGTTCTGTTTCATTTCCAAAAACAGAGGAAGGTGATGACAGCTGCGCGGAATGGATCTTCGATGGGTTCTCGGCCGCGGCGAGGGAATCGGAGGTGATGAAGAGGGCTACGGCGCTTCGCGATGACGACGACGATGGGTGTCGCGACTGGAGGTCGCGATGCTGGCGGCGAGGGTTGTAGACGACGGGAGTGGTCGCGAGGGACGGCGCAGGCAGAGGGAGCTCGAACAGGGAAGCGACGACGCAGAGAGCTCGCGACTGGGGGAGGCTTCGAGTGGTGGTCGTCGAAGAAGACAGTCGGAGACGGAGCGACTGGATGCTCGAGCGGCGGCACTGTGGCGGCGAGCGATAGCAATGGCGAGGGAGCTTCGATGGTGTTCGGAGGAAGAAGACAAAGCGAGCATTGCGGTTGAGTGGACAGCGGAGCTCGACTGGTGGATGTTGAGCGAAGGTGCGGAGCTGAGGTCGATTGCGGTGTGAGGCTGGATGAGAGCGGGAGCTGTCGAGCGGAGGGAAATAGCGATGGCTGCAGAAAGGAGCAGGGGCATCAAGCGGTGAGCGCTCGACGAGGGGAGACGCGACTGGGCTCGAGCGGGAGGTGCTCGGAGGATGAAGACGACGCGACTGAGTGGCGAGAGTAGAAGCTTGAGGTTGAAGACGACGGAGAAGAGCGGATGGCGGCGACTCTGGACGGCGACAATGGCGTCGATGAGGGCGAGAGGCTATCGGCAATGGCGAGGTGAGCGGTAGGCTCGACTTCGGTGGGGCTTCAAGGGGGTTGAAGACGGAGGATGACAATGCTCCAGTCATCGCGGTCGAGAGGCGACGACGACGAAGTCGATGAGGATGACGATCGGGGACAGTGGCGATGGTTTCGGCAGCCATGGCGAGAGCAAGGAGTTGCGGTGAGTGGTCGAAAGGTGGAGCTTCGAAGATGACTAGTCATCAATGGTGAGCAATGACGACGGGGAAGGCAACGGGGCCTGATGTCGAGGTGAGGGACGCGGAGAGATCGACGGCGGCTGCGCTCGAGCGAGGCAGCGACGGGGTGCTCTGCTTCGGGGGTTACAGGGGAAGAGGACGATGGTGGGAAGAGGTGAAGATGGGGAAGATGGAGGAAGACGATCTGTTTTGTTGGGTTTGTTTAGAGTTTTGTTTAGGGGAAAACAGAAGAGGGGGTAACGGGATTGAGAGAGTGGGGGAGAGAGAATAACGGGGAGAGAGAGAGAAAATGGGGGTAGTTACGAGGTAATGGGAAGTGTGCAGGCAAAGTGGGGGAGAAGAAAATATTGTATGCGGTAGGTGTAGAATAAATCTGTATAATAGGAGTAATGGGTTTGGGCTTTACTAATGGGCTCAAATATTTAAATGAGTAATTAATGTATTGGGCTAATCAATTTGGGCTTAGATTAATTAAATAAATGAATAAGATCAAAATACAAGTTTGGGCTTTGGATTAATTTAATAAAATCAAATACGAATTTGGGCTTAGGATAAACAATTGAGTTTCATAAAAATAGTTTACTTTAATAAAATCAATTAGTGGAAAATAGTTATAAAATACTGAGAATGTAAATACGGAAAAATGAATTTTTTTTAAATACGTATTAATGAAAACAGGGGTTACACTGTTGAACAATGCTTTAATCTCAAGAGAGAGAGTCCTCTTACTTCAATATGATGATGATCATAGTTCAACTTCTTACTTGTGAGTATATATGAAAAAAGATACTGTGACGAAACAGTGCCATGTATTTGATTACTGAGCAAAATCACTTCCGTTACATACTCTATTTTCATAATAGTCCAATGTTTGCAACTTATTTTTTTGATCATAAAAGGTTGGCCGCAGCCCCCTGTGTTTCATTAAAAAGTTTTTAACAAAACAAACATCACAAAAAGACCAACTAGCAGGCAATGATATTTATGTATCCTACAGGCGGGCCATGATACTCATTCCCCTTCCCAGAACGGGAGCCTCACCGACTCCCACAGACAACAAAAATACAAACATCAAAATACAATATCCCAAAATACACCGTCAAAAGTCGTCCATCTCCCTTCCCTAGCATTGACAACGCTCATACATTCTCTGGTGTACCTTCCCTATCCTGTGGCTCTTCTCCATTGGTTGGTTGTATCATGTCTGTGTACATATCATTGATCTTCTTCGTTTGTTTTTCACCTGTCGTTTTAGACCAGAAATTTCAGTGTTTGATCTTCTTCGTTTGGCTTTTGTTTGAGTGCCACATTTTATATTCATACGCAATGCACTGGAAATTTCAGTACTAGAACTCAACTGCACATGGCACTTGTAACGCCCCGAATCCCAAATACACTGAATTCGAGATGTTCTACAGGATCTTTACACCTCATTCGTACAATTTTATAAGGAATTTAAAACTTTTATTTCAACAATGATTACATCAGAGTCTTTTACATCAATACGCAGCTGAATTAATAAAATACAACAATAATGAATGCACAATTGTTACAACTTTAACATTTAAGTAATCAACAGCATCAATTCTCTTTATATCTTCATGTAGCTCCAAACCCTGCATATAAAACTGTGGGCGCGTCAGTTGCTTACAACTGACGAAATATTATACACGGCCATCCTCTCTATGCCGGAACAGTATAACGATCCATAAATACTTTAGCAAACACAAACTTGATCACAAACAAAGTTACAAAGGGACTATCCTGTTGATGTCGTGTTATGCGGTGCACTTAGTCCTTAATGCAGTTATTATATTACATGACACTAATGCACACTTGTTCGGATTCTATGCATCCCATACTACATAGGTCCGAGGGCAAGCCCTTAATCGTTCTTCATCTTTGTAGGGTTCAATCCCTCGCCATGACTTAATCTACTACTGTAATTACGGTAGGTATCTTAGATGATCTATGAGTACATGCACGTGTACAGAAAATCCTGAAGGGGAATCCCACGTCATGTCACGACGCATCGTGAAGACAGCCTGTGGCAATTCAGCCTCACTTCATGGCACACAATCCTCTTGCAGTCACCAAACATCCCACAAGCGTCGCCACCGGGACGATAATTCTGGAGTAGTGCCCACGCCATGTCTTGACGCATCAAGCAGACAGTCTGTGGATCACTCTCACACCGCCAATCCGATGGCCCTCATACTCGTATTTTTCTCCTACTTTCATCACACCTTCACTATGTATCTATTGTAATTTCGATAAGTATCCTAGATGTTCTCTGATCTATGAGCCCATGTCCAGACAGTCTGGAGGGGAATCCCACGCACTGACACGACGCATCGAGCAGGCAATCTATGGACAATTCAGCCTCCGCCTTGGAACAAGGGCACCACCCATAGTTACCAAACATTCCACAAGCGTCGCCACCGGGATGGTACTCTGGAGTAGTATCCACGTCATGTCACGACGCATCGTGAAGACAGCCTGTGCATACCCTCACAACACCCATCCAATGGCCCTCATACTTATGTTTTTCTCTTACTTTCATTACATCCCTACAATGTTTGTTTTAAAAGAAAATCATCACAACCTAGAGCTAGCTTACCCTACCGGACTTAAATCAAAACAACAGAGACAGTCAGCCTACCTGGATACTTCTCAAGAGATGCTCAACCCTCAATGGTTAGCTCTCAAATCAATAAATAATACTGCCGGTCACTAGGATCTCGCCTAGCCTCTAGATTCCAACAACTATCTCATTCTAGAGATCAACAATATTTCATAATCAATCTCAAATAACATTTTCATTTCTTTTGTTCACAAACTCTTTCTCAGAATATTTCTTTTATAATCTCATAACATGAGAACGATTTCAATTCGATATCTTTATCAATTTCATCTTTCACATCCTTGTGTACATTTCACAAAAACTCGGTCAAATATTAATAATCATAAAATCTCGTATTCAAACTTAATTAACTTTCATTTGTCAAAATCAAATCCAAACTCAAAACCAAAATAAACAGTTCGGTTCAGTCGACTGGTGATAGTGTCAGTCGACTGTCCAGCGAACATCAAAACATCTCAGTCGGTATCAGTCGACTGTTCTGCTAACATCAAATCATCACAGTCGGTTCAGTCGACTGTTGCCAAGGAGCCAGTCGGCTGTTCCGCTAATACTTTGAAAACTCCAACATCAAAATTCAAGACAGCAGCAGTCGACTGTGAAAGTGAACAGTCGACTGTCCTGCCGACGAAAATCCAATTTCTTATACTTTCCAGTCGACTGTAGAAGGTAAACAGTCGACTGTCAATTACACCAACTACAGCTTGCATGTATTTTTCGACCTTTTAATTGATTTGTACTTCCATATAAAAATATAGATTATTTCCAGAATGTATCCCTTTTAAAAATAATATCGTATATGCTCTCAAATTCACAAATTTTTCACTTTTCAATGAAATCCTTAACATGTATCAAAACATATATCCAATCAATTTTCCAAATAAATTGTTGTCTTTTATCAAAATTACTTTATAAAAATCTCTACACTCAAAAATAGATATTTTGAAGTTAGAACCACACTTCTTTGCTATATTAACGACAGACAATTCTTTTATACACATTTGCATTATTTCAATTACTATTTCAATCACGCATCATACAATTAAAACTTGCCAAATGGCACATATTCTTGCATGCAAGTATTCTAACAATCATCATAACACATTTTGGACCATAAATTTAACAATTCATATCTATCCCAACAATTAAAATTTAGCAATCAATTTTTACAACAACTAGCATGTAACCTCATCATACCAATTCAAATTCAACAAATAAATTGTATATCATCTATCATGTAACATCTACTCCTAAATTAGAAAGCATTCAAGAAACACCCACCTAAAGTTGAAGAAATACGAATAGAAAGCTCCTAGAAAATCCCTTAGAATGCACGAATAGATCCTTCTCCTCCTAGCTCCTTGCCAAAACCGAAAGCTTCAAATTGGGTTGTATAGCCAACCTCCAATGGGGAAAACTCAAAACTACTCAATCTTTTTCTTACTCAAATCTTTTCTCTCTTTAATAAATTTTTATAATGTACTAAGATAAGAAGAACTATGAGGTATTTATACATAATTTTGGGTGGATTGAATGGCTAGGATTAGATCAACTAGTTAGAGAATAAGGGCTAGGATGAATTAGGGAGTTGTAGCAACTACCCATGATGAGATAACTACCTCCACACTACTCCCATTTTCTAAAATTTAAACTTGCTTTTCCTCCTACTTTAAAATCCAAAAATTTAGTTTTTTCCCTCTTTTATGAACAGCCCGGCCCCCAACAATGTGTGCACATCGCACGTGTGCACGTGCACGTGCTTTGTGTACAAAATAATTTATTTATTTAATCTCTTTAAAATAATTTATTTATATATGTAATAAATATACAAAATTAACTTTAAAATTATACTTCTCATGCACAATTAAAATAGACACACACAATTTCATGAAATTCATTTTGAAAGAATAATACGCTTAAAACACGTGCACCGAAACACGTGCGTCGCCCGTACAATCTCAAAAATACAAAAATTGACTTTATCCGAAAAATATTTATAGTTAATTGGGATGCAACATAAAGTATATTTAATATACATTTTCTATGATATACTCAAACATACAGAAAACACGTGTATTGCACGTAAAAATTTATTTTAATTATAATAGACAAAAATTGAATTCTATTTACAAAAATGAATTTAAACATGTTTATAAAAATAAATAATTGAAATTCATTAAAAACTTTGCACGTAACGGTGGAATATCCGAAATCGACACGTGCATCGATAATACGTAAAAGCACGTAAAGAACTCAAAGATTGAAATCTAGCATTTGAGTTGTCTCAAATGGGATTTTAAGAATACGTGATTGCATAGATAATCGGAATTCAAAATGCATATCAAAATGCATTATGGATATCATTAATAATAGTACAAAATGCACGTGCGTAACACCTGAGGGCAAAATTGTCATTTAAATTTTGCGGGGTGTTACAGCACTTGGCATGCATGGCATATTTCTTTAACAACTAGAAATATTCAATATAATCGTTAGTGCTGATCATGCCGATGATGATATTATTCAATTACTATAAAGTAGGGACTGTTAGATATTATTATAGTCCCATATTGGTTGTAGAGTTGTTTTGATATTTGTTCTCCTCCTATATATAGGTGGCATTGTACTTGGTTGAACTCAATTCAATATTCAGTATTATTTTCATCTCTCTGATTTATCTTAACATGGTATCAGAGGAGTGTCAAAAAATACCATATTACCGTACCATACCGTACCATACCATTACCATACCATATATTACCGAAATCTTTACCGAAATCTTGGTAATACCATACCGAAATCTCGGTATTGTACCATACCGAAATTATATGGTATGGTACTGGTACCCAATACTGATACCATGGTATACCGTACCATACCAAGTAATTAATATATATTTAATTTAATTTTTATATTAAAAAACCCAGGTCAGACCTAGGTCCATGCCCATTTTTCTTATTTTCTTTTTCAATTTTTCACCCCAGTTATACTACTACTTCAATTATTCTTCTTTTTTTCCTTCTTCCTTTTTTTTTCTTTGAATCTAGGTCACACACAGTGATTGATCGACGCACTACGCTGCCGAAGCACCACGCTGTCGCGACGCCGCCTACCTTCTTAAGCCCCCATCGGTACGGTATTTTTGGAGGATTTTTTCGAATAATTAGGGAAACTTTAGAGTTTAGTTTGTGTATTAATATAAGATCCATCTTCTTCTTGTTCTTGTTGGGTTTTCTTGAGATCTTGGGTATTATTATTCACAAGTAATTAGGAACTTAGGATGTAAAAGATCTTCTGATTTGATTTATCAAATTAATTTTTGTGTTTTTTAGGAGTTAATATAGGTGAAATCTTATTTATGTATTATATTTGTATCATAATCTTGAAATTGATTTATATATGAATCTTCTAAATGAGATACATACTGAAAAAAGGAGGAGAACAATACACAGAAATGAAAGAACCATCAAATATCATGAATGTTATGAAAGGAAAATAACAATACTGTTGTCATTCTTTATATATGAATCTTCTTAATTTCAGGTATTGTTGTCATTCTTTCTTTATATGCTGAAGCTATCCAATTATATCTAATCAAGCATATTGCAGAATGCTGAATCTAATAGAGTAGCATATTGAATCAATCATATTGCAGAATGTTGAAACTAATTTTCATACATAAAGATACATTATATTGAAACTTATACATCTCTGAAATTGTACAACAATAAAGTCTACAACATTGATTTGTTGTTTGGCCTGGGTGGATTAAAGATTGGGCAGAAAAGATCTTTAGCTAATTCTTTTATTGAGGGTTTAACTATTTACGGGATGAGAAGGCGATGTTGATGTTTTTTTTTTCCATGATCTTAAATTTTGTGTCGATTCTTTATCACTATATCAGGTGATGTATGTTTGTTTGTGAGGATAGTTTTTTTATGTGAATCTGTTTCCAGTTAATCAGTTGAACTGTAGGTTTCTGTATACTATTCGTGCTGGTGTTTCTCTGTTCCTGTATGTGTTTAATTTGTTTTGAGTGAGAATTCTAGAGCTTTTTGAAAGGAACATGCCTGAAGATATTAGTTATTTCAATGGAGTTTTGTGATGATTTCTTCCTTCATTGTTAAACAGAAACTTATATTATTTGGTACTGCTGGCGATTGGGCTCTGGAAACACAGATGTTAGACTAAATTATGGACCGTTAGTTGAGTCTTGTTTGAGAATTGACATTGGCTGATAATTGGAACTTCTTCATATATATATATATATATATATATATATATATATATATATATATTTATTTATGTTGAGCTTATTTATCCTTCTTTTGCCATTTATATGAATGTTAATTTTTTAAGCTAATTGATGTCCGGTAGTACCGAACTCGGTAGTACCAAAATCTTGGCACGGTAATGGTAGAGAAATTTGTGTACCAAGTATTCCGGTACGGTAGATGGTAGAGTAATGATGATACAGTACGGTACGGTATACCACCCCTGTCAGAGCCAATTATCCAAATTTTTCCTTCCTAAATTCTCTATCCAAAAATCATCAAATTCCAAAAGCCAAAGTTATACAAATTTCTTCCCAAAACCTAGAAGGAAAAAAAAAGACTTCCAGCAACTACCTCTCCAACCTCAATCTCCCCTGTGTCCAGATCCAAAGTCGAGATCCTCAATCTTCTATGTGTCCAGATCGAAAGTCGAGATCCAATTCATCAAGAAGACTTCTAGCAACTTCGACCTCTTCAATCTCACCGTCGACCTCTCCAACCTCACTGACGATATCCTCTGTCGACTCCTCTTCCCCATCCAACCTCCACTGTCGTCGACCTAACATCCGGCGACCCAACACCCGAAACTTCGAGTCCCCAACTCCGGCGACCCAACACCCAAATCCCCGATTGTAATCATCCTTGAGTCCCCCCCACCCCATCCTCGTCAGCCCCCACATACCCCTTTCCCCCAATCTCTGAAAACCCTATTTTTTTCTCTTTTCCTTCTAAACCCATTACCCGAAACCCATTACCCGAAATCCATTACCCTCAACCCAAACCCAACCCACTTCTCCCCCCCCCCCCCTTCCCCCCCTTTTTTTTCTTTACTGTTTTTCAAAAAAAAAGCTAAAAAAAAAAGCAAAAAACCAAAAAAAAACAAATATATATATATATAGGTACTACTACTTGATGGCATCTCAGTCTCTCCCATATATTTCTGCCTCCACTGATTTCCCCGAAGCAACCGCCTCTCATTCCTCCTCCAGATTCAAAAAGCAGCAGCAGCAGCGCCACTTTCAGTCTGCCTCCGACCTCCTACCTTCTCCTTACATCATTCCTCACCCTACCCCACCTCTGCTTCTGCCACCGGTAGCACCGCCCTACTCCCTACCCCAACCTAGACACCAGCAGTATCTCCCTCCACATTGTGCTTTCAGTCACAGCAGCGCTAGTCTTATTTCTCCTCGCAGTGCTTCTTCCCTCACATCCTCGGCCATGCCCGTCACTCCGGCCTTGTCGTCTTCTACTGATTGGGCTAATCTTCAGCAACGCCTCATTCAGCTGGAACTACAGCTCATGGGTCAGTCTATCAATGCTGGCTCCTCTGCTCCTGGACTTTCTGCCACTCCTGGTATACATTCGTTCTGGATTTTAGAATCTGGTGCATCACATCATCTCACTAGTAATCAGAAACTGTTCACCACCTACACAACACTTCCCTCTCACTCTCCATCTCTACACAGCTGATGGCTCACCACTTCTTATTACACACTCAGGGACAATTAACTCTCCCACTCTCACATTACCACATGTTCTCTATGCTCCTCATTTATCAATAAACCTTATTTCTATTAGTGGGTTGTGCGATAGTGGTCTTGTCGTTACTTTTGACTCTTTAAGTTGTTCTATTACTGATTCCTCCATCGGTGAGGAGTTTGGGCGTGCTAATCGTCAGGGTCATCTATATTATCTAGATTTTCTTCGTGCTCATCACTCTCCTTTTATTTTTGCCGGTATTGTTTCCTCTGATGCTGATCTGTGGCACAGACATTTAGGTGATATTAGTGCATCACGACTCCAGACTATAGCTCGCAGTGGTAGCCTTGATTTCCTCACTTTTAAACATTTATCTGATTGTCAGGGTTGTCATTTGGCCAAACACATTGCCCTACCCTTTAGTCACAAAAGAACTTCTGAAACCACTCACCCTTTTCAACTTGTTCATTCTGACATATGGGGATCCTTTTCCGTACCTTCGTGGAAAGGCTATCTCTATTATGTTGCCTTCATCGATGACTTCACTAGACATACATGGGTATTTCTTATGCATCGGAGACCTGAGATACCTGACATTTACCGGTTCTTTACAACTATGATTCACACTCAGTTCGGTGTGCGCATTAAGAATTTTCGATCGGACGGTGCACGTGAGTACACTTCCACAACTATGAGATCGATCCTTCAGTCTCACGACACCCTTTTTCAGCAATCATGCCCTTACACACATGAGCAGAATGGTGTAGTTGAACGCAAGCATCGTCACATCCTTGAGATGGCTCGCGCTCTTTTACTCTCCTCTTCCGCTCCTCGTTCTTTCTGGGCTAAAGCTATCATGACCTCTGTTAGTCTCATCAACATTACTCCCTCGTCTGCCCTAGCTGGTATGACCCTTATAAGGCTTTTTTATTATTCACCTCCCGACTATAGTATGCTCCGTACTTTTGGGTGCACCTGTTACGTCCTTCACCCTCCTACTGAGCGCACGAAGCTCTTCGCTGGTGCTGCCAAGTGCGTTCACCTAGGTCTCAGTCCTGAACACCAAGGTTATCGTTATTTTGATCCATCAGCGGGTCGTGTCGGCATTTTTCGACATGTATCTTTTGTGGAAGACTCCCTTCACTACCTGACTCCCCCCGAGGATAATAGATTTCTCGATTCCCCAGTTGTTGCTAGCCCCCCGACTTTATCTTCCCGCATTCCTTTTGATCCCACTCCTCTGGCTCTATTCACAACTCCTGCAGTCCTTACACCTGTTGTTCCCCCTACCGAAACACCACCTGCATTCCCACAGCAGCCAACACCCATCCCACCTACTTTCCTACCGACACATGCACCTACTCCACCGTCCTCATCCCCACACCCTGTCAGTCCACCACCTCTTCGTCAGTCTACCCGTTCCACTTATGGTATTCCTCAGGCACATTATACACCTGATGCCACTGGTCCTTCTGACCAGTTTGGTTTTGCCACTCTAGCTTCCTACTCACCACAGTTTCATGCATATCTTACTGCTATACACTCTACACGTGAGCCCAGAACCTATCAAGATGCAATTCAATACCTGAATGGAGGAAAGCTATTGCATAGGAATTCAGTGCATTTGATCAAACTGGCACTTGGGATATTGTTCCTCTGCCAGAGGGCGTTCAGCCTATTAGCTGCAAGTGGATCTTCAAGGTCAAATATCAACCTGATGGATCTATTGAGCACTACAAGGCTCGTCTAGTAGCCCGATGATTTACTCAGGAGAATGACATTGATCATGATGAGACCTTTGCTCCCGTTGTACAGATGACTACTGTTCGCATTCTTCTTACTGTTGTAGCCATCCGCCAATGGCCGTTATACTAGATGAACGTGAAGAATGCTTTTCTTCATGGTACCTTATCGGAGGTTGTTTATATGGATCATCCTCCTGGCCTTCCTACTCCTCTTCATGTTTGCCAGTTGCGTCGGGCTATATATGGTTTGAAGCAGGCCCCGCGAGCCCGGTTTGAGTGTTTTCACCTTGTCATCACCAAGGCTGGTTTTAGTCAGAGTTCTCAGGACCATTCTATGTTTATGCGATTATCACCGCAGGGAAGGATAATTCTACTACTCTATGTTAACGATATGATCATTACTGGGGATGACTCTGTGTGCATTACATCCACCCAGAAATACCTTCATCAGCAGTTCCATATGAAAGACCTTGACAGACTACGTTATTTTCTGGGCCTAGAGATTGCTCATGGATCTGAGGGGATACTCATTTCTCAACAGAAATACACATCAGATATTATTTTCGTTGCATGTCTCTCTAATAGTCGATTAGCCGATACACCCTTAGAGCTTCATGTGAAAATTCATCCCACAGATGGTGAGCTCCTTCCTGATCCCACTATATACAGGCAGATTGTTGGACAGCTTGTCTACTTATGCATGACTAGACCCGATATTGCTCACGAAATTAGTGTTGTTAGTCAGTTTGTTTCCGCTCCTATATATATCAGTTCACTACGGTGCTCTTCTTCGGATTCTCAGATATCTTCGGAGCACTATTACTCGCTCATTATTCATGCTTGCTACATCCAAACTAAAGTCGAGTGCATATTCTGATTCAGATTGGGCAGGTGATCCTACTATCAGATGGTCTACCACCGGTTTCTGTTTATTTCTTGGTGATTCGCTGATCTCATGGAAAAGTAGGAAACAAACAGTTGTTGCATGTTCTTCGACTGAAGCTGAGTACAGAGCAATGGCCGCTACTACTAGAGAGATTTTTCATGTTCGTTAGCTGTTATCAGATATGGGTGTCACTCTTACAGGGGCTACTCCTCTTCATTGTGATAACTGGAGTGCATTGCACATTGCAAGCAACCCGGTCTTTCATGAGAGAACGAAGCATATAGAGATTGATTGTCATTATGCTCGTGAGCGCTTTGAGGCAGGGACCATTTTTCTCCATTCTGTTACATCTTCCCCGCAGAATGCAGACTTCTTCACCAAATCTCATACTGTTCAGAGATTTAGATACTTAGTAGGCAAACTCACTGTTTGACCCATCGTGAGTTTGAGTGGGGGTGTTAGATATTATTATAGTTCCATATTGGTTGTAGAGTTGTTTTGATATTTGTTCTCCTCCTATATATAGGTGGCATTGTATTTGGTTGAACTCAATTCAATATTCAGTATTGTTTTCATCTCTTTGATTTATCTTACGAGGGAGAATTTGATTGAAAGCAAAACACAGTCAAAGTCTAGAATGAATTTGCCGTCCATCAGTCATTACTTCCTAACAATTTTGATTTTTGAGTCCCAACTTCCCGGGCATTTACTTTTAGGCATAAAAAACTTCTGTTAAGTCCTCCCTATCACTAGATAAATATATAAATGTGGATGAGAAAAACAAAACAAGCTCCCCTCCTGAGATCTACATAAAGCCAACAACTAACATGGAGAAATATGTATGCTTGGAAACAAATTAATTTAGCTACAAAATTTGTCGTTAAGGCATCAGCCATGCGGAGGGAGATATCCATTCCTGTACTGATCTCATTGCCCACCATCATCATCATCATCATCATCGGCTCCACTTCTGTTCATCATAGAAGAGAACATAGAGGAGAGCATACTGGGTGTTCTACATCCTGTGGAGTTCTGAGCATTCGACCCCCCATTCGTTTAAAAGGTGATCCTTACTACTGTGGTGATTCAAAATACGAGCTTACCTGTGATGATAGTAACAAAACAATCCTTGAGTTACCCTTTGGTGAGTATTACGTTACAAATATCTGGTATGACAGTTTTACAATGCAAGTAGTCGATCCCAATCTGGCCTGTGACTGTTGCAGACCTCCCTACCGCTTTCCTTCAGATTTTCCATCTTATATGCAAGATTCAGGAATAGTTCAGCATTCATACAACACAGGCTACTATTTAATGCAAAGGGATTTTGTTAGTTTTATGACATGTTCAAAGACGATCCCCACGTACGATTACATTTATAATGTTTCTTGCATGAGTGGAAACAATACATATGTACTCTATGCATCATATGGAATTTCAGTAGGTGGCCTTCTTCCTTCTTGCAGCTTCCTATCTATGGTCCCTATTGATATCGGTTGTCTTAGTAACAAGCAGCTATGCCTACAGATGGGGTTCTTTATGACATGGGTTGGACACCCCGTTATATCCCATATGAAACATTGTTTTATTACGGCCTCAAGGTGAGGGACCATATATATATATATATATATACCGAATGATTTTGATCTAATATATTATCATGCTCATTACAGTTCATTTTTTACTGAAAGTTTTGTTGTTTGTAATACAGCGAGGTTAAATATTTCAATCAGGGGTGGTCGAATAGCAGTTTCAGCAGTTTCATTTGGGTTTTTGATCCGTTTTACTTTGGAGAAGAACTAATATACTGTCTCACATTCAGCCGACACCACAACCGTGCTTTATTTTTCATCGTGTGTTGGGATACAATAATATCTCTGCTAGGTAAATTCTATCTACCTGATGTTATGCAAATGATCATAGTTGTTTCTCTTATCTATGTACTGAATTATTTTCAAATTCTGTTTTATGTAGTAATTGCTATCATTGCCAGGCTTGTAGTACCAATATTGTCAATTTATGTTTTTCTCGTGCATGAGTATTGGAAAATTATGGTTCCAATCAATACTATAGAAAAATTTCTACAACAGCAGCAGACCCTCACACCAACAAGGTATGCCTACACTGATATCATTGCGATGACAGACAACTTCAAAGAGAAATTAGGCCAAGGAGGATTTGGATCAATTTTCAAAGGAGAGCTGCTCGGTGGCCATCTTTTAGTTGCAGTTAAGTTGTTGGGAAATTCCAAATGCAACGGAGAAGATTTTATTAACGAAGTTGCTACGATTGGTAGGATTCACCACCACCATGTTGTTCGGCTTCTTGGCTTTTGTGCAGACGGTGCAAAGAATGCTCTCGTCTACGAGTTTATGCCCAATGGTTCATTAGATAAGTACATCTTCTCTCCAAATGGGGCACACCGTCGCTTTACAATGGAGAAACTCAATGAGATAGCATTAGGAGTAGCTCGAGGAATTGATTATTTACACAGGAGTTGTGAAATGAGCATCTTACATTTTGACATCAAACCTCACAATGTACTCTTGGATCAAAATTTTGAGCCAAAGATAGCAGACTTCGGACTTGCAAAGCTTTATTCCAAAGACTATAGTCTTGTGTCTGTTAGTGCTGCAAGAGGAACAATTGGCTACATAGCTCCTGAATTGGTATCTAGAAGCTTTGGGTTCATTTCTCACAAGTCAGATGTATATAGCTTCGGAATGCTGTTGATGGAAATGGCAGGTGCAGGGAGGAGGAATGTCGATAACAGTGCTGAGAATTCTAGCCAAGTTTACTATCCATCTTGGATCTACGATCAACTCAAGCAGAGTGAACAATCTGAGATTGGTATAGCTGTTACGGTTGATGGCATGGAAAAGAAGCTGTGCAAAATTGGTCTATGGTGCATTCAGATGAGGCCATCCGACCGTCCATCCATGAGCAAAGTTATAGAGATGCTAGAAGCTGAAGTGGATACTTTGGAGATGGCACCGAAACCTTTCGTGTCTGCCCCAGCTCTTGTACCAGTAAGACAGTCTTACATAGACTCTTCTCTGTCAGAGTCATCAATTATCTCCGAAGATGATTAATAATTGATTATATCATTTAGTTCTGGTTTAAAAATCATGTACTTGCTACTTGATCCTATGCATTATGCAAGGAAATCTTCATACTTCAACTTCTTACATGTGAGCATATTTGAAGAAAGATGCTTCACAATTGATTACCGAGCAAAATTACGTTCGTTACATACTTGACAATTGTCCAATGTTTGCAACTTATTACGTAAGAAGCTTCTCATTGTTGTTATTGAACCGCTCACTTTCTTGATCACCACGAAATTCCAGCTTATATTTAAAGCTATTGCTATTCGGAAAGAATATTTTTTTACAAATCCGAATTGGAGTTTGTTTGTAACTGATGATATATGTATCTATTAGGAAAACTGAGGAACTTGTTGAGTCTTCGACGCAATCAACACAAACCACCAAACAAAACTAGAACGCACCAATCACACAAAGTATACAAGAATTGTCCCAGTTGGAGCTTTCGCCTTAATCCGGGGTAGGAAGAACCGAGATGTTATTTCAACTAAAGAAGATACAAGAATATTACAATTCCCAACGCCCTCTCTCAAGCCTAACTGGAACTTGGTTTCATACTATATTCTTCTATTCGGCACTCAATAGAATCATATCGTTCTAGGAGCTGTTTATATTGTATTTATAGATCTAGAGTGTAACACCCTGTACTTAAGCATGCATATATATAATATTATATAGAAATATATAATAATATATATAGATATATACATATAATATAAGTGAGAAGTGGTTGTTAGCCTATAAAGTAGTCTATGGGCTATGGTTTAATTGGATTATTAGAGAGGCCCATAGGTTGATGCTATGGGGTTATGGCTTAATAATTCATTAAAGGACAAAATAAATATCAAATATGAAGAAGGAAGAAGTGGCTGGTGCTTTGGGCATGAGTTATATATCCCATATTGGAGGAAGTGAGTGTGAGTGAGTGTTTATATAGAATTTACCAAGTGATAAAGGTACCTATATGGTTAACTCACTTTTTGATGGTGCCTGTGGTGGGCGTGGCTAGAGTTTTCTGTCAGTTCTTTCGCGTGTGTGCACACGTAGCCGTGTGCGCACACGTAGCCGTGTGCGCAGCTGAGCTGGGCTCGGGACATTACATAGAGAAACCCTAGTTTAGATATCTTGATACAATAGCCATCCAATGTATACTGAAGAGAGAAACATACAATTAGAGTCGTACGATCTACTCAGAAGTCGAAGTGGGCTTCAATCAAATCAACAAACCTGCACCCAAAAAATTTATCGGTGCCACTGACGGCTGATCGCAACTCCCAGACCATCGACCCGAGAAGGTGACAGTCGACCATCCCTTTCTCTGTTGGTTGCTGCTGCTGCTGACTGTTTCTTCTTCTCTTCGATTCTTCGCTTCGAACCCTCTACTTATATCACCATATTTTCTTCACACCGAATAAGTATGCAAGACATAAAACCTAACAACATCTAGTTCCAATTTCATAATCTCCTTAGGATGTGGATTTTTTCTCGAACTGACCCACTTTTTGAAACTAATTATCAAAATAGACCAGTTTCGAAACTAATTCCGATGATAAACCAGTTTCATAGGCCTCATTCCCAACTGCGCCTCTTCACAAATGTGTTTTTTCAATGCCGCAGTTCCCAACTACAACCTTAGTTCATTTCATATTTGGGCTAGAGAGATTGCAAGACTTAGGTCAAATTTTTCTAGTAATAATGTGTTAAATATAGGATGTAGTTCCCAACCGCGGCCTAAATATAACAGAGGCCGCGGTTATTTTTTTAAAAATTACTGTAGCCTAAAAAGAAAATTATAACAGAGACCACAGTTCCCAACTGCGGCCTCTATTATATTAAAGGCCGCAGTTGCGAACTGCGGCTTCTATTATATTAAAGGCCGCAGTTGCAAAATGCGGCCTTTATTTAACACATTTGGGTTTGCAACACATTGGAGCAGAAAGGGATGGATGATGTGATTGACCCGAAACTCGACATGTCCTTCTTCAAAGAGGAGACCGACAAAGTCCTCAACATTGGCCTCCTCTGCACCAGCTAGCTTCGTATGAATCGCCTGTCCATGAAGGTAGTGATGAATGTGCTTAATGAGCTCATGGAGGATGATGACAAGAAAACCAAGGTTAAACAAGATAAACAGGAGGTTGACTATGGGTGGGCATCGGTCGGTATCCGACCTAATATGGACCATCCACCACCGATCCCAAGATGATCGTTTTTTAATTTTTTTTCATCCTCAACCAATCCGAACCTTAATTGGATCGGTGTTCATCCAAGCCGATTAAGCTCGGTTTGGATTGAATTGGATGGTCAATTTGGAGAAAAAAAAAACTGACCTAGCCAGAAATATGAGGAAATGTAAATTTTTCACTACACATTTCCTAGTACTCTTCTCCATTACTAATGGAGAAACAAAACATCAACAACATCAAAAGTGTCAAAGTGAAGACACATCAAACTCCAGGCCATGAAATTTATAGTATCATGTTTAATAGCACTATTTCTCTCTGACATAAACATTGCACCTGCATATTTGCAAAAAAAATGTTTCGGCCATGAAATTTACAGACAATCAGCAACAACAATGCTTCTCTATAAAAAATAAGATGGCTAGAAGAATTTCAGTATTTTTTACCCCTTCACATTCTTATTCCCAGATATATTCTAGTATGAGAAACAAATCACCAGTCTCAGATTTGCATCATGTAAATTGTAAATAAATACAGTTAGCATCAAGTGAGCTTTCACTAATTTCACCTTTCAAATAATTTAACTATAGAAATCACATGGTCATTGGAACTTTGAACTGAACCTAAAGTCTAAGGAAATTAGATGAGACTCTTAGTATTTTCAAGAAAGACTGGTTTGTATATTCAAAAAATTAAATGAGAACTATATTTTTTATGGACTAATGTATAGAGAACGGTCGGTTCGGTTCTATCGGTTAGTTGAAAGCCCCATCCAAAAACCGAACCGGTCCAACTGGTTAATGAAGATAAAGAATCAGACCAACCCAATCCCCCAATTGGTTCGTTAAAAAACAGATCAGTTTGGGTTGGATTGGTTCGGATTGGTTGGTTCGGATAATAGTTGTCCACCCCTAAGGTTGACTGGAATCCCTCTCCTTACTAGTTACTGTATTCAAGTATGAAAGACAAAAATCCTAACAAAGGAAAATAGTATCGACAAACATGAATCTGAAAGGGTTGTATTGTTTTCCCATTGAACTTCCATTTATTTTTTTCATTTTTTATTTTTTTGTTCTGTTTTTTTGTTGTTGTTCGAGGGCATGGATTCTGTTTGGCTTTTATTCTTGTTTTGATAGTTAAAGGTGGGTTGAGAACCCCTCACGTTTCATTAAAAAAGATTTAACAAAACCTACAACAAAAAATAAGGCTTATGAATTTCAGGAAACCAAACAAGCTGGGTCATGCAACTCATATACCCCAACCAACGAACAATAAATACAACAAAACCTAATCATACTGGTTTCGGACCTAGCCACAACAAGTTTTTCGTACCAATTTGAGCTAATTCTCTCTCATTCCCTAGCTTGTATTCCGGTTGTCCTCGCCGTCACCCGCAACTGCCTTGCCGTCGCCCCCAGCAGTGTCTCATATGTCAACTTCAAGCACCATACGAGAGACACTGTAGGTACCCACCAATCTGACATATCCATGTCCAGATTGTGACCTCGTTCTCACCCCTAGCATCAGAACAGTTGACTAACACCGCCACCTTGCAATAGGGACTGTCGTCGCCCCCGACGGCTCCACAAATGCCTCCTAGCCCCCCTCACATGAGAGAGACTCTAGGCACCCTTCACTTTGACCTGAGAAAATTAAAGTAGAACCCAAAATATAAACTTGCTCGACTAACGTCACCCCACACCAATTAGGTTTCAATTTCATGACAATTGTGATTTGGATATTAAGGAAAAAGAATCGACTCGTTTGGATATTCGAGGACACCATTGATCTGGATTCGGATTTGAACCTCAAATGAATTTAAAATTCAAAACCAAATCCCCTAACCCCCAAACCAACCACTCAGCCTCATCTTTCTCGATCACTCAACCACCTACCACTCCCATCAACAGCAAGAGTTGCCGGCACACGCACCCGTCACGCCCTCGCTAACGTCTGGCTCCCCCTCCCCCCCCCCCCCCCCCACCTGGCTACATCGGCATCCCTTGCTGACCACGCCCCTACCTTAGCCCCTTCGACCACGCCAAAGTGCCATCGCGTGCCAGCAATTTTGCCGCATGCAGCCTTCGTCGCCCCAAACCACGATCACCTCGGGATGCCCCAAACTGCACCCGAAATTTCCCCCCAACAATGTTCACGATCGGCAGAACCTCGTCAATACCGCCGTTCGACCTGCCCCATGGACATGGGCACTATCTCGATGCCCCCTGGCTTTTATTCAATTATCACATTTTGTATTCATAGGCAAAAATGCACTGAAAATTTTAGTAAATCTACACAAAGTACTTGGCATGGTATCTCTTGACGGATTGGTGATATTCAATATACTCATTGATTATTTCAATTAATGTAACCGTAGTGACAATCTTGATTACTGGTGTTACGCCCCGCTTCACAAAAATACAGAATACAGATACGTAACAAAAGCCCAGCGAATGATTTTCATCATCCATAAGCTGTTCAAGAATCTTTACAACATATCACAATATAATCAGAGTCAGAAGCCAGAAAAGTCAACCACATGCACATATGAACCAAATACCAACAAGAATACTTGAAATAAAATATATTAATCTCAAATAGTCATGATCTGAAATACACAATTAATCTTGGGTCACATTGTCCAAATACAAGAATAAATCCAAGTCTCAAAATACAATATTTGTTCAAGCAAACTACAAGAAATAATAACAGTAAAATTCCAGCATCTAGTACATCATGTCACCAATACCGTCTGGAACCTGTCCTCCAAAATCTGCAATTCAACGAATGCAGAAAAGGGGAAAAGAGAAAACACAAGTACCCGTCAATTGCAAGTCGCGGGTCACAAATAATGTAGGATACAAGCACATGGGAAAACTAACTAGTAACATAGTATACTAACAGGTATAGGTAACATGAGTCAAGTGTCAAGTAACAGGTAAGCAGTTAAACGTGTATCTAGTAACAGGTAAATCAGGTAAGCATGTAAACATGTAATCAGGTAACAAGATAATCAAGTAACAGGTATACAGGTAACAGGTAATCATGTATCAGGTAAATAGGTATCAGGTTGTATCATGTCAACTCTTGTTATATTACTATCTAGGTAGCACTTCATGCGCCCCAACTTTTATCACATGGTTGCTACAACAAAACAGTTACGTTTTAGATTTCGTAGGGGACCATACAGGGCAGTGTACTCAGGTATTCACAGAATTACAGAACTCGGTCGGTAAACTTGGTCGGTAAATTTTTCATACAGGAAACACAAGTCTCCTTCCGAGTACACGTTTTTGCACTATATACTACTAGATCTGTCCCATTAAACCCCGGCTTGATTATTTATTATTATTCTTAAATAGGCAGGTATAAGCATGAATCAGTGTCAAACCAATATGGTATAATCAGGTTTAGGTTCAGGGAAACAAACATACAAGCATGGATGATATACATTCACATAAACGAGCAGAATAGTGTATGTTCATAATCAGGACAGCATGACAGATCAGTACTAAAACAGTGAATCTCGTCTCTACAGAAATACAAATATGAATCCATCGAAGGATCTGGAAACTAGACATCCACACGAATCCAACGAGTATAATTAAGTCACATACTAGTTCACAACAACACAGCTCAAAACTGATTTGAATACAGAATTTAGGTGCAGCCAGAAAACAAGGGAACAACTTCAAAAGCATGAAAACAGCATGAAAACACATCAAATAATTCCACGAAAAATTTGGGATATTCTCCTATAGGTATAGACTCAAAATAACAAGTTTCGTAATATTTTAGTAAGTATAGATCAGCCATCAAAAATAAGAAGCAACACGAAAACATAGTTTGACGAATCTGGAATTCTCAACACTGCTATACGAAAACTAAGATATCTCGCAACCAGTGAATCGAAATCCAATTCCGCCAAAATTATATGAAAATAGATAGATTTTACTAACTTTCATATTTCACAAAGAATTCTCATACAGTATAAGGAATTATAGTGAAAACAGGGTTCTTTACTGATCAGTGCGCAAATTACAGCATGATAAGATTTTAGAAAAGAGCATGAAACACCACATAAAACTTATCTTTAAAATTCATCAAAAATCTGGGTAGTCCCTAATATCATAAAGAAACACTAACCAAAATATTAGATCAAGATATTATGTATAGAATAGTTCTTGAAAATAATTTGTTAACAAAATTGACCCAAAACAGAATCTGGAATTGATCGACACGTCTGTACCAAAACATTCATAACTCAGTGATACGAAATCCAAATCAAGTAAAAACAGTGAGGTTTGAAAATAGACAAAATCATATAAATTTTTTTTTTTGGAATTCAAATACTGGCTGTAGCATGGACGAAAACAGCAAATGAAACAGAACAAGCAGCAAATACAGATTTCACACCTCTAACCAAGAACATCATAACTTTCACAATATTGATCCAAACACATCCAAACTTGAAATACAACCTACCCAACATCTAAACATCATGATTTAGGATTACTAATATGTCCACACCTATTATTTTCTCATGGGCATTCAATCAAACACAATTCATACAAGTATTCACATACATGCATCAAAATCAAGTTTTGGGTAAAACCTAGGTCATTATCATATTAAGATTGGTATCATAAGTCATCTATGGCCAATTTATCACAATAGAGACCAAACCCATCAAGGAAAACACAAATTTTGGTCATCTCTAGATCCAACTACACTATATGTGAACCTTTTGACTTGTATCAACCTAATGAATTGTAGTACAAGTTACTTGCCTTATTATAGGATGAAGAACGATCCTAATGCGAAGAGAAGAGAAACCCATGAACCAAATCCTCTCCAAGCGCGAATCCAAGCAATCAACGAGGAAAACTCCCACACGAACAATCTTCTTAATGCAACGCACAAAGTGGAGAATACCCACTTGAAGAAACACCAAGAGAAGGGATTGGTGATGATGTTGATTGTTGATGGTGTGCTTGGTGGTGTATGGAGGCCGAAATCAATGGGGTGGAGTGGTCGGCTATGTGTTTAGAGATGGGGTATGGCCGGTTGTGGGGAGATCTAGTGATGGTCAGTTGATGGAGGAGGTGGCCGGATGCAATGGATGGAGGGTTGCGGTTGTGGGGATGGATGCAAGGCCGGGATGCAATGGAGAGGGAGAGAGAGAGTTAATTAGGGATTAGGGTTAGGGTTTAAGGTGTTAGGGATATTATATATGGGGTGTAATGTGGGCTAATGGGTAGTAATTAGGATTGGAAAAGGTTAATAGTTAGGATTAATGGGTTTTTAATAAAAGTACAACAGGAAAATTTAAATACAATAACTAATAAATATAGTTTATAAAATAATGTAATTTTAACAATAAAAATAAAATAAAATAATAATGCAAATAACCACACTAGCAAAATAATACAGATAGAAACAATATTAATAATAATAAAAATGATAACAACAGTAAAAGTAATAATAACAATAATAAGAACTGTATTAAATACAAAAATCATAGAAAAATAGTTGCAAATTAAATTACTGATCGAAAAAGTTAGATTTTAATAAAAGTTCCAAAATACATTTTGACAAAAGAATTTGAAAACCGAAAAAAAAAATTGCATTTTTTTAAAAAATACAGAAAATACACAAAAATACATTTTTGGGAAAACAGGGGTTACAACTGGCATGGTTGCTTACCTGAGGACTGACAATTTACTAAATTAAAAAGAAAAAATCATAATGGACTGGACCCAGGTGACAAAGGGTAACCCGACCCAAACAATAACAGTATTAATCTATTGCCCTAAGTCTAGGCTAGCTTGGGAGGTTGTATGTGTAGCGCCCCGAATTTGCAATAAATAAACTCAGAAATACGTGGCACAATTTCCATCATCTACCTCAAATGTAATTATAAACACAGTACAAATACAAGAAAATTTAAAACTTTTATCACAACATTTCTTTTACAAGCATAGCGGAAATTAAACACCTTCAATTATATTTCATCTTACAACACAAATCTATATTTACACATCTTTTTACAACATATATGATAACATAAAACATTCTACCACATGCTCCCAACTCCATGCTAATAGTACCTACCTGTGAAACATGAGGCTAGAGATAACTCTAACCCCCAAAACTACAGGGGTCAGCCATAACGGTACGAGTGATATTAAAAGAAATACAACTTAAATGAAACATAAAGAACAAAATCATAGCCAACATATTAACTTGGTAATAACAAATGAAGTATGAAATAACAATAAAAGAAACGTAAATCATCAAGTGAACTAGGCTAAGTGTCAAGTGTAGAAAACAAAAAACAAGCATAAATCAAGTCAAGGAAATCACAAATGCATATGATGAAAACTAATGCACACTTGTCGAATCTATGCTCCCCACTCTACATAGATCCGGTGCAAGCCCTCATCGTTCTCCACTTTTATGGGGTTCGATCACACGTTATGCAACTATCCAACTACAATGACTACTACGAGGTTTAGACATTTTGCAAGTATCGGTTCTCGCCCTTGGAATACTAGAGGCCAATCCCACTCACATGGATCATTCTGTGGCCTATTTCATCGATCGTCCCTGAATACTTGGGACTGCCTCACTCTGCAGGTCATCCTGGAACCCTCATTGCACAAACATTCCATGAGCATCACTCTCGTCCTTGAAATACTGGAGACCGATCCCACTCACGTGGATCATTTTGTGGCCTATTTCAGCTATCGTCCCGGAATACTGGGATTATCTCCCTCATCGGATCATCCTGGAGTCCATAACTCACGTTTGCTCCCATTTCATCATATCACCATCTAGTTCCTGTCCTTACACTTATTAAGTTCATTAATTAACCACAATTTTCCTACAGTTGTTGTACCCTACCGGACTTAACTCAACCAAGCAAGATCAAGGCCCCAACTGGCCATAACCACAAAATCTCAACCACCGGTATACTAGGGTCCCACTCAGCCTCTAGAGTCTCTAAATCACCAGGTTACCACAATATCTCTTATCTTTCAAATTCATTTAATAAGTTAAGAGGATTAAAAAAAATTCAACAATCAAAACCAAGCACCTCCACTCGCAACCATAACCATATAATTTACTCAATAAAACTGAAATAATCTCAATTAAAATTGAAGCATATAGGAGAAGATAGCTCGTAATAGAACACTCTTCAAATCGAAACCATATACCATTTTTAAAAGCACTAAAGTAGGATTCAAATACTTAATACAATTGAGAACACATACTCTCTAGAAATACAAGTAATCTGAAACTAATCACTATGGAAAACAGAGATTTAACATTTATAAAAGTTGAATAAACAATAATTCAAGAAACGAAAATTTGCAGCAAGACAAAAAAATCAAGCTATGTCAGTCGACCGACAGTCATAGTGGAAACTACTGCGGTTGACCGACGGTGCTTAAAGAACAATAAACCCAGCACAAAAGAAGAACATGGAAGTTGACCGTCAAGCGCAATACAAATCGCTGCGGTCGACTGTCAGTATTTAAATGGTACAGTCAGAGACTTGACAGTCGACCGATGGATGCAGTATTAAACACTGCAGTTAACTATCAGGTAGTCTGCTGTCTCCAAAATTCGCAATTCTCACAAACTGATATATGTATATATGTATAAATCTGTGGTTTCATATGATGAAATATACAATATAATAGGCACAATCTTGGCCAAATCTAACTCAGCTCATACATCAATCAATTCTTCTCATAAACTTCAAAAAAATCCAATTTGAAGTCTTAATATTGAAAGATCGGTTTTAAAGAAAATCTTACATAAGAACACTGAAATATAAATGAACGAAGTTATGGTTCTTTACATACAGAGATGTAGATGTTTATATATACGTCAAAACTGAAGCCCATCGTACGAGGGACATACACTAATTAAAATACTCAATTCAAAACTCAATTAAACTCGAATTCTTTCATTTCTCATCAGGTCGAACTCGAATCAATATTGAATCCATTCATTCAAGCTAAACAGTAAATGAACACAGGGAAAGAAAGGAACAACAACTCATACTTTACTACTCGCTCATGTGCATATGTGACCCATCACTTAATAGCATCCCAGTTGTACATGATATAAAATACAATAAGGCAAGTACTTTCATGAAGCAAAATTTAGGTCTTTTCTAATCTAGATAACATTTCATGCAATCTCATACAACCCCTACATTATCTCATATATGATCAATCCAGCATGGCATAAGGAAGGTAACAGTCTTTACGAAATGTCGATTTCCACCTTCTGTACGTGAAGGTTCACACATCAATTTCTACTTCATTCATAAACATGTTGTTTCGATTATTCATTCACTTAGATTCATTTCATAATAGATCTATATTAAGGTCTATAATCCTATAAGTTCTCAACATGCAATCTATTCGATCATTCATCTTATTTCGCATTATATAATCAATTCATCATGTAGGTAATCAACAACCAAGAGAATTATCACTCACTCATCAAATTTATCCACTACATCAAACATACAATCATCTAGCATGCATCCTACTAGACAAGCCATCATGTTCAACAAAACAAGAGATAAAATATCACTCACCTTTAAAAGAGATTTACTTGAAGGAAATAAAGAAATAAGAAAGCCTTCTCCTTCCTTTGCAAAAACTCCAAAATCCAATTCTCCAATCCAAGAAATATGAAGAGAAATTAAGTTTTGATTTCACAACAAACGCGGGGGGGGGGGGGGGGGGGGGGGGGGGGGGGGGGGGGATCGCTGCAGTATATAATAGGCCAGGATGCCCTTTTTTTAGGGTTTTTGGGAAGATTTACAAAATATTATTTTAAGAGATATCTTTACATATATAGTCTTATCACATTAGGTAGTTATTTAAACCAAATGAGGTGGGATTTAGATCCCTCAAATCTCCCCAGATCTGGCCGGCTTCAATTTCAGCTCAGAAAAATCGGTTTTGAAAATTTTGCCTCCAAGTGGCATTTTTGCAAAAAAAGACCTCTTTATTTAACAATATTTGCAAAAAATATCATTAATGCTTTATAAAATCCAGAAAATTTGAAATTAATACTCACGACCAAATATTAGGTCCTCCAATTAAAAATTCTTGACTTGTGTTTCCCAAGAAAATATTTGCACGTGCAAAAAGGTAAATTTCAGACAAGGTTTATTAAATCGCAAAAAATTCACTTTAATTCATTTATTAATTCAAAATCCATTATTTAAAATTCTAGGGTGTTACAGTATGTTTAGGTTTCGGGTTATGGGACATTCCAAATAATACTAAAGATGCTTGGGGTGAGTGGTGTGAGAAAGGTGTTCGTAAAGAAAATAAAGTAGCTTGTGATATAACTGTTGCGGCTACCTTATGGGGTCTATGGCTAGACCGAAACGATGTGTGTTTTCACCAGATTAACTGCAATTTTACCATCATGATGCATAAAATTTTTGCGTAGAGGACAAGCAGGTGCAAAGAAGCGGCCGCGAGTGGATCAGGAGGAGCAGATCGCATGTCAAGGTCGAGGGTCTTGGGAGTTACTTTTATAATTTGAGTTACTTCGTTTCTTATAGATGTTGTGGAACGCAGTTATGTACTCTGTACGTCTTGTTACAGATGCTTTTGGGGATGTGCTACTGGATGTAGGTTTTCTCCTACACCAGTACCGTTTATGTACTACTCTTTTTCATTAAATCTTCATTAATAAATCGGTGATGAGATCACCTTTATCTTAAAAAAAAGTATTAATTTATACTTTATAGAATCTGATATACAAATTAGATATTTGACAAGTCCTTTTGGAAACTCCGAACACTTCAACCCATGTTGCACTAAACAATCCGGGAGCATTTTTTCCACGGACAGAATATGTATTGCCCAAGTCAACAATGACTCTGTATCTGTTTGTTTTTTTTTTTTGTTTTTTTCTGTGGTGCTGAGTGTGCCACTGATTAGCACTTTCTTTGTCTTTGATTTGGGTCACCATGATTTCGTTGTCTCGGTCATGGATTTTCAAGTCCAAATTTGGTGGCTCTTTGCTTTTATGCGTAAGAAAGTCTTGTTAAATGCTTGGAAGAAAGTTAGCTAGAAAAGTTGTCATAAGCCATCAGCATGAGGAAGCAGATATCTGTTCCTTCACTGTTCCCATGGCTCATCATCATCGTCATCTCCGTTGTTGTTGGAAAAGGTAGAGGGGAGCAAAGGGCGTGTTCTTCGTCCTGTGGGCCTCTGAGCATTCGCTCCCCCTTCAGTTTAAAAGGCAATCCTGACTACTGTGGTAATTCAAAACATGATCTTACCCCTGCTATTTACTTGAGCCTTGATGATCTGATTGATATGGATCCTACTTATGAAACAACTCTTGAAGTTACCTGTGATAATAGTAACAAAGCATTCTTAGAGTTACCAAAGTATTATGTCACAAATATTTGGTATGAGAATGCTACAATGAGAGTTGTTGACGCCAAATTGGCAGCTAGCAGTTGCGGACTTCCCCTATGCTTTCCTTATGATGGATCATTTTTTCACTCTGACTTTTTTCCCAATTATGTTAGTTTGGTCAACTGTTCAGAGAAGATCAGCAATAAAACGTACCTGCATGTTCCTTGCTTGAGCGGAAACAGTGCCTATGTGTATGTTTTGTTTGAAGGGTCAGTTGTCGGAGACCTTCTTCCATCTTGCAGCTTCCTATCTGTAGTTCCTATTGATTATCCAAAGGTTCGAAGAAATTCTTCCGTATGCCTGCAGAGTGGATTGAATGTTACCTGGTGGTCTTCATATGTTCGGGAAAAGACAAATCTGACGTACTGTATGAAAAAGGCCTCCCGGTGAGTAACAACCATATCTTTCAGAAAATATTTGGGAAGTTCATATATTCGATTTGCACTTCATACATATAGGTATGCTCTATTACAACTTTGCAGAAAATTCTTTAATTGTTAACAATAACCCTTCGATTTCACTTGCCTCGCATAGTAGAGATCCTTTTTTCCTGATAAGTGCATAGTAGATATCTTTGATAGTATAATTCTGGTATTTTGCCAGAATGGAATATTGCTCAAGACTGTTTTTGTTGTTTGCAATGCAGTGAGATTAGAGAAGATAGACACCAGACGCATACTACTTTCACTTGGTTTCTCAATCCAAATCAATTTGTGATGCGGTTTGTTTCTGGGAGACGTGTGGATGCACCAGGTGTGAGTTCTTACTCGATTTGTATTGAAGGAGAAAGCTACTGGTCGGACGACCCTCGGCTGGCCGGGCGGTACCTGCGACGGGCTTGGAGTGAGGTGGATGTCTGGGCTCGGATCCGAGGCCTTGTGTACCTGCAGACGGTCTAGAAATACCGGGGTTGGTTCCGGTGGCAGACCCTCTGACGATCTAGTCAGTTACTTAAGATAAGAGCAACAGTAACTAGGGTTTTAGTGGCAAAAGTTTGATTACCTGTAAACAGGGGGGAGGGTCTGGTATTTATAGAGGAAGCCAATCGGGTCCAGACCCGTTTGGGGCTGGGCCGGACCCGGTTACCCGCATGGCTGAAGCGGTGGAAAAGCCGGGCGGTATAGGGCTGACGTGGCAGGCGCCGGAGCGGTTTCCGGGCTGGCGTGGCAGAGCTCCGGGCGGTTTTCCGGCGCTGACGTGGCAGATCAGAAGGATCAGATGGTGCGCGCATCTCTGAGGGGATCTAGCGGTCCAGGATGGGCCATGCTATTTCTGACCCATATCAATTTGGATATAAAGTCATAGATTGTCTTTATGGAAACCGTTCTTTACGCTTTGCAGTGGTGCTCATGGATATTGTAATAGGTCTACTGGGAGGTATAAGCCAATTACCATAGATTGCGTAAGCATTTATTCAGTTTTTCATTTCTATGCACTAGAATATTTTCTGATTTCACTCTCTTTTATGCAGTATTTGCAGCCATTGCTAGGCTTGTAATAGCACCATTGTGTATCTCTGTGTTTCTCGCCTACAAGTATTGGAAAATGATTTCTCCCATTAATGCTATTGAGAAATTCCTACAAAATCAACAGACCCTCACGCCCACAAGGTATGCCTACACTGATATCATTGCGATGACAAACAACTTTAAAGAGAAATTAGGCCAAGGAGGATTTGGATCAGTTTTCAAAGGAAAGCTGCTCGGTGGTCGTCTTTTAGTTGCAGTTAAGTTGTTGGGAAATTCCAAATGCAACGGAGAAGATTTTATTAACGAAGTTGCTACGATTGGTAGGATTCACCACCACCATGTTGTTCGGCTTCTTGGCTTTTGTGCAGACGGTACAAAGAACGCTCTCGTCTATGAGTTTATGCCCAATGGTTCATTAGATAAGTACATCTTCTCTCCAAATGGGGCACACCGTCGTTTTACAATGGAGAAACTCAATGAGATAGCATTAGGAGTAGCTCGAGGAATTGATTATTTACACAGGGGTTGTGAAATGAGCATCTTACATTTTGACATCAAACCTCACAATGTACTCCTGGATCAAAATTTTGAGCCGAAGATAGCAGAATTCGGACTTGCAAAGCTTTATTCCAAAGACTATAGTATTGTGTCCGTTAGTGCTGCAAGAGGAACAATTGGCTACATAGCTCCTGAATTGGTATCTAGAAGCTTTGGGGTCATTTCTCACAAGTCAGATGTATATAGCTTCGGAATGCTGTTGATGGAAATGGCAGGTGGGAGGAGGAATGTCGATAACAGTGCGAAGAATTCTAGCCAAGTTTACTATCCATCTTGGATCTACGATCAACTCAAGCAGAGTGAACAACCTTAGATTGGTATATCTGTTACGATTGATGACATGGAAAAGAAGCTGCGCAAAATTGGTCTATGGTGCATTCAGATGAGGCCATCTGACCGTCCATCCATGAGCAAAGTTATAGAGATGCTAGAAGCCGAAGTGGATACTTTGGAGATGGCACCGAAACCTTTCGTGTCTGCCCCAGCTCCTGTACCAGTAAGACAGTCTTACATAGACTCTTCTTTGTCAGAGTCATCAATTATCTCCGAAGATGATTAATAATTGATTATATCATTTAGTTCTGGTTTAAAATTCATGTACTTGCTGCTTGATCATATGCAAGGAAAATTCATTCACCAGAAAATAATGTTATCTTCATAGTGCAACTTCTTACATGTGAGTATTTATGAAGAAAGAAATTGTGACGAAAACAGTGCCATGCAATTGATTACTGAGAAAAATCACTTCCGTTACGTACTCTACTTTCACAATACTCCAATGCTTGCAACTTATTACTTAAGAAGCTTCTCATAGTTTCGTTGAAGCGCTCACCTTCTTGATCACCATGAATTTCCAGCTTATATTTAAAGCTAGAGCTATTCGGGTATAATATACTTTTGCAAATCAGAATTGGAGTTTGTTTTGTAACTGATGATATATGTATCTAGTTCCAATTTCATAATCTCCCCAGGATGTGGATTTTTTCCCGAATTGACCCACTTTTTGAAGCTAATTGTCAAAATAGACCAGTTTCGAAACTAATTTCGATGATAAACTAGTCTGATAGGTCTCAGCTGCGCATCTTCACAAATGTGTTATTCCGATAACGCAGTTTCCAACTACGGTAGTTCATTTCATATGTAGGCTAGAGAGACTGCGAGACTTAGATAAATTTTTTCAAGCAATAATGTGTTAAATTTATGCCGCAGTTCTCAACTACGACCTAAATATAACAGAGGCCATAGTTAATTTTTAAAAAAAATTACTGTAGCCTAAAAAAAATTATAACAGAGGCCACTATTTCCAACTACGGCTTCTATTATATTTAGGCCACAGTTGCGAACTGCGGCCTATATTTAACACATTTTTATTTCATTTTTTTGTCTAAGTCTTGCAGTGTCTCTAGCCCAGATATGAAATGAAGTAAGTTTGCAGAAGGGAACTGCGATCTCACAATCGAAGATACCGCAGTTCGTAACTGCGGCATATGAGAACTGGTCTATCTTCAGAATTAGTTTCAATGGTCTATTTTAAACATTAGTTTGGAAAAGTGGGTCAGTTCGGGGAAAAAATCCAGGATGTGAGGGGGATTTAATTTGGGTACTTGTGTACAGGGGCGAAGGCAGAACAAAATTTTCAGGGGGGCCAAGAAAAAATTCTATAACTATAAATATATAGGTATTTTTTCATAATTTTTAGGGGGGCCAAATAATAAAATTTAATAGATTTAGGGGGGGTTTAAAAAAAATTTTAAAATTTAAGGGGATTTTCAAAATTTTGGGGGGGCCCGGGCCACCCCGGGCCCCCACATAGCTCCGCCACTGCTTGTGTAGATATGGAGGCGTAGATCGATATCCGAATTATGTGGCCCATCTTCCTACTAACACACAACGCCAACTTCTTACCTCCTCATCTGCCCAACTAAACTCTTGGGGCCCTTAAAAATCTTGCGCCTGCTCTGCTACTACTGCTCAAGAGCAACAATATGCTAGATGGGAAATCATGGGTAATGCCATCAGTAGTGCAGGGCGTCCACTTTTGGCCAAAATGTTGTTTAATTTCTTGATTAGTGTTAATAACGCCAAATTCTAAATTTTGGACTACATGGTGGGAACATTTCCCTTGTCGGCTAGAATATGAAGATTGCTTGATAATTGGGATTAAGTGGTTCCCAGGGTCTATGTGCCAAAACCGAATTACTGGAGTCATTCAGGGGATATCGAGGATTGTAGAAATTGGAGTACCTTTCCATGGGTCTTGCATTGGAAGAGATTTTCATGTTCTTCCTGGATAAGATATTTGTAATACCCCAAAATATTTATCATTTAATATTGTTTATAATGCGTAAGTTAATTTATTTATTTAGTAGTAGCCATTATGTAAATAGAAAGAAATAAGATATTTTATATTAAGTATGAATGTATGCAAAAGAATAATTGTTAAGGATCTTTTTTTCTTTCTGTGATCCCTCTTTCTCTCTCTATCTTTCCTTTTCTCGGGACCGCCGCCATTACCCAACCCGCAAAAAAAAATAAAAATAAAAATAAAAATAAATAAATAAATAAATAGAGAGAGAACAGTGGGGAGAAGGAGAAGAGAAGCCAATGGAGAAAGTCACGGTAATATTTTTAATTATTTTATTAGTTCTTATCAAACCCTAGAAACTTACTATATTGATTATATTGTGAAAGCCTAAATCAATAAAATTGTAGGGTTGCATAGTTTAGTTTTAATCCTTCATTCCCCATCAAATGTTTTGATAATTATACTTAACTAGTAATTTACACGTGCGATACACATTTTAATATTTTTAATGAAAAAAAAGGAACTCTGGCGTAGGGAGGACTCGGACCTGAAACCTCATTCACATTACTTATGTACGTGTGTTGCACATGTTGGTAGATTTACAAATGACACTAAGGCCTTCTCCCATTATAATATTAGAGATTGGAGGATTAAATATGAATCATTTTCTTGTTGATTAATTGTTGCAATGCCCTTTTAATTAAGAAAGCTAGGGTTGCATATGCTTCATCTAATTTAACAACCCAGTCAAGAATCTATTACATTTGTTTAGGATTAATGAGTAAAGGGTAGTTAAGTGTGATGCGTGTACTTTGTATTTTCGCGAATTTGTTGATATCGTTATTTAAGTTATGACTATCTTCTAATAGGAGCGGACTGGTATTGAGGATTCCAGTGGAGGACTCATAGCTACTTGTTATTTCGCCGACCACTATAAGTAATTGAATATCTATACTCTGTAGAATGTAATTTCACAAAATACTTATTGTTTTGTAGTGATATTATATTTTGAAAATTGGCTATGATTGTTTTATGTGATTCGGTGTGATGATGTGCAAATATTAAATTGAGATTGATGCATTGTTGGTATGTTTTCATGTATATAAATTTGTGATATGTGAGTGTTATTCGTATGTGAATTGGGGTTAGTAATATTTGTGGATTGCTGATTTAAACTATAACATTATGCATTATTTTGCAGAGTTTGAGTATGGATGTATATACATGAGTAGCCTTATGACGTCATGATTATCGAGATGATTATTTTAAGTTATTACCATATTTTATAGTTGTGTTACTCTTGTGTCAGCATTCAAGTTTTTATCCCGGTATACTAGTCGGGAATCTAAGTAATCCATTTGGCTCTCAATGTGTCCACTCTATGGGTGTTGTTTGTTCCTACCACGAACTGTAGTGACGTTTACCTTGTCAACCGGACAATAAGTGTTGACCAAATTGCACGTGTTATTTGACCACGGACAGTAGTGGTTTTTAATTGTGCAATTTGTTTGTTCCTACCACGGACTGTAGTGGAGTTTATGTTGTCAACCAGACTATAAGCGTTGACCGCATTGAGAAAATGGCGTACCTAAATTCCTTTGCATTCTAGAATACTTGTATCCGATTATTTACGTAGTATAGACAAGAGGACGTTTAATCGATTAATCCAAGATTTTGGTTTGTTGGACCTCCCCACTCAAGGACAGTAAGTTCACCAGGTCTAACCACAAGCATGGTGCCCTGCCCAAGAAGACCATCCTTTCACTTACCTTTTCACCCCTCATTTTAAAAATATTTTTTTATCTAGTACAAGTACCTTATTCCGGTTTGAGGGGACTGTAACAAAAACTCAAAGAAGGGAAGAATTGAGGGTTATCTCTAATAACTCCCTCAACTAGAATCAAACCTGTCAAAATATGGAAGAAAGTTAACCCTTATCATAGTGGGTTAGCTCCTACCTGCTCCCTCCCTCACCTACTCGTGACCACCTTTGTCACCTCAGTCCACCGCGACAACCACCACCTCCTCTCTCCTCCTTCCTCCCCCCCAACCCCTCTCTCACCCTCTCACCATGGTCCTGTCGGAGATCAAAATGAGAGGATGCATGCCCACTATTGGGGTCCATCCACGTCCTCCTGTTGCTTCGCCACCTTCGCCACACCTCATACCCGTATCTTCACTCATCGTGATCCACCACCCATCCCATAGGGAAACCCCCCAGAGGAGTGCAATAGAGAGCTCATACACAATCGCTCCCCCGTGCGTGCACACCGTAGTGAAAACCTCCGACATTATTGGAGAAACACTAGTTATCACCGCTACCCATCACCTCAAATCAAAGGACGAGCTCATAGAGAGGATCCTCCAAATGGCCACTGCAGGCGTAAGAGGAGCCCCCCTTAGACCAACGTCACCCTCTGAGAGATAGGAGGGATCAGCGGAGTTATAGCAACAAGTATCAAAAACAGAAGCAGCAACAATCTCAACATGGACATCACCCACACCCTCAACCCCAACATCACCCTCAACACATGCAATAACAGACTCACTAACAATAACTCCTCCCTTACTCACACAACCTACAAGAACACCAACTACATCAATCCTCTCACCCCCCCTACTATCCCCAACCATCACTCCAAATCCATCAAACCAATCCACACCCATTGCCAGCCTCCCCAACTGCCTCAGTGGGTGGCTAAGGCTCCGCTACAACTCAATGTCGATCGAGCACCAGAGGGGAGTCTATACGACAACATTATGTTGGAGGGTGGACATGAAATGGGTGGGGATTCGAAGGAGGATGAACCATGGGTGGAGGTTGTCAGGAATTCAAAGAAGTGGAACAGCACCACCCCCCTAAAACCATTTGAGAACATGAATAAACAGAGCAAAGGGAAGCACAATGCAGCACATTGCTTCAATTGTGGGGATCTGGGTCTGGGTCACTACGAGAAGGATTGCACAAAAGAGTTCTGATGCCTAAAATACATGAAATGGGTTCATACCTCATACGTTTGCACAAATGTCACAGTTACTCCCGACGACGATGAATGTCTGATACAGAGAGGAAGGTTGCCCAATAACCTCCACACTCATCCAACTAGCTAATAGCCTTGAGACTATCAAACAAGAAGAGAAGTGGCTCCACCAATGGTGTGCAAAAGCTAGAATCAAATCAGGGAGACCATCGGAGAACCATGTCCTTGAAGCCCTCAAACTATGGTGGCCGATGAGAGGTCACTGAAATTGGGTGGCGAAGAAGATGTGCCACATGCAATTTCTTGTTTCATTTCCCTCACCGGAGAAGATGCGGGATGTTATTGACATGGGTACGGTGGACTTCGACCACTTTAAAGCTGAATTCTTTCCATGGTTCCGCAGTTTCAGAGCTAAATTACCATAGGGGGATTGCTATTGGATTTGGATCCATAATGTCCCTCTTCATTTTTGGAAGAGGAAGGCGTTGCAAGAGATAATTTTGGAATTTGAAACCATCGAAGAGATCGATGACAAAACTATGCACTGATCAGAGGTTGTATCGGTTAGAGTCAAAATTCGAAGCTCAGATATCACCCTAATGCCCCGATTTGCAAAAGTTTTCTCTTTTGAAGAATTGTACCTCATTCGATTTTTTCTCGATAAGAAGGTGGCGCAACTGAAAGCACCACCTCCTTCTCCCTCACATAGAGACGGTCAGACTTTTAAACACGTGGTCTTCCCAGAGTGGGATCTCACAATCGACATTGTGTGAAATTGAACGAGCACACCGCAAGCTTATCTGAGAGGCAAGTGAGATGGAGGAGTGCTGGCAGTGTATGGCGACAACCAACGAACCACAAAAAAAACCAGAGAGACACCACAACTGATCGATGGTCAAGATCTAGGTTTGACCAAATCCCCCAATGGTCAGGATAGACTGGAAAAGGTGTGTCAAAAGCTAAGCCACCTTGAACAATTACAACGAAACTAAATTGCTCAGATCTGACATACCCAGTTCTATCTTTGGAAAAAGATGGAAAAAGGAAAGCTCAAAAGGAAAATCAACACAAAGTAGGTGTAGAGGGGGAGCTGCATGTGGAGCAGAATGGAGAGTCAGAGGTAGCTGAAGATGGAAGAGGAAAGAACCCTAAGGCGCTCAACCTCATAAACCTTGCTCAAAAAGTGAGAAAGGTGGCTGCTTTGGGGAGTGAACAAAAGAAGAGAGGAGATGATTTGGGGAAGAAGACAGAAGTTGAAGTGAAATCCCCGTCGTATCCATCTACCCCACTGTCGAACCTTCTGCCTCCCTCTTATCTAGAGACACATAGCCTTCTAACGTGCATAGCACGTGAGTCGGTTCAGCTACCACCCCAAGACAGGCCGGTTGTGGATTTTAGGCCCAAAGAGGGGCCCAACAACTTGAATGTTTTTAGTACAAAGAGGCCAAATTGTAGTAAATGCTCTTAATGTAAATCTGTTAGAAGATTCGGAGAGGCCCAATTGTATTAATTCAATTATGGTACAATGTAGACCAACAACAACCTTGACTCTTGATTCTAGTGGGCCCATTAAGGGGACCAATTTAGAATTTGAGAATTACAACAGTTTGAAGGTGGATGAAGACGATAAAGATGGTAGATTAAACCTTGAAGATGATTACATTTAATCGGATGACGACTCATAGTGCTCATAGGAGATGATAGAGAATAAACATGAGCTCCTTGCTAGGAGTGGTTTGAGGGGTATATCCCCTACACCAGACTTTGTCCCTTCCCTTTCCCCACCACTCAGATGACCGTTTCTGAATCTTCACATACCTGCAAGGGCTTTAGAGTACAGAAAGTTGCTAAGAGGGCTCTTGAGGAGTCCTTAGACGATTATCTTGAGATTACAGCCGTTGCTAAATCTGCTCAGACCAACAGTGGAGGTACGCTTTCTTTTTTAGCATCGATTTTTAACTTTATGACTGATATTGAAATTTTTAATCTAGCCAAAACCTGTGGTCTAGCGGTAGACGATATTGAGCGTAACACCCTTTTTCTTAATAAGGCTGGGAGGTGGATAGAGTTAATCTAGGCAGAATCCCAAACTCTAACTCGAGTCATGATCCCGAACAAGTTATTAATGAGTACACTCTTTGAAATGAGGTCTAGGCAGGCAAGGCAAGAGAGAAATGGTTAGGGATGTTATGAACACATCTAAGGTCAACGTCGTGAGTCTGCAAGATACCAAATTGTCTCATAATGCCCATCACAGATCTAACCCCATTCATTCGATCCATACTGACACTGGATTACTACAAGAAGATGGTGAGATCAAACTGGCCTTCCACACCCACTTCAAGAACTTGTTTGGACGGAAAGTTGACTTAAAAATCCCGTTCAATCAAAAATTTTGGCAAACTAACTCTTAGGACCTAGGCCAAGCTCTATGGTCCATTAAAGCTCCTTTCACTGAGAAGGAAATTAGGGAGGTGGTGTCGCAGCGTGGAAGGGAGAAAGCTCCAGGTCCGGATTATTTCCCAATCCTCTTCTACCATACATTCTAGGAGGAAATCAAAGACGATCTTGTGAACTTGTTCGCCGAGTTCTATGACCATAAACAAGGCTGGGTAGACTCAAATATCCAGAGGTCATTCAAATCCCAAAGAAGGAATATTCCCAATGGGTAGGAGACTTCCGCCCTATTAGCCTCCTTAACTGCTCAGTTAAGATCATCACCAACACCCTTACTACCAGATTGGGAAGGGTGATGGGCAGACTTATTATTCGCGAGCAAACTGGATTCATTAAACGACGATGTATCCTGGACTGTGTGGCTACAACAAAGGAAACTATCCATCAATGCCACATCTT
Source organism: Hemerocallis citrina (assembly GCA_017893485.1). Lineage (NCBI taxonomy): Eukaryota > Viridiplantae > Streptophyta > Magnoliopsida > Asparagales > Asphodelaceae > Hemerocallis > Hemerocallis citrina. The sequence goes on from CM030363.1 coordinate 269,083,336, forward strand.
GAACGGTAGGAGCTATCTCCTTTAGACTGATTTCGAGAAAGTCTATGATTCAGTTGAATAAGACCGTCTTTTGGAAGCACTTGCAAGAAATAGTTTTGGTGACAGGTGGATTAGATGGATCCATAACTGCCTCACCACTAGAAGGACAGTGATCATGGTGATTGGTGGTACGGGAAAACCATTTTCCTGCAAACGTGGCCTTCGATAAGGAGACCCACTCTTCCCCTCTCCTATTTACCATAGTGGCAGACATTCTGAAATCTATGATGGTTAACTGCAGACACGCTGGTTAGATCGCTCATATGGCCAGTGGATACAACCGTCCAGATTGCTCAATCCTTCAATATGTGGACGATACTCTTCTGTTTGGATATGGCGATCTCGGGGAAACCACCACTTTCAAATGAATCCTATACAGTTTTGAAGTGTGGTCCGGGCTCAGGGTTAATTTCCATAAAAAGTGCCCTAATCCCCATTGCTTTATCCCTAGAGGAGGCAAGGGAGCATGCAACCATTCTCAGTTGCACCATTGAGAATTTCCCTATTAATTGCCTAGGGCTCTCGCTGAGACCGGGCAAGCTCAAGAAGGCAGGTTGGCTACATATCATTGATCAGGTTGAGAACAGACTTGCTGGTTAGAAAGGAAAATCATTGTCCTTGGGAGGGAGAATAACTTTAATTAACTAAGTCCTCTTAAACCTACCGACATATTATCTATCCTTCTTCGAAATGCCATGATGAGTTATCCAAGAATTGAGCGCATCCGAAAGTGATTTCTTGGAAGGGGGCAAACTCAGATAGAGGTGGCTATCACCTCATTGGATGGGAAAAAGCGTGCATGAAGAAAATACACGGAGGACAGGATATTATTGATCTTCGAGATATGAATCTAGCACACTTGGGTAAGTGGTGGTGGAAAGCCTTCCACCCTAACGACGAGGGATGGCAAGACTTCGTCCAGGCTTATCTTCATGGGAATGGGACACAAAATCTAGGCTTCAGGGTGGGTCCACGTGTCTCTTGTTGTAATACTCCGTAATTTCTAAAGATATAATATAATAGTATATATAATATAAGAGTAATGGCAGAGTTGTAAATAAAGAGAAGAAGGGGGCCCACGGTTGAAGAAATAGCAGAGCGCTGTGTGTGGTTGCGGTGACGTCACCTGGGGGGCCCACCCAGTTTGGGGGTGAAAAGGCAGCATGAACTTTTGTCTCTTGAGATGTGACGTGGTAGGGGGCCCACTCACGTGGGGGCTTCAGCTGTACTCAAGGGAATTAAGGAGAGATATGATTAAGGATAGTCCCATATCGGGATTATTACTAGAATAATTAAATATAAATATAATTGCCTATGATCAAGAGTCACCTAATTGGTAAACCACCTTTTGAGATGCAGCCTGTGGTGGGCAGTTGTACTATGAATATTAATTTGTCTTCTAAAAATAATAAAAATTGTCTGAGTATTGGGGCGGGGCGTTACACTTGGTTCTGGAAGAGGATAACCAAATTCTATGATCAGTTCAATAGCTGTGTAACATTTTATATCAGCAATGGCAGGCTTACTAGATTCTGGTGGAATAAAGGATGTGGTGACCACACACTTAGAGATCTTTTCCAAGATTTATATGCACAAGCAACACATTGCACGGTAGCCGGAACTTGGAGAAGAAGCTCATGGAAATCAGCCTTTACACAAACCCTTGACTAGGGTTCCCAGCTCAGTTTTAGGGAGCTACAGGCTCATATTGCCAACTCAAGAGTGAAATGTTCACAGGGACCAGATAGGAAAGCCTGGAGACTCGAGAAAAACGGCAAGTTCAGGGTTCAAATACTTCACACTGCATTCATTTCAGAGGTTGTACACCAAAATGGTCGGCAATTATTTGGGAAGCAAAAACCCCACTTAAAGTGAAAGTCTTCCCGCGGCTAGTTCTAAACGACGCAATTTTGACTAGAGAGAACTAGATCAATCGCCAACCGTATATTGATACTTCATGTGGGCTTTGCACTGCATTCATTGAAACCATAGACCATCTGTTTCTGGATTGTCACCGGAGCAAAGTAGTCCTTGTAGATGTCCTCAGAGCCCTGAGAACTAACGAGTATCCCACTAATTACGAGTACTTGTGGACCAACCCGAAATTCATTGCTGAGAGACATACTATGAGAGAAGCTGGTATATCACTATCGCTGGTACAACCTGGGTCCTTTGGCTAAATAGGAATAATTATTACTTTCTTGGGACTAGTATTAGTATTTTTGGTAATTTAACTCGCATTATGCACCTTATTACATTCTGGGCTACTGCTGCAGCGACATGTCCTAGAAGGAGGATTGCTAGTGTCTTCCAGGTAGAGGAATACGATGATGATAAGATCGAGATTGGTCCTATACTTAACTGAGGGATGCATCATTGCTGTACTTTTGTACTTTTAATGGATCCCTACCACCCAGGGCCTGTTGGGGGGATCACGTTGATTGTCTGTACTTTTGATACATTCATGTATGTTCCTATGTTTGTGTAACCCATGTTTTCGTAAAAACGTATTTTCTGTATATTTTTCGTATTTAAAATTTTTGTAAATTATTTTTCCGCTTTCAAATTCTTTTGTCAAAATGTATTGTTGGATATTCTATTAAAAATCTATTTTCGATCTATAATTTTATTGTAACTATTTTCTATGATTTTTATATTGTAATACAAATCTTATTTTTGTTATTATTACTTTGATTTCTATTATTAGTACTAATACTGTTATTATTAGCACTATTATTATTTTTATCATTTTTCTTATTATTATTACTGTTACCAGTATTATTATTATTACTGTTATTTTTATTCTTTTTACCATTATTATTATTATATCTATAAAACCTTAATTGTATATTTTTATTGGATTTAAATACCCAAAACCCTATAACCCATTAGCTATTACCCAAACCCGTTACTGTAATACCCTATTCTATACCCGTTAATACCCCCCTGTTAACCCCAACCCTAATTACTGTGCAAACCCCACATAGCCGCCAACCCCCCTATTCCACTGTTCGTCTTCCCTATCCTCGTCCTTCCGACTCTTCGCCTTCCATCGCCGCTCTTCGACCCTCGCCCTCATCTCCATCACCGCCTCATCGTCTTCCTCTTCGTGAACCTGTCGCCTCGCCACCGAAGCCCCCCCCCCCATATTTATCATCGCACCTCGATCGAACCCATCGCTCGTCATTGCCGAACCATTACCCCTTGCCTATGCCCATCCTCATCCTCATCGTCATCCTCTACCTCTACTCATCCCCTTCGTCGCCTCGCCGTCGCGACCTCCTGTCACCGTCGCCTGCCGCCCACGACAGCCAGCAGTGCCATCGCCTCCTCAGTTCTCCTGCCGAAACAGAGCACCACTCAGTGCCCCCTCATCGCGGTGTCGCTTCTCGACCGCGAGCGTCACCACCCTCACCACTATTGCCCACCGTCGGAGCCCCATCGTCTTCTTCTTCCTCTGGGTTCTCGTCGAACCCATCGAAGCAGAGCTCCATCGCCATCAACCCCATCGCCATCGTCGCTCTTCGTTGACTGCCCCCCAGTCGAGCCCCCTCGACGTCGTTGCATCTCGCCGCCCACAATCGTCGCCGCCAGCCGCCACAGTTGTCTCATCGTCGCTGCGTTGATCAGAAGAGAAGGAGGAAGAAGATTGATTGTTTGAATCTGGGCCATCCGATCTCATCAAGATCGTGGGCATCAACTTGATCATCTTGATCAGATCTGACTTGATCTCAGCCGTCCAACAGTCTCGATCTTGATCGCCATCGAGATCCGCGCCAATCTGATCGATCCGATCTCGATCGTCGATCAACGCCTTCATCCAATCAAGGCAAGTATCTTCTTATACAATTTATTGTTCTAGTACAAGGGTTTAATTGAAAATACTGTAAGTAGATTGTAAATGTGACTCCCTTTTAGCTCATCGTTTGTTGATCTTATTTTGTTCCTTACCAATTCCATGATCTTAAGAGTTACAACCTTTCGTTAATACCTATTACACTTTGATTTGCATCACATGTTAATTTAGACCCATATGAATAATAATTATAAGGCTTTTCATGCAAAAACTATCTTTGTTTGCTGCTATTCTTGTCTTTACTTGCTGTTTCAACCCCGATAACATCAGAATCTGGACTTGAGTACTGAATATGAAAATTAGCCCCAGATGTCTAGTTTACCACCCTTTTGACGGAATTGAATTCCAAGTTACGGTTTGTGAGATATCGCAGATTTACTGCTGCTGGATTTGTAATCGTAGATTCATAAAAACTGCTGCACTACCTTGTTTTAAAATTATTTTAACTATGCTACCTATAAGATAATGACTTGAAATTTTACATGATGATACTGGACACACTAGAGAACATCCACTATTTTTTTTGGGATTAATTAATGAAGTTTCAAACCTATTTCATATGTATAAATACAGTTTTACAAATTCTGGCTGAACACAAATCGTGTGTAGTTTGCTATTTTGACACCTGTTGCTACAACTTTTATGTATCTTATTTATATGTGTTGGAACCGGACAGGAGTCTAGTTTCTAGAACTTCTGACGGATCCACATTTTTTATTTTTTAGCAACGGGAATCATATTTTTGGTGCAGCAACGTCATACTGTCCAGAATTGGAATTCTCGTAGTTCTTAATAATTTTAATTTGTGTTGACCCTCGAATATGCCTTCTAATTATCTTAAACTTGTTCCATGTTCTTAATCATATGTATACTTGACCTGTTTCGTACACTTTCATGCTTGTTTGATGATAATAATAAATAATAAGTCGGGGTTTAAGAGAAAGACCACAGTAGTGGACAATATAGGTAAGTGTACTCGGAAGGGGGTCCGTGTTTCCCAGTACTTGGTTCATGAACTTGTTGTATCTTGAGTGTATTCATGAGCCCATTACTTGGATCATGAACTTGTTGTATCGTTAGTGCATTCATGAACCCATGGTTGGTTCTTGAACTTGTTAGTGCATTCACGAACTTGTACTTGGTTAGTGAACTTCTAACATTATTTTTGTATTCATGAACATTTCTTGCTTGATACTTGATACCTGAATACACTGCCCTATAAAATACACCACTAGGCCTAAACGTAACTATTTGTAAGTAGCAACCATGTGGTAAAAGTATGGACGCATGAAGTGCTACTTAGATAGAATTAAACATTAGACTTAAGAATAACTTGTCACTTGTACACACTTGATACACTACTTGATGCTTGTTACTTGATACTTGTTACTTGACACTTGTACATGATACTTGTTACTTGATGCTTAATACAATTACACGTTCACTTGTTACTTGTTCCACTACTAGTACTCGTTACCCAATCTTGTTACTCGAGTTGTCTTACTTACTAGCTAGTCTCTTGAACTCCACTACTTGTTGCATCCCTATCATATCATGTTATACATTCTTGATTCCAAATCTTGTTTCATATTTTCTTGCACTTATTTCCATACCCTTGCTTGTACTACTTGTGGCCCTAACTTGCACTAAGGGCGTTTGTCTTGTTTTCTCTATTTTTTTTCCTTTTATATTTATATATACCGACGTTGGAGACAAATTGCCTGCTGAAATTGGTGAGCAAACGTTCTAGGCTTCGCTTTGGGAAAAGCTTGCTTTAATTATTTTGTATTTGAGTTATTTATATTTGTTGCTACTTGAGACTTGTAACAGGCTTCTATAGTCCCGAAGTTTTATCTTTTGATTCAGATCTGAAAATTATTTGGGATATTTATATTTTGTTTCAACTATTTTCTGTTGATTAATAAATTATTCATGCATGCGTGGTTGTGTATATTTTTTTATATTCTTGTTATGATGCTGAGTTGATCCTACAGCGCATGAATGATGAAAATCATTCGCTGGGCTTTGTCACGTACTCGTATTCCGTATTCCTTTTGGGAAGCGGGACGTGACAGTTTGTCTCACCCTCACATGTCAAGGGGAGGCAATATGTTTTATTTCTGAAATTTAGGACTCTGTATTTTGCTCAGTATTCTGAGTTTATTTTATTAAGCTTTTTTTAATAAAACAGAGTGGCCACACTCCACTTTTTCCTTTAAAATATACATACATATGTGTGTGTGTGTGTGTGTATATATATATATATATATATATATGGAAGTCTTCCATTGTGCACCACCTATGGTGCACACGGCGTGTGCACTCGGCCTTCCCGCCTTCATATCGTCGATCCGAACCGTTCACATTAATCTATACATCTAAATTAGTCTAAATATGTAAAATAAAATTATTTGAAATTCATTTGCCCATCCATTGAAGTGTTGCAAAATCGTATGGCTGAAAATTATTGTTTTTTTATAGACACATGATGGATGGGCAAATGAATTTCAATTGATTTGATTTTACATATTTAGACTAATTTAGATGTGTAGATCAATGTGAATGATTCGGATCGTTGATACGAATGCGGGAAGGCCGAGTGTCACCCGAGTGTACAAATGCGGAGTGCACAACCGAAGCTTTCCCTATATATATATATATATATATATATATATATATATATATATATATATATATATATATATATATATATATATTGATTGAGGGTTATCAGGTCATGCATGTTTTTTAAAGAAGAATTTAGTTGTCTCTCTAAGTGGAATCTAAATGTTTATTACGGAATTTTTTCAAGATGTCTGTATTGAATCTCATGATGTTATTTCGATCTGTTTCGTTTTGTTCTGCCTTTTTTTTTTTTTGCAAAAATCAAGGTGCCCCCCCCCCCTCTTTCGAAATTATTTACAGAAAGATGACAGTTGTTAAAGTATTTGCGCTCGTGGACTCAACTAAACTTGTCATTCGAGTTTAGTTATTTCATGCTCGCTGTTGCGAAACGGCGAGTTTAGTACTAATTTTTAGGGAAATTCGATGTTCCCAACGGTGAGTTCAATTCAAAATTTTCAATGAAGACTCGCCGTTCGTAATGATGATGACATTTATACTTGACTCGCTGTTGGGAATAGCGAGTTTGTTCAAAATTTTCAATGAAGACTCACCGTTCCCAATGGCAATGACATTTATGCTAGACTCGCTGCTGGGAACGATAATGATGTAAGAAATTTCACAGAGAGTGAAACATTCTATTGGACTAAGTGAATTTTCGAAAAAAATGTTATATAATTTTTTTTTGGAACTAAAATCGTTATTCCCACCGTGAGTCTAGTGTAGATATCCTCATCGTTGGGAACGGCGAGTCTTCTTTTAAAATTTTGAACTAAACTCGCTGTTCCCAAGAGCGAGTGTAGTGTAAATATTCTCTTCATTGAGAACGGCGAGTCTTCATTGAAAATTTTGAATTAAACTCGTCGTTCCCAACAGCGAGTCTAATATAAATATCCTCGCCGTTGGGAACGGCGAGTCTTCATTGAAAATTTTGAACTAAACTCGCTGTTCCCTCTTGCCGTATTCCAACGGCCAGCATGAAACAGCTAAACTCGTTGTTGGGAATGATGGGTTTAGTTGTTGAGTCCACAAGCGCAAATACATTGGCCACTGTCATCTTTCTCCAAATAGTTTCGAAAAGTGGCCTATAAAAAAATTCCAACGTTTTGTCTAAGTACAATATGCCCATATAACGTTTGAAAAAGTACACTAAACTCATTCCTCCGTTAACTTAACCCAATTTGTTAACTTTGAATTATTAATTTACATTTCTACCCTTACCCTTTCATATCTCATTCTCCTTTTTTTTCTCCCTTTTCTTCATTCTCAAACATTAAAAAAAACCAAAACTGAATCTCATTGTTAGATTTAGGGATAATCCCAAAATTATGATTGAGCTTCAGTATACAAAAAAATTCTTTTAAATGTACAGTACAATATGGTTGGCAACTTGGTGACAGATTTCTTACGTATTTCTGGCAATCAAAACCGAATAAGGTAATGACCACTAATATTAGGAGAGAAGCTCCAAAATAATTTTCAGGAAGATACATTAGGGAGATAAATAGTTGTGAAATGTATGTTACCTCCTAGCATCAAAGAATGAAAATAATCAAGGTGCAATCTCTGAGAAGTTCAACTCCAACAATGCTTTTTGCTTCTGCCTACGAACTTCAAAACTCATAAAAAATGTGAACTGTTAATTGTTTCAGAGGAAACATATCTAGAAACGAAAAAATTTAATTTAAAAATAAATAAAAGGAAAAGGAAAAGAAACAACACAAGACTTTAATCACATAGGAAACAAATTATTCAAGGATGTCTAAGTTAGGAATAACTCAGAAACTGTTAGTTTAGGAAACAATTTGGTCAAAATCAATGCAGTATATAATGGATAATATCAAGGCATAAAAACTACAAGCAGCAGCAACAACAAATACTGAAACAAAATTCTTATTGCTAAATAAATAATAGAAACCAATTCATTTAACTGACAACATCTCTAGGATAACCAATGAAACAAATAGAGATCAAAATATGTTTGTTGCCTAGTCAAACAATATTTTACTATACAATAACACAAACTCATCCAACTCTAACACTATCCAAACCAAGCTATTACAAAAAAAGGTGTACTACCCAAACCATGCTACACTCCACGATAACTTCACATGACTTGTCCTCCGAAGCACCTACACCGTTGAGAAAACATAAAAATGAATGTTAGCAAAGTTTGTATAAAAATATTGGTTGTACAAAAAAATAATTGAACTGTGTAATGCTTTTACCTTATCTTAATCTTCCACTAGACATCCAACTCTACCACTTACTCCTCTGCTCCTTCCACCCACTCCCCTACCTCTTCCCCTTATTTCGAGTTGTCGAGTAGAAGGTGGCTTTGGAGGCCTTACAATTTGTTCTCTAGGCTTGTCAATCCTGGGGTTCTTGCAGCTCCTAGTATTATGATTAAACTCCCAACAATTGTGGCATCTTTGAGGTTTGCCTTTGATTGTCATCACCTCCTTATCACCTCTATTTACAATATTTGGTTGCAATATTTCAAGTTTCTCATCCTCGCCTCTCTTTCTCATCTTTTGTGGCCTACCAGATTTCCTTCTCCATATAGGTGGTGGCATTGCACCTGATACTTTGGCCAAAATCTTGCATCTCTAATTGGATAAATGCTTTCTTTGTAAGCCCTCCTATATGCCTCCTTCTTGTACATGTTATCAACGTAAGCTTCTATCTTTCCACCATTTCTTAATATGGTTGTTGTATCATATTTGCAAGGGATACCTAGAAATTGCCATAAGTAACAACTACATGTTCTAGCTTCGATATCCACAATCATACTCTCATTTTCAATAGTAATCTCATACTTTCCATCCACACAATATAAGTGTCAAGCCCCGCTTCCCATTATACGAAAACACAGGCACGTAACTGAAGCACAGCGAATGATATAAATATATCAACTCATAATATCCATAAATTGTACAATACCAATAAGCTCAACAATACAATAATAATCACAAGAACAAGAATATAATGCAATAACCAATACTTGAGATACAAACTTACAGAATGCCTGAGAATATGCAATGTAATAGCAGTAAACGGTTCACCAAGTTCCTTCAGTTTCTCATCATCTGTACATGTATAAACAATAACATAAAATAAAGATGAAGAATACCCGTTAGAGCAAGCTTTGGACGAAAAGTAGTAGCAAGCAGTGAAACAATAAATGATGATATGACAATAAACAGTTACAATTTAGTTGTCCCTTTGAACCGAGATCTTGGGATCTCCAGTCAACTAGGTCGGGTGTCCATTGTATCGACTTATTCTTTCATGGGCTTTAATCTCATTCCCCTCGATGAATTATCAACTAACTCTCTGTTTAACCCTTTGGTTAGCGGATCTGCAATGTTATCCTTTGACTTTACCTAATCCACAGAGATAACCCCAGTAAAGAGTAGTTGTCTAATAATATTATGTCTTCGACGAATATGTCTAGATTTACCATTATACATATTGCTCTGTGCTCTACAAATTACAGATTGACTATCTGAATGTATGCAAATTGGAGACACATGCTTTGTCCACCTTGGAATATCCTCAAGGAAGTGGTGTCACTATTCAGTCTCTTCCGCACATTTTTCCAGTGCGATAAATTCATATTTCATCGTGGATTTAGCGACCACTATTTGTTTCAAGGATTTCCAAGAAACTGCTGCACCACCTAGTGTAAACACATAGCCACTAATGGATTTTAAATTATCACTAGATATCAAGTTCACATCACTGTATCCTTTAAGTACAACCAGATATCTCGTATAATGCAGCCCATAGTTACGAGTAAAACATAAGTACTTCAGTACTCTTGTAATTGCTTGTCAATGCTCGCTTCCAGGATTACTCGTATATCTACTTTGTTTACTCACTGCATAGGCTATATCTGGTCTTGTACAACTCATTAAGTACATTAGACTGCCTATGATTCTAGAGTATTCTACTTGAGAAATACTCTCACTTTTATTCTTGGATAAATTTAAAGTTAGATCTATTGGAGTTCTGGCAATTCCAAAATTATCTTTATCAAATTTTTCAAAAATATTGTCAATATAATGTGACTGGCTTAAAACAAGCTCGTCTGATGTTCTTGTAATTTTAATTCTCAATATAACATCAGCTAGTCTCATGTCTTTCATGTCAAACATTGAGTTCAACATGTTTTTAGTAGATTTAATCATCTTATTATTGCTTCCAACAATAAGCATGCCATCTACATACAAGCATATTATGATATATCCACTTTCAGTGTCTTTGACATATACGCATTTATCACATTCATGGATCTTGAAACCATTCGTCATCATGACATTGTCAAATTTCTCATGTCATTGCTTTGATGCTTGTTTTAAGCCATATAATGACTTCATCAGTTTACAAACTTTCTTTTCTTGTCCTGGAGCTAGAAAAAACTTCAGGTTGATCCATATAGATTTCTTCATCTAAATCTCCATTAAGAAATGATGTTTTCACATCCATTTGATGTACTTCAAGATTGCACAAGGTTGCTATTGCAAGTACCATCCTAATGGAGTTTATTCTCATTACAGGAGAATATGTATCAAAGTAGTCCATACCTTCTTTTTTTCTATAACCTCTGAGTACAAGTCTTGCCTTGTACTTATCAATTGATCCATCAAAGTTTATTTTTCTGTTGAAAATCCATTTGGAACCTAAAGGTTTACTACCTGGTGGAAGATCCACTAGTTCCCAAGAATGATTTTACAAGATAAAATCAATTTCGCTTTTAATGGCTTCTTTCCATAGAGGACAATCATTAAAGCTCACCGCTTCGTTGAAAGTTTGGGATTCACCTTCAAGCATAAAAGTCAAGAAATTTGGACCAATCGATTTTTCCGTTCTCATTCTTTTACTACGATTGGTTCCTCCTCAACTTCTTCATCTTGGTTTTCACTATCGTTATTGATAGTCTGATGTGTTCGTTTGGAAGAACTTGGTTCTTCCTTAGACTTACATGGAAATACATCTTCAAAGAACGATGCATTTCTAGACTCCATTATCGTGTTCTTTGGTATCTCAGAGATATCAGATTTATACACCTAGAACTGATAAGCACTACTATTATGTGCATAGGTGCATAGCCGATTAAAATGCAATCAACTGTTTTGGGTCATATTTTCACTTTTTTAGGTGGATGTACTGCCACCTTAGCAAGACATCCCCACATTCGCAAGTAATTGTAGGATGACTTTCTTTCTTTCCATAATTCATATGATGTTTTTTTCTTCTTTCCTTTTGGGAACCTTATGTAAAAGGTAGTTATCTGAAAAATTAGCTTCTCCCCACAAGTTTGGTGGCAAACCAGAACTTATTAATATTGCATTCATCATTTTCTTCAATGTACGAATCTTTTGCTTAGCAACACCATTGGACTTAGGAGAATAAGGTGCTATGGTTTCATGTATAATCCCATGCTTAGCACAAGTTTCATCAAATGGCGATTCATACTCTCCACATCGATCACTTCTTAGTGCCTTAATTTTCTTGTTGAGTTGATTCTCAATTTTGTTTTTATAGAGAACAAATTTTTCTATAGCTCCGTCCTTGCTTTGAAGCAAATACACATAAAAATATTTTGTGCTATCATCAATAAAGGTAATAAAATATTTATTATCACCTCTTGTTTGTATCATTTTTAGATCACAAATATCAGTGTGAATTAAATCAAGATCTTCAGTGTTTCTTTCAACACTTTTAAAGGATGATCTTGTCAGTGTTGCCTCAACACAAGTTTCACACTTATGTTTAGAATCAATTTGGAATGTTCGTATATGATTCAAGTTAATTAATCTACCAAAGTATCATAATTAACATGTCCTGGTCTACCATGGCATGAATTTGAAGACTCAAGCATATAAGTAGAAGAGCTAGCTTTATTAATATTCTTGACCATGGTCATTACATTAAGTTTAAACATTCCACCACTCATGTATCATCTACCAACATACATTCCACTCTTCGACAAAACAAATTTCTTTGATTCAAACACTAAACGAAATATGTGATTATAAAGCAATGAACCAGATACCAGGTTCTTACGAATTTCAGGAACATATGTAATATTGTTCAGAGTCAGTTCCTTTCCAGAAGTCATTTTCAAGATCACCTTGCATTGGCCCTTGATTTCTGAAGTGGCCGAGTTCCCCATAAATATTTTCTCTTCATTCTCTAATGGTTCAAAAGTAGAAAACATACTTCTGCTGGAGCACACGTGTCGAGTGGCTCCAATGTCAATCCACCATTCCTTGGGGTTTGAACTCATCATGTTCACCTTCGAGACCATAACTAAAAGGTTGATATCAGAAATGTCTTGAGCATACCTTCAACAATATTTGCTTCTTTGTTCATGTTCTTCTTGGGTAGTCTACAATCTGTAGACTTGTGATCTAGCTTGTCACAGTTGAAGCACTTGCCCTAAAACTTTGGCTTCCTGGAGATTCCTCCCTTAGGCCCCAACTTGGACTCCTTGTTGTTGTGCTTTTTGGAACGTTGACTATGTTCCACCACATTAGCCTTGGCTGCCTGACTGATGGCTCTGACCTTTTAAGAACCTCTAATACGTTCATTATGTAGTTCCTACATAAGTAATCCACATTTTTCCAACCATCCACAGCAGCAATGACTTGTTTATTTTGCTCATCTTCTTTAAGATTTGGAGTTTCTTCATTCAAGAACCTTGCAAGATTCAAGGTGGTCAAGTAGAACATCATTTTCTGTTACCACCTCTTAAAATTTTGCTCATTGAACTTCTCAGGTTTCTCCACATGGAAGACTGAGACAGGTACAACGGTTGGCATTAGCACTCGTGCCACAGCAATAGTTGGCACTTGTGCCACATCAGTAACAACAGCATTCTCCGATGCATTTGTCTTAATCTGAAAATACACAACACGACTGTAAGTTTTTCAGAATGAAAAGGAAAATAAAAAGAGTGCCTCAAAATCAAGGAAATAGAAATGAAAGAAACAAAATCTATTTTAAGTTTGTTAAAAAAATTGTTTACAATAGAACGAAGTTTGATCTTAGAGGCACAGAATTAAAAAGGGGAGAGAAGAAGAAAACCAAAAAAATAAAAAGGAAATGAAAATTACTAAAACTAAACTAGTTTATGTCGAGGCTTGTGTACCACACAATCTCCTTAAAACATATTCGCCTCGTCTGTGTGCTGGAGTTTGCTGAGGCATCTGTCTCCCAGGATGCAACAAAAGCAGAGGGTCGACGTAGGCACCACGCCACGCTCTCGAACTGAACAGAGTTTGAAATCTATCACCATACAACTTGACAGAGGAAGTAGAAGAATAGGATAGTGGGGGGAGAGAAGAGTTTCTTGTGTGTTGATTCAGGGTAGAGGGGCCTCTATTTATAGAGCCAAAGGTAAAAATCGTAACGACAGACAATACATTGATTGCATCAACTGTAACGGCAGACATGAGTTTAAAGGCACCAATGTAACGGCGGATAAAACTGAATATGTCGTTTAAGGCGTGAATAAATGGCAGACAAAACCTTTTTTGCATTTTTCGGTCGTTACGGGTCGAGAAAAAAAAACTGTAGCAAAAGGTGGCTCTGTATGGGGTGGGTTCACGTCGGTCCAGCATTCTTGCCCGCAAGACGTGCTGGTGCACACAAGTCGCACAACTCATAAGGGATTTTACTCAAAAAATTGCTCAAAAACTAGTTCGTAAATGGTGTATAAAATACTCATTTTCTAACAATATATTGGTTTCTATCCCAAATATCTATATAATAAAACACAAAGAAAGCTATCAAGTGGCTCTCCTTCAATCCCCCCAAAATCAAAGGCTCAGATCTAACCTCACAAAACACATTTCCCCCCCAAAACTCAAATTCAAATCCCCAAAAAACTTCTTTATTTATTTAATTATCTCTCTCTCTCTCTCTCTCTCTCTATATATATATATTATATATATATATATATATATATATATATATATATATATATATATATATATAGGGAAAAAGGGGTATGAGCAACTTGCTCATTTAGTAAATGAGCAGTTGATGAGGTGGCATGCATGTGATTGGAAAATTCTAAAAGTGGTTAGTTGTTCAATGCATCATATGCATGCCACATCATCAATTGCTCATTTACTAAATGAGCAAGTTGCTAATATCCCTTTTACGCATATATATATACTAGTATAATGTACGTGCGATGCACGTCTAAAAAAAGTAAAATCATCAAATTAAATGAATATATATATTGAATAAGAAAAAAATACTTTATATTTGAATGTTTTGATTTGGGCTACACGTGCGGGGCACATTTATATTTGTTAGATATAATTTGAACGTATGTTATACGTGTTTATATAGTTACAAAGTTCGGGTTTGTTTGTTACAAACCCCAACTCTCCCATTAAAATAGTAGAGATATATATATGAACTTTTATTTACAACTAATTATTGTCATACTATTCAAACTAGAGCTATATAATTGTTGATTTACTGTTTACAAGGTTTTTCGTATGTTGTATCGTTTTGAAAACGTGCCGTAGACACGTGCCCACGAGCAAATCTAGTATATCACTAAAATACAAGCCCAATGTATACTTGGGATAGAAACCAATGTATATGTAGCATTTTTCATGAATATCGGATTTTAATCTTCTCTAGTACTAATAGGTCCGGGGCATAGGTCCAGTGCCCCTCATCCAACCATACATCAAGTCATGTGTGGTTGGATGGGAGTCAAATTCCTGGAGTAGGCTACGAGTTGGTGGAAGTATGTGTGTGACGTGTCAGAGTACTGAATAAATGATGTTGAACTACAAGCTGCGTGATTGGGTATTGTGTCTGCTTGTTGAATACAAGCAGACTTTGAGAGACTCTCTCAGATGACTCGTCTCAGATTATGTCGCGACACTGAGAGACTCAAATGTTTGCTTCTGAGTGATGGAGGAAGCAATGCTTCTTATGAGTAATTAATAACCAAACGAGTTTAATAACCAAAAGAGCTGAGCTTTTGAGCTTGAATCTAACGAGGTTAAATGAATCGAGCGTCATAACCAAGCCTAAATAATCTTACACAAGCTCAAGTAAGATCTATTCATATTCATTCATTAACTAATTGAACATAAATTTATGATTGAATTTGGTTCATTTGATTATGAAACAAGCTTAAGCAAGCTTTACCAAACCAACCTTCGAGCTTAAGAGCATCTATAGTCGTTGGCTATATACTCATTTTTTAGAAAAAATAGAAAAAATGATGCTACAGTGATTCGCTATATACTCAAAATTTGGATATTGGATGAACAGTCGTCTGTTATATTTGGAAAACGGAATGGCTTTTTGGAAAAAATAGCCGACAAAAGATGATCTTTTGTCCGTTCAATTTGACAAAAGATCATCTTTCGTTGCTGGTTTTTTTAAAATTTTATTTAAACATTGGATGGTAGATCATTTCGCGTCACAAATTTTTTTAAAAAAAATGATCGGATGGAAAATGATTTTCCGACCGATCGATTTTTTTTAAAGCACGGACGGATCTACCATCCCATGCATTTCTTCACATTTTGGTGGAAAATATTATATAAACTAGAGCCTATAAATATTTCTGTTTATAGATTAGGTATTAATTGAAATTTAATTAAGAGTTAAGATTTATTTAAGATTTAATAAGATTAAATTAAAATTAAATTAAGAGTTAATTATGAATTAATTAGGAGTTATTTTTTTCCTTTTTTTTTAAATTCTCAAACTGATCCAGTCTTTGGATCTGGCCAGAACTCAGGGAATCAACAAGATGAAGCGACGGTGTCAAGATGAAGAGAAGAAGATGGTTGAGCTGAAGAAGAGGGCAGATGTATCAGTTAGAGTTTAGGTTTAAGTCCTCCAGAGATAATAAATCTTTAGTGGGTTTACTTGCATAAAAGTAATGTAATTTTCAGGAAAGCCCAACTGACTCTTAACTGACTGTCCAACTACGTGCTGTGCACGTAGTTCCCCTTTTATAAATACCCCTTTGTAATCGATTACAGATATGATTTGTTGCTTTTGTTCATCACTTCGTCTTCTTCCTCTTGCATCTTCCTTGCTGTGCTAAGGGTGTAGGGATGCCGAGAAGGAGGGGAGCTTCCGCCGTCGTCACTAATGGTGAACGGCTTGGAACAATGGTATCAGAGCCTGAGAACGATCGCGCAACCGCCATCAATCAAGATCTTGATCAAGAACCGATTCAAGAAGCTGAGAACTCCATTAATTCTAGGTCTGGAGCTCAGTTCGGATCTGGAGCAAGGAGTCAGGATGCACGGGGATCCACCAGTCATGGTGTCGAGCTCCATATGCGCCTCGGCTTGGAAGAAAGGTTCGATAGGTTGGAGTTGGCATTGGATCGCTTCCTTCAAGAACCAAGAAATCTGAGATCGCATCGTAGACGTGAGTCTTGGAGTTCCGATAGTGATGTGGAAGAGTTAGAGGAAGGAAGGCGCCATGGAGAATTTGGAGGTGGATGACGCCGCCATCTTCGACATAGAAGACCGTATCAAGAAAAATCAAGAAATCTTGATCAAGAAAGATCAAGAAACCTTGATCATCATGAGCGTCAATTTGGGAGAAGGGAAGCAAGGTATGAAGGTCGACAACAAGAAGGTAACACATTCTTTCCTAAACATCCTAAAATTGAGTTACCCAGTTTCGATGGAACAGAGGATATTACCAATTGGATCTATCACATGGAGCATCATTTCTATACACAAAGGATCAACCCGTGCGATCGATTGTCTTTTTGTCTCTACTACTTGAGGGGAGAAGCTCTACTTTGGTGGAGATGGTTTGAACAACAGGACGAGGAAGAGATTGAATGGGAAGTGTTGAAAGAAGAGTTGATGTTACAATTTGGCCCTTCTGAGTTAGATGATCCCGAAGCCACTTTGTATAAATTGCAACAAACAGGTACCGTAGTTAAGTATCATAGAGAATTCTTGAAGTATAGTCAGCTAGCAAAACCATTAGCTAAATCTTCTTTAGTTAGTTCCTATATTTCAGGGTTGAAAAGTGAGTTGAGGAAAGAAGTTAAGCTCAAGAACCCTGGCAGCGTACTTGCAGCCTATAGAGAGGCTATAGCTAAAGAAGAAATCATTAATGATCAAAAGAAGGCATGGAGAGTCAACAATCAGAGTAGAGGCACTTTTGTGACTAGCAACTACAAAGCTCCAGTTCCTGCAGCCCTTCCCTTGGCAAACCAGAGCAAGACAGGTGCTGAATTCATGGTGTCAGCTCATTCCAATAGTACTAAACCAAAAGATCAGCAATTCTTGCAGGTTATGAAAGATAGAAGGGAAAAGGGGTTATGTTTTCACTGCGATAAAAAATTTGTGAGATGACATAAGTGTGCTGGTAGAACTATGATGCAAATGATGGGTTCTTGTGAGGGAAGTATGTTTATTCAAATGCTGGGAAATTTAAAGGAGGATACTGATGATACGGTTGAGACGTCAGATGAGGAAAATGAACATAGCATCCCCCAGTGTAAGGAGGAAACCCAGGCATCTAAAGTCTTGAAATCAGCTGATGAAGGAGTAGCAATTATTTCCCTTAATACACTCACTGGTAGCACTACTTTGAGAACTTTTAGAGTTCAGGGAAGCATCGCAAATTACCTAGTGTGTGCTCTCTTAGATACGGGAGCCTCTCACAACTTTATTGATGAAAAGATAGTCAAGAAAACTGGGTTGCCTATAAACCTTCAAGTTAAACTTGATGTTACTGTTGCTGGTGGTATTATGCTGAATGGTCTGGGTCTGTGTGAAGGAGTAACTTTTGTGTGTCAAGGTGCGTCCATTGTGGCAGATTTTTATATATTAGCCATGGACACCAGTCAATTAGTATTGGGGGCACAGTGGATTGAAACTCTTGGTGATGTGGTATGGAATTTGAAGGAAAAAAGAGTTCAATTTGAACTTGAAGGTAGACAGTGCACTTTGAGAGGAATTTCACCCCAAGGTGTTGAAGTTACTTCGGCTAAAGCTATGTCTAAAGCTTTGTTACAGACATAATCTGCATGGTTACTTCAGATGGTAGGCATTCCGACTTATCAAAACAAGCAATCTGCTATTCCACCTCAGGTTCAACAGTTAATAGGAAAATATCATGAGGTGTTTGCTGAGAACATGGGTTTACCTCCAAGAAGAGAAGTTGATCACACTATACCTCTCCTCCCTGGCTCGAAACCAGCCAGTCTCCGTCCATACAAACATCCATGGCATCAGAAAAATGAAATCGAGAAGCTTGTGCAAGAAATGCTGCAATCTGGGGTCATTAGACCAAGTCATAGTCCCTATTCCTCTCCGATTGTAATGGTTAAGAAACCAGATGGCACTTGGCGAATGTGTATTGATTATAGAGCCTTAAATGACATTACGGTGAAGAATAAATTCCCTATTCCAGTTATAGATGAGCTTTTGGATGAGCTATATGGTGCTAAGGTGTTTAGCAAGCTTGATCTCCGGAGTGGATATCATCAAATAAGAATGGATGAAGCTGACATCCATAAAACAGCATTTCGCACTCATGAAGGCCATTATGAGTTCTTAGTTATGCCCTTTGGCTTAACAAATGCCCCCTCCACTTCCCAGTCCTTGATGAACTCTATTTTCAAGCCATACCTGCGTCGATTTGTGTTAGTGTTCTTTGATGATATATTGGTGTATAGTGATGGTATGGACTCTCACTTGGAACACTTGTCTTTAGTCCTGCAGGTTCTTAAAGCCAATAAATTGGTTGTGAAAATCAGCAAATGCTCATTTGGAGTGTGTAAAGTAGAGTATCTTGGTCATATATCAGCTCAAGGGGTTTCAGTTGATCAAGAAAAGATCAAGTCTATTATCAATTGGCCAACTCCTAAATCATTGAAGGCCTTGCGAGGATTCTTGGGACTCACAGGTTACTATCGAAAATTCATAGCTCATTATAGTACTTTGGCTTGGCCTCTTGTGAAGTTAACAAAGAAAGGAGCCTTCGATTGGCAGGAAGAGTCTCAAAAAGCATTTGAGAACATGAAGTTGATATTATCTACTCCTCCAGTTCTCCAGCTCCCAAATTTCTCCTTACCATTTGAATTGGAGTGCGATGCTAGTGCCACTGGCCTTGGAGCTGTTTTGCATCAAGAGAAACACCCCATTGCATTCCTCAGTCAAGAGTTGAAGGGAAAAACTAAATACTTGTCAACCTATGAAAAGGAGATGCTGGCAGTTCTCTTATCTGTAAAAAATGGCGTCAATATTTGTTGGGAAGGCCATTTATCATTCATACTGATCACAAACCCCTTAAGTATCTGTTAGAGCAACGTTTATATATGGAAGCCCAGCATTTATGGTTACCCAAACTACATGGTTATCAATTTCAGGTGGAGTACAAGAAGGGAAAGGAGAATGTGGTAGCTGATGGGCTTTCACGCCAGTTTGAAGAGGTGGAAGAAGCTTCCTTATCAGCAATGATGGTGGTTAAACCAGTTTGGCTAGATCAAATCAAGCATTTGGTACTCACAGACCCCTTTTATGAAAATGTTAAGAAAGTGATTTATGGAGGAACTGATGATAGGTTGGTGATAATAGAAGGGGTAATTTACTATAATGGAAGGATTTTGTTGAGTCCCACTTCGTCAGCTAAGACTCTCTTCATGGAGGAGGTGCATTGCACTCCATAAGGGGGGCATATGGGCATGGACAAAACTTGGTTGCAGCTCAAACAGATTGTATACTGGCAAGGCATGAGAAAAAATTTACGCTACTTCATTAGATCTTGCGATGTGTGCCAAAGGAACAAGTACTTAAGTACATCACCTGCGGGGTTATTGCAACCTCTCCCTATTCCAGATAACATTTGGGACGATATAAGCATGGATTTTATCGATGGGTTACCTCGGAGTGCTGGGTTTACTACTATATTAGTTGTGGTTGATAGATTGTCCAAATTTTGCCACTTCTTACCCGTATCCCATCCTTACACAGCTAAGGTGATTGCCTCTACACTCTTTAAGCAGGTGTTTAAACTATATGGTCTTCCAAAAAGTATAGTTAGCGATAGGGATGTTGTCTTTACAAGTAATTTTTTGCGCGAATTACTAGCCATACATGGAACAAAGCTATGCTTGGGCTCAGCATTTCATCCCCAATCTGATGGGCAAACCGAAGTTATTAACAGAGTCCTTGAAACCTATTTGAGGTGTTTTACAGCCTATCGACCCTGGGATTGGTCGGAGTGGTTAGCATGGGCTGAGTTTAGTTACAATACACATATACATAGCTCTACTGGCATATCACCATATCAAGTGGTGTTTGGAAAAGCCCCTCCAAGTGTTCTATCATATGTTCCTAAAACAGCAAGGGTTCAAGCAGTAGAAGACTCTTTGATTTCGAGAGATTTAGTTCTTCAGTTACTCAAAGATAACTTGTTAAAAGCCCAGCACCAGATGCAGCGAAGGCCAATCAGCACCTGCAGTGACAAGGCATTTGAGTTAGGGGATTGGGTTTATTTGAAGTTACAACCCTATCATCAAGTCTCAGTGGGAGGGAGGAGGATTCACAAGTTGTCTGCCATATACTATGGTCCTTATTTGATACAGGAGAAGATAGGAACTGTGGCCTACAAATTGTAGCTCCCTAGTGAGTCTCGTATTCATAATGTATTTCACATCTCTCAGTTGAAAGCTTTTGTCCCTCGAGAAGGTGAGTCGACGGTGGTGTCCTCAGACTTGCCCCAATACTACGTCGAAGATTCACCTCAACCAATCAAGGTTCTAGATCGCAGGATGGTACCAAGGAGAGGAATTGCTATTACTGAGGTTCTGATTCAATGGAGGCATAGCCACGATAGTGAAGCAACTTGGGAGAATTACTGGGACATATATTGGCGATTCCCGTCCTTTCGTATCGTCCTGGAATCTTTTCAAGGAGGGAGTATTGATCCAGTCTTTGGATCTGGTCAGAACTCAGGGAATCAACGAGATGAAGCGATGGTGTCGAGCTGAAGAGAAGAAGATGGTTGAGCTGAAGAAAAGGGCAGATGTATCAGTTAGAGTTTATGTTTCAGTCCTCCAGAGATAAAATCTTTAGTGGGATTACTTGCATAAAAGTAATGTAATTTTCAGAAAAGCCCAACTGACTCTTAACTAACTGTTCAACCCTCTTATAAATACCCCTTCGTAATCGATTAAAGATATGAATAAGAATTTGTTGCTTTTGTTCATCACTTCGTCTTCTTCCTCTTGCATCTTCCTTGCTGTGCTAAGGGTGCAGCGATGCCGAGGAGGGGAGCTTCCGCCGTCGTCACTAATGGTGAACGGCTTGGAACACAAACGGGAAATGATTCCCCATCCATTGGTTTTTTATTTTTTTAAAAAAATAAAAATTAATGGCCGAGAAATCATTCATCATCCGTTGATTTTTAAAAATAAAACCCAAAATTTGGGTTCAAAGGCTTACAGCTGAAATCCAAGTTTTCCATTTCTATATGCCAAATACCCAAAATTTAAGTCGGAACAACTAACTACATATGCTCTAACAAGCTTATTTATAGCCTATGTGACGTCCATGTAAAATGCTTTTAGTTAAAAACAAGAAATATCATGGTACACAACTATTATATTTTAATATTTGGGTATGGAGTATGGACTGATAGATCAAGATTTTGCAGGTTGAATCAGTTTCAGGGGTTGTTGTTTTACGGATTTTGAATGTGCTTTACTATTTTTGCTTCCAAGTCATAATCTGTACTATTTTAATGGGAGAATTTAGATTTGTAACCAAACAAATCCTAACTTTATAACCAAATAAATCCGTGTAATACACTTAAAATTGTATCCAACAAATACAAGCAGACACCGTGCGTATAACCCAAATCCAAACATTCAAATATCAACCATTTTTTCTTCTTCGATGTATATTTAATTAATTAGATAAGTATACTTTTTATAGCGTGTGATGTAATATACTAGTCAGGTTAGTGAGTGAGTGAGTTCATCAATTCATCCTTTATTTTGGATAAAGGTGCAAAACCAAATCAGCGCAAGATGGTCAGATTTAGCCAGGATTGCCTTTTTTTCCCCCTCATTAATTAACAGGAACTGGTCACCTTCAAGTTACTGTTCGTTTTCTTCTCCCTCTTATCTAGTAACATTTTATAAACAAATACTACATATGGAGATTAATGAGATCCTTTAATGGATTTAGCCCCAAATCTACTTTAAACAAGCACAAAATTTTCAAATTTTCCCATTAGATATCTGACAATCCTCACAATCAAAGATATAAATGTTTAGCAAAAGAAACGAAAATGAAAGTGTACTTGTAAACAATGTAACCGCACTTGCAGAGTTATGGTTGCTAACCCTTTGCAGTATGCCGCACTTCAACAAAAAATAAACCATCTTCGACAAAATCTAATTATCTACATCCTTAGCCTATTATTCCCAGAAACAATATTCACAAGATGTTCATACCAAACCTTCTCTTCTATTAGAGGCTATGTGTTGACCAATTATCAGATAAACAAGCTGCATAATTAAGCTGGGCAATCGTTCAACCCCAGTTTCAGATTAGACATAATTTGGACAACTGATATTACAATGTAATAATGTTCCTGACTGCTTGTTACATGCAATACGATTCTAATGTAAGATTTCAGCATAACATCTATATCGATAAACACAAAAAACATAGTGACACCAAAATGTAATCAGCTTGTCAGAAAAACCAGTAAATAAGTCTTTGTGTAACAAGTTCCCTCAAATAAGTGTCACAATTAAACTAAACAAATTCTCTCCTTCTTCAATCAGTAAACACTAATCTCTTTCCTACATTCTCCATACCAGCAGATATTAGCTATGCTTGCAAAACACTATGAGATGGAATCCAGAGAGTAATACAATAACATAAAACTTAACATGCTCTTTGCACTTGACAATACCAAATTCATTCCCTAAGGGGGCATTCGGTAGGGGGGTTAGTTTCCTAGGAATCTTAACTTAAAATTTAGTTTCCAATGTTTGGTGTGTTGATTTTTAAATTCAGATTCCCAAGAAACTAAGGGTCTGTTTGTTTTAGGTTTTTTTTTTTTTGTGAAATAATATCCTGAGTTGAAGTTTGTTTTAAGTGTTTTTTGGAAACACTATTCAGAATACTGATACCCCCCTCTTTTCGAAAACAGCTCCTTTACTCTCTTCTCACATCTCTCACCTCACGAGTTACTCTCTTCTCACTGTAGTGCTTCTTCTTCCTCTATTCTTTTCCCATTCCAGATCTGAACCTATCTCCCTCTTTTCGAAACCTCCTTCACTCTCTTCTCACTTCTCTCACTTCACGAAGCTCCTTTACTCCTTTTTCCCTGTACGACGTCTTCTTCCTCCCTTCTTTTCCAAAGTAGATCTGAACTAAAGGAGCCCCAAAATCAACGTTTTTGGAATGATTAACTCCCAAATCTAGTCCAAACAGCTGATTCTCTGTCGCTGGCGACTTGAATACTACTCTCCCTTCTGTCGATTTGGTTCGGGGTTGAGCGGTTTCGGTTAAGGGATTAATGGTTTGTACAACCCGTGCTGCATACAGAAAAAGAGCTAGGAAACAATGGGCAAATCGAAGAAAACAGCTACTCAATGTTGAATCTGTTGCTGACAATTTCTTCCTTGTTCAATTCCAATCGAAGGTATGATCCGTGGGGCACATGATTTTGTTGTTTTTCTTTACGCCCTATGACTCAGGTTTTTTTGCGGTTTTGCTTTTTACGAGCTACGAATTTTTAATCTGCTGTTGGCCAAAAAATTTTTTGCCGGCCGTCCAATCTGCATCTTTTTACGAATAATTTGTTGCCAAATTTTTTTTTAACCTGTGGCTTCTTACAACCTACGGTTATCTGATCACAAGTTTAATTGGTGGAATTTGGCATTGTTGTTTATATTTATCGGTATTTTTTCAATATAGATGAGTAGTATGGGTAGGGGGAAGGAGAAGGCGGTGGATGAGGATTATGGGAAGTGGCCTCCTCATATTGTGCATTATTTTGTCAACCTTATGGAGGCTGCAGTTGACAAGGATAGTCTTAAAAGTAACACATTCGACGTAAAAACTTGGAATAATTTTGCTGTACAAATGCAACTCGTGTGTGGATGTTCATTCACGGTTCCACAGTTGAAGACAAAATATCAGAGACTGAAAGCAGAATGGAAGGTTTTTTCAGATATGAAGAAACAGAGCGGTTTCGGTTGGGATGAAGTCAACGAAACCGTTACTTGCGAGAAACCAATTTGGGAACAATATCTTAAGGTTCATATATAATCTCAAAGTTTGCTTTTTGTTTGTTAATCCTTTTTATTATACTTAATCTTGACTTTAATACTTGCATAGTAACAACAAATTCTATTATTAGATGCATTCTGCGGCCAAAAAATTTGCTAACAAGGGGTTGGCAGATTTTGATGCTTTGACCAAAATTATGGAAGATTCTACTGCCCAGGGCAATGTGACAAGGGCTTCCACACAAAGGGTGTACGATGATGATGAGGAGCGGAGGATGAATTATGAGTTTGGCCACCCTCATCAGTCAAACGTAAATGTACTTGATGAGGATGATGATGTACCATTAGGTTCGGGGTCGGGCTCTCGTAAGAGAAAATCCGATACCTCAAGTGGCCGGGGATCAGCTATGTCAATTGTGAAAGAATATATTAGTTCCTGTATGGAAACTCAGGAGGTAAAAAGAAGCAGGTTGAAGAAAAAAATAGAGGTGGATAGTAATGTCTCGACTGACCCTGCTTTGGCCGAGTTGGATCAATGCCAAGATATAATTAATGCGATGACATGGCTTGATTGCAATGAAGCTGTGAAAGCACTAGACCACCTAATTTGTAATCCTCGTGCTTGTCATAGTTTCCTTCGTATGACCCCAGGACAGCAGGAGGCTTGGGTCAAGATTTATGGTCGGCAGTAGCCATCCCATTCGGTTGAATGGGATAAAGAAATCATAATGTGTACTATTTTTTACTATTATTTGCGTATTTGCGTGAGATATATTGTACTATGACGGTTTGATGGTGAAACGTTGTGGTTTTTATTTCATTTACATTGAGTTTTATTTTTTTACCAAAAGTGATTTGCTATAGTAGTAAATGTTTTTTTTTTTTTTTGCGCATAACCTGAGCCTGTGGCAATCTACCATCGCGTAATATGTTAATTTAAATTCTGTAAATATCGTGCACTGTAGTCGTAGTATTAAATTAGTGAACTTTATTACTTTCTCAATTTGATTTCTATCTTTTTGTCATAGTGAGTTACTACTGCAAGTGCAACCTCTGTTATGGACACTTCTTCATCTAGTAGTGACGATGTCGATGAGTTGATGAATATAATCTTCCTAACTAAATTATGTGAAGAAAGTACAACGTCCTCTCCAAAACAAACAGGACGTGAATATTTGAATGAAATGTTAGAGGGTTCCCAGTCCACATTTCATGGAATATTCCGTATGAACCAAGATTGTTTTATGGCCTTGTGTGCTTTTCTAAAAAATGGGAAACTACCTTGAGGAAACAGAGGAGTCTTCAAGACGCAGACGCTTGTCTTTCGAGGAAAGTGTGGCAATTTTCCTGTATATTGTCGGTCACAGTTCAAGAATGCGACTAGTCGCTAATAGGTTTAACCACTCACTTCAAACAATCGATAAGCATTTTACACTTGTATTGAAAGGTTGGGCAAGAGCAGCAACAATACTTATCACTCCCCCCGACACTACACAAGTACATCAAAGGATCCTCAATTCCCCAGACTTTTATCCGTGGTTTAAGGTATTCTGTTACCTTCACCCGTCATGTATTATTAAAGTTTTTTCAACGTTTGCACGTAATATCTATTATTCGAATTCATTAATGTAGGGAGCTATTGGTGCTGCTGATGGCACATTAATCAAAGCTACTGTACCTGCTATTCGAAGCAATGCTTGTCGCTCTCGAAAGGGTATTATCAGTCAAAATGTTTTGGCATCATGTGATTTTAACATGTTGTTCACATTTGTTTACGCGGGATGGGAAGGCAGTGCTAACGATTCTCGTGTAATACAGAGTGCATTAGCACAAAGACTGTTGGAAATCCCACCAAACGATAAATATTACTTAGTAGATTGTGGTTATACTAATATGCCTGGTTTTTTAGCGCCATATCGTGGTGAGCCATACCACTTACAGGACTTTCAAGGGGCCAACCATGCACCAACTCAACCAAGACAACTTTTTAATAAACAGCATGCTAGGCTACGGAATGTGATTGAGAGAACGTTTGGTGTATTCAAGAAGAGGTTTGCCATCTTTAATGACATGCCAAACTACCTGTTTACAAGACAAGTTATGATGGTCACAGCCTGTTGTGCACTCCATAATTTTATATGTAAGCACTCAGAAAACGATGCTTTTTTTAGGAACTTGACGATGAACAATTAATACATCGCCAACAAACTGAAGATATCGCCTCCACATCTCAGGGGTTGGATTTGTCATCTTCCCAATGGAATCGTATGAATAGGAAAAGAGATGATATTGCCATGGCAATGTGGAATGCAGCACACTAATGTAATTTGAATGTAAACATTTTCATTGTATCCTTTTTTCGAAGTGTTTTGAATGTAATGTTTTCTGCAAGGTGTGTGATTTCATCTTGACAATTTATGGATGAACAGGTACTTCACACTGATTCAATTTTGTGCACATGATTGGTCAGAAAAATGAAAGGAATTGTCGGTAGCAGTAAGTGATTTGAAATATAATTTTTTAAAACCTAACAAAGATGATGTCGTAATAGGCAATGATGAAAGGTTTTCATTCAATGTGGAATGTGTCCCTCCCCCACCCCACTGCCGCTTTCTGTTTGGTTTGTATCGACAAGCAACGGATATTGAGATTGGGGTATATGAGTGAATAACCACTGAAATGATGTATAATACCCTTTAAACTGATCTGTGGTTGATGTTTGGAATGAAAGGTTAAGTAAGAATGAATCCGTTGTGTTAAACAATGATGATGAATTCAATTCTTGTTGACGACAATGTGGGAAGGGGATGGGGGGGTGAACATTGTACTTACTGCCAGTAGGCGTGGCATTGTAAAAATGCAGCCCTAATGTGGAGTTTTTATCATTGATTTGAACAATCTGAGCCTACGACAAATATGATTTTCTTTTTCCTTCACAGCAAATATCAGAAGGATTCACAAATCCTGATAACATCATAATACAAGTGCAAAATCAGAGAACACAGCAGAATCAGAGAATACTGCCCAATTCATCAGAACATATCAGATGCTCCCCAAACCATGAAAACATCATAATCCATGTTGTAGCAATCAGGGTGGGTTTCATAATACCAACAAAACATCATAATATTAAAAAAAACCACTACTGGAGTGAAACACAGTATGAGAAGCCATTATTAAATACCCTTGAGCCCTTTACAACACATATACTATTATGAATACTTGATCAGTGTGCATTTAGATTGGGGTGTGCATTGACAATGCTGCTCAGGTTTGTGCGGTATGGGTTTTGCTTTATGATCAGGTTTTGCAAAGTCTTCCCATAGTTGGATGACTGTATAAACTTTTGCATTTGTATACAGTCAGTTTACATTGGCTGTATACAGTCTGTTTGTGGTTTTTCATCTTATTAATGTGTTGTTAAGACTTTAGTCAGTGGCCTATCATATCTATTGTTGATGTGCCTTAGTAAAAATTGAGTATGAAAGGCTTCTCATACTGATTTTGAGGATGAATTATAAGGTTTTGGCCTTGCATTGGCCTTGCATTTGGGCAGTATTCTTTCTGTTAGAATGTGTTTTGAGATGGCGTTTGTTTTAGGCCTTTTTTCGAAACAGTGTTTTGAAAATTGATAGCCCCCTCTTTTCGAACAGCTCCTTTACTCTCTTCTCACATCTCTCACTTCAAGAGTTAAAGCTCCTTTACTCTTTTCTCCTTTACTTCGTTGAGATCAGGTTTCTTCTTTTTTGTGTAGCCAATTTTAAATTGGTTGTACAATCAGTTGTTTCTGTGTGTGGCTTTCCATCTTATTAATGTGTTGTGAAGACCTTAGTCACCTATCTTATCTTGACAATTTATAGATGAACAGCTACTTCACATGCTTCTGTATTGTGACCAACAGTGGTTAGAAGAATGAAAGGGCTTGTCGGTAGCAGTAAGTGATCAAATTTGTTTTTAAACCTAACGAAGATGATGTCGTTATAGTCAATGATGAAAGGTTTTTAGTCAATGTTGAATGTTTCAACCCCCCCCCCCCCCCCCCCCCCCATAAAAAAAAAATAGATATTCAAAATATGAACTATATGTGTGAATAACCACGGAAATAATGTGTAATAGTCCTTAAGCTGATCTGTGGTTGATGTTTAGAATTATGTGAAGTAAGAACGAATCCATTATGTCAATGAAGAATGCTTAAATCAAGTCTTGCTGAAGACAATGTGGGAGCGGGGGGGGGGGGGGGGGGGGGGGGGGGGGGGGGTGGACATTATACTTTGTACTAGTAGGCGTGGCATTGTAAAAAATGCAGCTACTGTATGGAGTTTTTATCATTGATTTGATGAATCTGAGACTGCGACTAATTTGATTTTTTTTTTTTTTGGCTTTTGTCTCACAACTTATTATGGCTTGCATTTAGGATACGGATCATAATATTGCTCAAACCGTGAGATCTGATGCCTTTAAAATCTTGGAACTGATGCCTTCATTGATTCTGTAGCACTGAAGCAAATATTTGTTTAAAAACTTGGAACTGATGCCTTGTGGTAGTGTCCCTGTTTCTGCAATGTGTACAATCTCCTAAATTTCAAAGGTCCCTGTTTGGGCACATAAGTTATGATGTTTTCATGGTTAGTCAAGTCTTATCCAATTTTGTTGGTATTATGAATGCTACCCTGATTGCTAAAACATGGATTATGATGTTTTCATGGTTTTGGGCAACATCTGATATGTTCTGATGAATTGGGCAGTATTTGTTGGTGTGTTTTTTCAAAAAAATGGGCTGTGCATACGGTTGTATATGTTGGGTTGTGCATTGAGATGCTTCTGATGTGTTCTGATGGCTGACACAATGAGGAGTGAGTTATGGAGCTTTAGAAAAGAGGGGGTATAAATTTTTTTGCATTACTGTTTTCAAAAAATCACCCGAAACCAAATGCCATCTGAGCAATTTTTTTGTGGATCCTGATACTACACTTGTATTCTCTGATTCTGCTGTGTTCTATGATTCTGCACTTGTATTATGATGTAATCAGGATTTGTGAATCCTTTTGATATTGGTTGGTAACTCTCTACAATATAATCAGTATATGTATGCTTTTGAGATGCAGTATATGTATGCTGCCGAGGTATTATGATGTGCTCTCATGTTTTGGGCAGTATTCATAGTAGTATATGTGTTGTAAAGGCCTCAAGGGTATTTAATAATAGCTTCTCATACTGTGTTTCACTCCAGTAGTGTTTTTTTTTTAATATTATGATGTGTTGTTGGTATTATGAAACCCACCCTGATTGCTAAAACAGTGAAAGATGTGAGAAGAGAGTAAAGGAGTTGTTTTCGAAAAGAGGGGGGGTATCAGTATTTTGAATAGTGTTTCCAAAAAACACTTAAAACAAACGCCAACTCAGGATATTATTTCAGGGAAAAAAAACCTAAAACAAACAGACCATGTTTTCATGGTTTGGGGAGCATCTGATATGTTCTGATGAATTGGGCTTCATTCTCTGATTCTGCTGTGTTCTCTGATTCTGCACTTGTATTATGATGTTTTCAGGATTTGTGAATCCTTTTGATATTGGTTTGTACCCCACTGACTCTTTATACCACACTGATTCTGATTCTGGAGCTTTATACCACACTGATTGCATTTCTGATTCTGGAGCTTTATACCCCACTGACTCTTTCTGGAGCTTTATACCCCAAAAATTTGGAGATGATCAGTACTGATCCTGTATTGTGATGTTATGATGTTATCAGGGTTTGTGTATTCTGATGTCTGACCCTGTATTGTGATGTCTGATCCTGATTCTGCACTTGTGTATTATGATGTTATCAGGGTTTGTGAATCCTGTTGATATTTGTTGGTAACTGTATTTGGTATACAACAAAATCAGTGTGCACATGCCTTTTGATACTGATTCTGCACATGCCTTTGATACTTAACTGTATACAATATAAAAAGGTACTGCATTGAGATTGGGGTGTGCATTAACATGCTGCAAAGGTGCTCTCAAGATTTGGGTAATATTCTCATCGGTATGCTGTTCTTTTTTGAAAATATTTTAGTTGTGAAGGAAGATACAAAGTGGGAGATGATGGTTTCTGATCCTGAATTTTATTTTGTAGTCTATGCTTTCCGTATTTTATTTTGTTATCTGCTTAAGAATGCTTTCAAGTTTCTTATATTTAGCTCTCAGTTTGCAAAACAAAGAGGGTAACTGGGGGCTTTCTTAGCTAATTGTATCAAAAGAGGGTTGCTGCAAATGTTTGGTTAATCTTCTTTACACTTTGGTTTTCTTTTTTCCTTTTTTTCCTATGATTAATGTAGCTTTTATATTGACTACAGGTACAAGTTTCTTATATTGTTTCTTTGCTTCTTGATCTACCTACTGTATAGTTTTTAAATCAAATTTGTACAAGGAGTTAAGAAGCAACAGCAGCAGCTCCAGGCAGCAGCAGTGACTGTAGGCAACAAATGATGATTATTTTGAAACTTGGTTGTATTGATTGTTTGTAAAAAATTGTAGAACTTATTTTCATAATATATGTATCGATCCCATGCCATTGTTCCTCAGTTTACATGGGATTGTTGAACAATGTAAACAGCAGTAATGAAGTAAGCTTGTTTTCTTGAATAAATTGGTTGAGCATGTTTACATGGGATTGTTTTTATTTTGATTATCTAGTGCTTATTTTCTTGAATAAATTGTTTGGCTCAGCTTTCCGAAATTTTCTTTCATATAATCTTCTCAACAACTGCAGCCTGCAAGGTGAGCATATTCAGTTTATCCAAATATAGTTATCCAAATACTGCATGCAATCCAATAAATCCAAATACTGCTCACATTAAAAAAAAAATACATCCTATTTGATCTCACATGCAATCTTCTATCCGACTACTACTACTACTTGCTCTCACATGCAATCTCAACAAAACAAACTAAAAAATACTCCTCATTTAAGACTGAAGAACTGCAATTACCAAAAGAGGCAATGATAACATCAAAACATTTATCCAAATAGAATAACTGATACATGAACTGAGATTTGTTGCTTCACAAAACCTCACTGAATCTATATTATGTACATACAAGATTTTGAAATAAATTTTGTACTCTAACGTGACGAATCAACCGTGGAGATGATGGCGTCTGATTTTTGCTCGATTCACATGCTGCTCAGGTTTCTTGTTCTCATACTTGTACAACATTGCAATCTAACTGCAACAATTAAAAAAATGTCAGCAAATGATGAATGCAAATTGATTTTAAAAATTGTCAGAAATATAACCGAACAGGTATTAAAGTCTCTTTTTCAGAAAAACAGATTTCAGAAAACGGTTTCCAGCTAGAAATATAACCGAACAGCTATAAAAGTCTCTTTTCAGAAAAACAGATTTCAGAAAACGGTTTCCAGCTAGAAATATAACCGAGCATCTCTTGACTCTCTTTTTCAGAAAAACAGTTTTCAGATAACAGTTTTCAGCTAGAAATATAACCGAACAGCTTTTAAACTCTCTTTTTCAGAAAAACAGCTTTCAGATAACAGTTTTCAGCTAGAAATATAACAGAACAACTTTTAAACTCTCTTTTTCAGAAAAACAGCTTTCAGATAACAGTTTTCAGCTAGAAATATAACAGAACAGCTTTTAAACTCTCTTTTTCAGAAAAAACAGCTTTCAGATAACAGTTTTCAGAAATAAATATAACCAAACAGCTTTTAAACTGATTTTCAGAAAAATAATTTTCAGAATACAGTTTTCAGAAAACTCTATTCAGAAAACTCTTTTCAAAACAACAAAACAAACGCAACCTAAGATTCCTAGGAGATTTTTTTGCCACAATTCCCACAAAAATTTTCACATGGGGTGGGATTCTTAAATTCCCAAGTATTTGGGAAAATGTTAGTTCCTTGAAAATACAAGTATGCCTCCAAAAACTCACCTCTCTCCAGTCTCTTCGTTTCTCCAAAAACTCACCTCTCTCCCGTCAACCATCCGTCGAAGCCCTGCATCCCTCTTCGCCATGAGTCGCCACCAGCTCCGCCTGTCGTCGACGTCCAGTCGCACCCGTCGAGCTGCCGAACCCATCGTCATCCCGTCGTCCAGTCGCTGAAGCAGCCTCCAGTTGTCGCCGCTCGCCGCCCTCGTCAGTCAGCGCGTCGCAGTTAGGGCAGCAAACGAACCGAGCTATTCACGAACTACTCGACTCGGGCTCGGTTAAAGCTCAGTCAAAGCTCAGCTCGTGTCGAGCTCAAGCCGAGCTCGAGCTTGAAGGTACGTGGGTTTTAGGCAGAAGCTCGCGAGTATTCGGCTCGAACTCGGACAAAGCTCGGTCAAAGCTCGACTCGTATCGACCTCGAGCCTGAAAGTGAGCTCGATACATAAACGGGCCGAGCTCGAGCCTCGAGGTATTTGGCTCGACTCGGCTCGTTTGCAGCCCTAGTCGCAGTTCACCGCCCCGTGCACCACCTCGACAGCCGCCGCCGTTGCCGCTGACAATCCCGTTGTTGCTGCTGTCATTTTGTTGTTTGCTGTTTTCAACGGCCGTGCACCACCTCGACAACCGAGGATGAGAGAGATATTTTGGATAATAAGATTAATATTCCCAGGAAATATGTAACACAACCAAACATAAGAAATTAAGTTTCCAACTAACATTCCCAGATATGTTTAAGACATGCTAAACATGTTTTAAACATTCATTGGAATCATAAATCCTAGGAAACATAAATCCCAGGATTTATGATTCCAGGGAGCAAAAAAAATTTCCTTGTACCAAACGCCCCCTTAAAAAAAGGGATAATACCACATTCACCAATTTTCAATTCACACAGTATAATGAGCACAAAACTTAATCCTACAACCATATGTCTGCGAAGAGAGTTGAAGATGAAATGATGGTTATAGTCAAATTTATTCAATTTATGAAAAATGTTCAAAAACATGAAAAGAAAAGGAAACAAAAGTGAATCTACTACTTTATGTTTTTCCCACATCACTCACTATCAAATGTCTTAATTCCATACTTCTCGCTCACAAATGGCTATTTCTATATAGGCAAAAAGTTAGAATCAAAGCTCTTGTTGCTGGAGATGGTTGTCAAGTGTTTTTATTTGGTTGTGGAGAAGGTTGTAAAGTGTTTAAATTGTGATGAAGTTGTGCGAAAGAAAGTTAGCCCAAAACTTGTGTAAGAATGGTCTTCGGTCTAATGAATATGGTATTTTAATATGAGTTTAAATTTTATCATCTAGTGTTATGAGAAATGAATTTAAGAAGAAGAATGAAAGGTTTGAGAAGCTAAGGTGAACTAGAATAGTCGTAGTCAATCAGAACTAAAAACATCTGAAGCTAACATAAGTATGTTTTTTGGACTGAGGCTCACTAACAATGTAATCAAGGACTCAGGATATATTGAATAGCAATTTGTTTGTGAGTTATATGGAATTAGGACATTTGTTAGCTAACTTTTTCTAAGGAGAACAACTAGACATATAGTTTAATTTGTTAGCTAAACTTTAACAAAGCAATATGGTGTGCCTGCGAAGATTCATTCCATGTTAGTGAAGTAAGAATGTTACTAACTGCACAACCTTATACAGTTATAGGTACTCTTTATTCCTATTCCCCACATCCCTATCATTCTCTTTTCTTCCAAATTTCAACTCCTTCCATCACAAGAGCCATAATCCTTCAACTTCTTATAAGAGATTCAATCTTAATTGTGAACTATTTTGGAAA
Organism: Hemerocallis citrina; assembly: GCA_017893485.1. Lineage (NCBI taxonomy): Eukaryota > Viridiplantae > Streptophyta > Magnoliopsida > Asparagales > Asphodelaceae > Hemerocallis > Hemerocallis citrina. The sequence continues at coordinate 269,117,873 of CM030363.1, forward strand.
CTGGAAGTGGTGTCATCTAAATTCTTCACTATGGTACAACATCTTCTCATTGATTGCAACTGAAATTGTAAGCAAGTTTGAATTGTTGAACTGGATCATGCACACAACAACTACAAGAAAGAAAGCCATGTATTCTCTATACATGCAACAAATCCTAAAGATAATACAGTGAAGACTGATGATCCTAGTTAGAAAATTGGTAGGATGATAATTAAAAAAAAATCCTAGCCAATGCAGGATGATAGTTAGGGGAGCTAAAAGGACTAGAGATAGACCCAAACGAACTTGGATTGAAGCTGTTAAGTCGGAAATTGAAAAGTATTAATTTGACGAAGGAGGCGAACCCCCAATAGAGTTGAGTGGAGGAGAAGGATTCATGTAGCCGACCCCAACATTTTAAGACAAAAGCTTTTGTTGTTGAACGCATGACACCCTACATTCTTGGATGAAGGGAGGGTTGCTCATTCAAAGAACAGTTATGTGATGCATGGTTGCCAATCAGTTCTAGTTATCAACAAAGCACTTTCAACGTAATTCTGCTGACCACACCTTTCGTTAACAATGCCAAACAGTGCCTTACGGACAATACAATATCTCTGGGAAAAAAATAAAGTAACAGCTTAACTTGAATTAAATACAAACAATATAGAATATTATTAAAACGAAATATATAACGTGACTTAAAGTTAAAATATAATTTGTTCTTGACAAAAAAAAAGTTAATGGAGCCTTTGTCCTTTGAAATAACTATAGTACAAACGACAACTTAATACTTAAAGTTAATGCTTAACGACAATATGCATATAATTTTTTGAATGTTTACGTAAGAGCCATAATCCTTCAACTTTTAATAAGAGATTCTATCTTACTTAACTCTGAATTAAGTTGGAAACTAGAAGTGGTGTCATCTAAGCTATTCCACTATAGTGCTCCATCTTCCCATTGATTGCATGTCAAATTTGTGAGCAAGTTTGAATTCTTTAACTGACTCATACCCATAGCTACTACGACAAAGAATGCAATGAATTGTCTATACATGCAATGACTCCAAAGACAATTCAACGAAGAATGATAACCACCCTAGTTAGAGTATTTTTTGTTTCTTCTAATAAAGGAATTAATTAGGAAAATTGATAGGATTGCAGTTAGGGGAGCTAAAAGGACTAGGAGTAAACCCAAACGAACTAGGGTTGAACCTATTAATAGGGAATTCATAAGTGTTAATTTGACGAAAAAGGTAGTTGATTGTAGGAGAAGGATTCATGTAGCCGACCCAAACATTTTGGGGCAAAGGCTTTCCCGTTGTTGTCCTCATGACAACTACTACAACAAAGATCTTGATAGAGTAGTTACTACACAATTACATTTTACATCTATATCTACAATCTAATATAGTGCACTAGTAGGTTTTAATTTGTTAACCTCTTGATAACAAATTGTTATATCTGAAGTTCCCCCAATGTCATAAACAACCAGTAAATCATGTTTTTCAGTGATAAGTTCCCATGTCCTCAAATTAGTGTTACAATCAAAACAATTGAAATTATCTCCTTCATTTAGTAAACACTAATCTTTTTTCGTAAAATCACCATACCAACAAATGCTGGCTAAACCAGCAGAATACTATCAGATGGAATCAAGAATATACTACAATAACATAAAACTTAACATGCTCTTCGCACTTGACGTAAATAATACAAGTAACTCATTCAATTGTATAGCATATAGTTAGAGAATAACTAATTAAACAAAACATGCATCCCAAACAATCACAACACTCAACCATGCAACAAGAACATGTCTAACAACAAAGCAACAACCAAGTAGAATTCGCGATGGGGAAGGGAAATTCTATCTGCTTCTGGAAAGACAGGTGGTGCGGCCCAATTACGTTAAAAAGGAGATTTTCTGAAATCTATAAATTGGCAAGGGATAAAAACGATTGGGTTGCAACAAACTGGAGAAATGGTGAATGGAGGCCGAGAGTTACGGGTAGACTAAACGCAGCATCTAGAAGGCAAAAGGAGGATCTAATCCGTTTTTTACAGGATTGGAAGCCGGCAGATGAGGGCGCTGAGGATAGGATCCACGGGGTGGGAGGGACAGGAGGAGGATATTCGGTCAAAGCCACTTATAATTGGTTAAATGACGGGGGGGTGCGGACACACGATCCGATTTGGAGAGTTAGAGTTCCTCTAAAGGTAAAACTATTCAATTGGATGGCTCGTAGGAAAGTTATTCTCACTCGCGACAACTTAGCCAAGCGGAAGTGGCAGGGGCCAGGAATATGCATTATGTGCAGGATGGATGGCGAGACGGTAGATCACCTTCTAATCAAGTGTCAGTACGCTAGGGAACTGTGGGGGGACCTTATGCTTAGACTAAACATTACGGGGAACGCTCCGGAAACGATTGACGATGTTTGGGGGGCTGGAGGGATACCAATGTTCGTAACGACCAAAGGTTCATTTGGGAAATCGGGGGAGCGGCGATTTGTTGGGGAATCTGGTTAGAAAGAAATAATAGAATCTTCAGACCATCTCACAAACACAGCATGCATCACCAACTGTTACATAGTATTATTGCTAATATTAAATTCTGGTCCATTTCGGCAGGTCCTGAAGCTTCTAAGAAGGTCACTTCATTGTACGCTGATATCAGCACTTCTACCGAAGAAGCGAACTCGGAGGAGGAAGGGGGGACTCCAGCTGCAGAGGGGGTAACACCAATAGCGTACTGATCGACGGCCGAGCAGGAGGAGTCGGTCTCTTTTTTGTCTTTTTTTTGGGGATGTTCCGGTCTTAGGAACTGTGGTACCATCTGTAATGATGTCCTCATTGGGGTAGGGGACTTTTTTTGTATGGGATGGGTGCTATCTTTTGGTTTGGGGAATGAGTATCATGGCCCGATGTTGGGACGCATGAATATCATATCCCTGCTTGGTTGTTTAACTAAAATCTCTTTAATGAAGTGCGGGGGACTAGTGCCCACTGTTTTCAATAAAAAAAACAACCAAGTAGAATTCGCAAATTGTCAATCATACTCTAATTTATTCAATTCCATTCATGGTAAACATTCGAAAACCACGAAACAAAAATAGACGAAAGGTAAAGAGCATCTCCTACTTCTTGAAGCGAGCAACCTCGGCATCGTTAGGGAAGAACCCCATGAGCCTCCCCGCCGAGTTCTGGTACGCGTACATGAACCCTCCCATCACTCCGATCAGTCCACCCGTCACCATCGACGGACCTCGAATGTTCGGTTTAATCCCTAAACAAACGAAACAAGAACTAAATTATCATCAAAAAAAATCCAAAAAAAAAGTGAGAAATAGACTAAGTGGTTGGGGTTTGGATTAGGACCGGAGAGGTAGCCGACGGTGACGGATACGGCGGCGATGGTGGAGAGGCGGAGGTAGTCGAGGGTGTTGAAGTTGGCGACGGTTTTGGTGAAGGGAGGATTGCGGTCGACGACGGGGTACTCGGGTTTCACTGATGCCGTGATGTCGGTGTTCATCTTCTTCGATTTGGGATTGGATTCTTGGGTTGGGTTTTGGTGAGTGCCACTTCGATCTGGTTGATTGATGAAATGCCCGAAGGTTGGATCAGTGACGGTGGATTGTGAGCACGGGTAGTACGCGTGTGGATTGAAATTCTATTTTTTTTAATTTTTTTATTTGGACTATCTCTATCTCTATACTACTATAATGGGAGAAGGCCTTAGTATAATTTGTCCATATCCCAATCCGTGCAACGCACGTGTTGGTAGAACTTTTTTTGCCATTTTCATTCCCCTCCAATTTTCCCTACATGCACAGCACGTGTATAATACTAGTATAATATAGGATAGAGCAGGTCCAGCAGGAGGCTCTAGGCTGTAATATAATCTCTACTACTATAATGGGAGAAGGCCTTAGTGTAATTTGTCCATCCCAACCCGTGCAACGCACGTGCTGGTAGAATTTTTTTGCCATTTTCATTCCCCTTCAATTTTTCCCACGTGCACAGCACGTGTATAATACTAGTATAATATAGGATAGAGCAGGTCCAGCAGGAGGCTCTAGGCTGTAATATAATACTACTATAATGGGAGAAGGCCTTAGTGTAATTTATCCATATCCCAACCCGTGCAACGCACGTGCTGGTAGATTTTTTTTTGCCATTTTCATTCCCCCTCCAATTTTCCCCACGTGCACAGCACGTGTATAATACTAGTATAATATAGGATAGAGCAGGTCCAGCAGGAGGCTCTAGGCTTTAATATAATCTCTACTACTATAATGGGAGAAGGCCTTAGTGTAATTTGTCCATATCCCAACCCGTGCAACGCACGTTTATAATATAGGATAGAGCAGGTCCAGCAGGAGGCTCTAGGCTGTAATATAATCTCTACTACTATAATGGGAGAAGGCCTTAGTGTAATTTGTCCATATCCCAACCCGTGCAACGCACGTTTAATTAAACTCTATAATATAAAACCAATGAAATACGTACAATACACGTTCAAATTTATTACCCTCTCCCTATCTCTCAAAAAAAACCAAAAACCCTACCCTCTTCATCTCCCTCTCTCTCTGCACCTATCCCATGGGAGAAGGATCATGAACAGTGAATGTCAGTCTATTATTTTACGTGTTCTGCACGTGCTTCTCCCATTATAGTAGTAGAGATAAAGAGAATATAATACTACTATAATGGGAGAAGGCCTCAGTGTAATTTGTCCATATCCCAACCAGTGCAACGCACGTGTTGGTAGAATTTTTTTGCCATTTTCATTCCCCTCCAATTTTCCCCACGTGCACAGCACGTGTATAATACTAGTATAATATAGGATAGAGCAGGTCCAGCAGGAGGCTCTAGGCTGTAATATAATACTAGTAATCTGCACGTGTTTTGCACGTTCTAATAAATATATATTTTAAAAGTAAATATTAAGGCGTAATCTGACCTCGAACTTATCGCATACTATTTACAAATTACTCATAGTGACACAAACTTTTATTTTATACGAGTGACACTTTTGTAAATAATTATCTCGTAAATAAATTTAAACTTTGAGAATATTATGGTAACTAACAACAATTGAGTAAATGAATAGTTAATATAACTTTTTTACTTAAAAATGAATGGTTAAAATTAAATGGTTGATTGTCTATAAATTACAGATTATCTACAAATGACAACCCGTCTCTTTCATTATAATATTAGAGATAAACAAGGTTGACTGATAACTAATCCTTTACATATAACTAGTATAACTGGTGCATATTGCACAGATTTTTTCAAAAATGAGAAAATAAGTAAACCAATTTTGAAAAAAATTATCTAATAATATATGTGCATGATTTTTATGTTAGATTAAGGTATATGATACAATTCAAAATTTGGATGGAAAAAGAGTGAGGGGTTGTCTCCTACATTTGCTCTCATTTTTTAAAAATAAAAAATAAAAAAAATTATACACCAAAAGTGATCTTAACATAATATTTTACTAGTGTACCCTTGTGCAATATTGCAAACTTATATAATATAATATAATATGTAGTATAACCCGTGCAATATTGCACATAATTTTTTAAATTTTTTTTAAAAATGAGAAATTAATATATTTTTTTTGAAAAAATCATCTCATAACATCTATATAATAATGCACGATTTTTAAAGTTTGATTAAGAGATATAATTCTAATTCACAATTTGGATGGAGAAAAAGTGGGTGGTTGCCTCATACTTTTGTTCTCATTTTTTTAATTTTAAAAAGAAAAAAAATTAGAAAATTGTTGAACCAAAAGTGGTTTAACATAATATATTGTATAGAGAAAATTCATCTAATCCATACAAGTAAAAGAAAAAAAGACATGAGAGACCAGTATCTTCGCTCCTCAAACTACTCAGGCCACAACAGCAAGCGAGAGAAGAGCGTTGAGCGCCAGTGACCAGTGATGCCGAAGCGTGGGAGGGAGCAGGAGTTGGATAGCCGTAGCAGCAGGCGAACAGGGAAAGCATTGGAGCAGAACAAGGGGTCGAAGCTCGTCCAGGTCACCTGTTGATCATAGAGATCGAACAAGGAAAGCAACTAACGGAGGATCCCATAGAGGCGAGACGACCTTCAATGGGGGGGGGGGGGGGGAGGGGGAGGAGTTATGCAAAAGCTCGCCATGTATCACGAGAGAGACGCAAACACGAATCCACGAAGGATGATGGAAGGAAGAGAACCTTTGCGGAGGTGACTAGGGGAGATGTGCATCCCACCGGTGAGCATAGAGTTCATCAGAGTTCTGCTTCGAAGGAGGAGGAAACACTTAATAAAAGGGAGGAGGACGAAGGCGAGTGGATATTAGTCAAGCCAAGGAAATCTCCGAAGTAGGGGAATAAAAGCGATCGGTCGGGGGCCAAGAGCTCGTCGAGGATAGAAGGAAGGAGGGTCGACAGTCATGTCACAAATGTGCCATGGTTGGGCACTCCATTAACAATTGCAAAAATGATTGGCTATGCTATGTGTGCAAGAAGTTCGACCACATCTCAACGGCGTGTCCCAAGAATAAGTTCGCCTCGGCGTCGACCTCCATCGCCCCTCCTCCGACTGCGGTTGCGCCTATCTCTGAAGCTAGCAAAACTCAAGAGAGCAGTGCTAGTGAGGGTAGAGTAATCATAGCTTCGATTACTCCGACGCCTCTAATGGCGGATTTTGAAAGGAGATACAAGGGGGGCCTTGTCGTCAAAGCACAAACAGGTAACCCAACTGCAAAACACATCACCGAACTTCTCACCACTACTTTGGTGTCTTTGTCGAAACCGGTTTGGTTGGTACAAGACATTAGCGAGAATTGCTTCTATGCGCACTATAGTGACGACGAGATTGTGGCAGAAGCAATTCGAGTGAAGGGTTTGGAAGGGAGTGATTCGCAGGGGCTAGAATTCTTCATTACGTGGTCTAGAGAATTCGGCGCGCTGAAGACAGATACATTCCCCTCAATGTGGATTCGATTTTATAGTGTACCTTTTCATTGTTGGGTACACTCGGGGTTTCAAAATTTGATCCGAGGCTTCGGCGTTCTGATCGAGATAGACAGGAACACATTAACACACACCTGCCGGAGGTTTGCGTGTCTGCGCATCGGGGTGTCTAACAGAGCTGATATCCCCTCCAAAATCAGAGTCGACTTCGAGAACGAGGTGTATGAAGTTATGGTGATAACTGAGGTGAAAAAGAGCATCTCGTTCCGAGAAGTGGCAATGAGGATGGACGAAGGAGGCGGTGATAGAAAGGATTAGCGAGAGGTTGAAGATAAGGCGCGGTCGTTGGATCGGGGGGGGGGGGGAGGGGGGATTAATCTGAGCCATTCATCGCATATTAGAGGAAAAGGGGAATACATCGGATCCACTTCTGATCCTATCCATCAATCACAGCTGCACTGGGAGGAGAGGGGCCCACGTGATGTAGTTACTGGAGTAGTACGAAACCTAGACAACGTACAGGTCAGGAGCGATAGGTTGCGTCTCGTTGGAGTTGAGGGGACTAGAGGTGGCGATGGGACAGCCTGTACGATGTACAGTGTGAAGGGTATGGGTATATTGAAGAAGGTGGACAGCGTCGGGCTTGAGGCAAATAAAGAAATGGGACTCATTCAAGACGAATGGCTGCAGTTCTCCAAGGAGCAAATTGAGGAGTATGTTAGAATTGCGTTAACTACACTAATGCATAACAGGGGCCCAATTTTAAAGCCCGTTAGGCCGTCTACGGTGGAGCACCAGCAGGTTTCATCAACATTTTTGGAAATTCAAAATATTGATGTTGTAGCTCCGAAGGTTCTTGTGGAGACAAGCCACACTCGCAACGTCGAAAATGCACAACATTCAGCAGAGCCAGAGTCTAGCGGACAAATTATCGGAGCTCTAGATGGTGTCGTGGATGACAATATTATTTCAGAAACATAAACAGATATGGGGGAAAATGAGCTCAGGGGTAGTGGGTGCAACAGCAATATCAAAAAGATGACAAGAGTATTGGAGAAAGGGAAAGCGACAATTGGGAAAAAAGGGACTACAAGAACCAAGCCAGGAGGACCTAGCCGACACTACTTCTAATGCAAAGGAGCAAGCTACTGACGGTGGAGGTATTCCTAATGAGTTTTTTGTGCTTAATTCTTTAAATGATAAGTCTCTTATCTACTTTGCTAGTCTTTACGGTCTAGCCATGGGCTCGTCTAAGAGCGAGCAGCTACACAATATTGCTATCATTAGAGGAGAGTCTAGAATCACGGTAACGTAAGGGTTTGATAGCGTTCGAGAGTGTAGAGGGTAGGTGTCATTTCCAGGTTTTTTAATGATGTACATCTTCTGGAATGTAAGAGGGATGAGGCAAAAGGCCAAAAAAAAGCGATTAGTATTACGATGAATAAAATTCGCCCTAGTATTTGCGAGTTGCAAGAAACTAGGATCGAGAACCCTTCAGATCATGACTTTAGAAGCCTCAAATGGGCTGAGGACTACGATTGGATATTTAAGCCAGCGGTTGGGCTATCGGGGGCATTGCTGTTGGGGTGGGTAGGAAACTCTTCAAAATTTTAGACGACCATGTTGGAAATTTTACGGTCTCTATTAGAGTTAAACAGAGAAGGGACGACTGGGAGCAAGTGGTTACTAGCGTGTACGGGCCGTACGACTCTAGACTACGTAACTAGCTAGCTTAAGAGTATCAAGACTAAATGGGATCAACCGTGGGTGCTGGGAGGGGATTTCATCATCACCAGATACCTAGATGAACATAGAGGCAGAGGTCACTGCCATAGAGAGCAGGAGAGATTCAATGCACTATAGACTCTTTGGAGTTATTTGAGTTAGAGATGACCGAAAGAAAATTCCCATGGTGTAACATGCAACGCAATCCCACTCTGGCAAAACTAGACAGGATTCTGGTGTCTAATGATTGGGAGGACGAGTTCCCAATGGCCAAAGCGAAGTCCGTGGTTCGGTATACATCAGATCATATACCCCTTGTCATAGACTGTGGAGAGGCCATCAGGAAAAAGAAGTTTGCATTTAAATTTGAGAAGTTCTGGACGACAGTAGCCGAAACAAGGCAGATGATCCAAGAATCATGGAGCGGGCACACTAACAACACAACAGCGGTCGGAACCTGAGTGGAAAAGATAAGGCGATTGCGCAGATCTCTCAGAGTGGGCTAAACAGAAGTTTGGAGCTGTGCAGTTCTAGAAAAGAGTCTCTGACCAATAAGATCAACGAGTTGGAGACCGTACAAGAGGAGAGAGATCTGGTCAAAGCAGAAAAGGACGACATGGCTAGATGCAGATTAGATTTAATGCACATAGCCTCAGCGGAGGAGCTTTACTGGAAGCAAAGATCGAGAATACAATGGCTTAAAGAAGGAGATGCAAATACAAAATTCTTTCACAAGGTGGCAAATGGTAGAAGAAGGCAAAACCATATTGCGGGATTGATCGTGGAAGGAGCTTGGACGAATAATGTAGATGCTATCAAAGATCATCTGGACAAGAGGTACCACGATATCCTAGGAAGGAAGAGTGAGGCCAGGTGTACGCTGTCAGACGATATGTGGAGCGATTCGAGAATAGAAGGTAGCGAAGGAACTGAAGGATGATTTTCTGAAGAGGAAGTTCTCAAAGCAATCAATCTTCTCGGTCAGATAAGGCTCCGGGACCAGATGGGTTCCTAATTTTCTTTTACAATATATATTGGAAGATTGTAAAGGAGGACCTAATGAATATTTTCAAAGAACTGTACGACGGTAGCGCAAAACTTGAAAGGTTAAACTATGCCAGCATCATGCTTATTCCTAAGAATCAAGACGTGCGGTCTGTAGATGATTTCAGACCTATCAGTCTGCTTAACGGGTCTTTCAAAATCGTTACCAAGGTACTGGCCCAAAGGCTGTCACCACATCTTGGGGATGTGGTAGCACACTCGCAGAGTAAATTTATTCGTGGAAGAGACATCATGGATAGCATAGCATCGGCACATGAAATCATCTTTAGGGGTGGTAAAGATAAGATGGAAGGATTTCTTCTAAAAAACGACTTTCAAAAGGCTTACGATTCGGTGCATTGGGAGTGCTTGGACGAGGCATTACAACTCAAAGGTTTTGGAACGAGATGGCGGGCTTGGATGAAAATCTGCGTTCGAGGGAGAAAATCTATCATCCATATTAACGGGTGGCAGGGTAAAGAGATTATCTGCAAACGGGGACTTAGGCAAGGGGATCCGCTCTCCTCCCTTTTATTTGCCATCGTCGCAGACGGACTGACTGAAATGGTACGGAGGGGAAACGAACATCACGTAATCAAGGGAATCCAGATCAAAGGTATCGCACAAACATTGCCAATTCTACAATACGCGAACGACACTCTACTATTTGGAGGGGGGACAGATGAGGAGGCCATAGCTCTCAAGGCGGCACTGGATTGCTTCCAAGGCTGGTCTGGATTGAAAGTAAATTTAAAGACGAGCTGCGTAATCCCGATCAGCGACAATCAAGTGATGCCAATAGACAAAATCACAAGTACTCTAGGTTGCGATAAGGAAGTTTTCCCAATCAAATATCTGGGGATGCCACTGAGGTCGGGACCGCTGCTAAGAGAGGATTGGATCCCCATGATAGTAAAAATCGAAAAGAAATTGGGTGGCTGAAAGAGTAGGTTCCTTTCTTTAGGAGGGAGGATTACACTACTTAACTCAGTCCTGTTCGCTATCCCTATCTATCTGATGTCCATCTTCGAATTGTCGAAGTGGGTTATTTACAAGATAGACAAGCTAAGACGAAGATTTTTATGGAAAGGAGCGGATAAGGCGAACAAAGGGTTCCACCAGGTCAAATGGGGAAGAGTTTGCAAGAAGAGATAATTTGGCGGGTTGGGAATTCTGAACTTACACGTCATGAACAGGTCGCTACTTTGCAAGTGGTGGTGGAAGACCCACGCACGTCAAAAAGGTTGGTGGGGGTACTCGTTCGATAGGTATCGAAAGAGGAAGAAATACCGGTTCGGAAGGAGAAGCTCACACGGAAAGGCTTCATTTCTATGGAAAGGAGTCGCGAAATAGGGGGAAATCTTCCACACTAATACTACGCGCAGGATTGGGAACGGTAGGAGCACTAGATTCTGGACAGATAAGTGGTGTGGGGATAGGACGCTACAAAACCTATTCCCACAAGCGGCGGAAATAGCTATTGAAAAAGACTCGTTGGTTGCTGAGGTTTGGAAGAATGGAAAGCTTAGACTGGTTGTAGCAGATACATTGACGACGGAGTGTACTAACCAGTTTGAAGAGCTCCATAGGCTCATTCAAGAGGGGGCGGATAGGACGACAAACGATACGGATGAAAGATGGTGGAACTTACATGCCTCAAAAACCTTCTCGGTAGTATCAATGTACAGGTGGCTTAATGACGGGGGGGTTAGATGTAAAGAGGAGAACATCATTTGGACCATCTCCGCTCCACTTAAAGTTAGAATCTTCTGCTGGTTGGCACACGACGACGCGATCCTCTCCAAAGTCAACCTACGGAAAAGAAAGTTACAGATCGATGTTAGGTGCATCTCATGCATGAACAATGAAGAGGACACCACACACATTTTATTTTTGTGTCCTAGAGCGGCCCTAACTTAGGAGGTTCTGTGTAGAGGTTGGAGTTCAAGATAGTCCTATATCGAGTTTACAGGTTTGGGGTAGGTGGAGAGAGGAACTAGTCAGAAAAGAGGATAGACGGGCATGAGATATAGCAGTACGGCTACCTTTTGGAGTCTATGGCTGGACCGGAACGATTCGTGCTTTCGAAATATTATTCATAGATTTCCTGTCTCAATGCATAAAATTTTTCTGTTCATTCATGATTGGGCAGGATACACAGGAGCGAAGAAGAAGCTGAAGCTGGACAAGGGGGAATAGCTGAGGAGCAGACGGAGGCAGGATAAAGGGTAGCCTAAACCTTTTGTAAGAATAGTTTGTTGCTATTATGATAGCTGATGTAACTTTTGTATCTTCGCGTTTTGAGGGTTGGATGTTGTTCTATGTAGCGATATGCTACTACTAGGGACTATATTTTGTACTACTTTGTTTCGTTAATGATCATTAATAAAGCGATGACCGGTGTCATCTTTCATCAAAAAAATAATATATTGTATAGATATAGATAGAAAAGGAGTAGCAAAGACATCTTACAAACACGGTTACAACCCCAAAGAACACAACGCTACAAGAATAAGAACAAATCGAAGTATAAGTTTTACATTTGCCGCATAAGCAACAAAAATCTTGCTGAGCGCAGCAAGCATAAACCAATGCAAGGAAACAACAAAAGCAACAATATCACAGTAGAAGAGAAGCCCAGAAACAGAACAGAGACATCAAAAACTACAGCCTGAACATAAAAAAAGGTAAGCACCACCCAAACAACATCAGAATAGGCAGTGTGCAGAAATTGAAATTAGAATTTGCTTTCACTTTTAGTAAAAGATAAAAAAGTGGTGGTAATAGTTTTTTTTGCAGTAAGTCAGTCCTGAGAATTTTATAAATTCTTCTATCCTTTCAAAATCAGTACACCACTTCATACTTTGGGGTGAAATGGTTCTTTTGCGCTTAAGAAGTTTACTGCCAAAATTTTACAAAACAACATTTTAGTTCCATTATTTTTGGATTGGATAAGGTAATTTATTTATTTATTTTCTGTTGTATTCCGTTACCACTTCTCCCCCCTCCCACTGAATAAGCATAAACATCGTGTTTTTTTCAACAAAGTAATAATAACTAATTAAAAAAATTGAAGATCATGATGCCAGTCACAGATGCACATATAAGTGATGAAATATATACATAGCTTTAGACATTGCTTTCTCTCAGTATTTTTGATTCATCCCAATTGATTAATCTACCATTCGTGTTTCATCTCAATTCAAAACTACAAACTGCTTTAAGAACTCACTTTTTGTTCCATGATCCATGTCACCTTATCTATCGGATTTGAAGTCCCCAGAGCCGATAAGATGATGTAAAGAAAGGTAAATTACTCTAAACTGCTATGAACTTGTTTTACGTTTTTACTGTACTGGTAAAGCACCCACATAAAAATTTAAAAAAAAAACAGGATCAAGCAAGTTGACAGTGTATTAACTATTAAAGCAAATGACAAAGTAAGTTCATCTGCAGTTTACTGTAATTCACCCTATAAAAAATGCGGAAACAACTATGAACTTAATATTGATGCAATATTACATAAACAAGAACCGAGAAATATGCAACACAACATTAACTGTAATGGCAATAAAGTTCCTTAAAGAAAAAGAAAAAGAAAAAAAATGAAACAATGGCAATAAAGACGCCTGTAACCAGTGAAGCAGAGACTGCACAAAACAATTGAACTTACAGTAGCAGAAACTGTACAGATCTTGCACAAGAACGAAATCATACAGAAAGAGACTTACATATGTTCCGTATATTCCAATTTAAAGGTCTTCCATCTAATACCACAGCGAAAAAAGTCCCTCTTATCTAACACTCCATTCAAAAAGCTTCCCGTGCAAATTCCCCAAAACTGTTGGTATTAACAAACAAAATCCAACTACGGCCTAATTTTCACTAGAAGTACTCAAAATCAAGATAAGAAGAATCAGTTGACGTTCCCTTGTTCCCTCCAGCCACATGGTGACCGCCACCGCCACCGCCACCGCCACTCCCATTCCCATTCCCAGCAGAAGCACTAAACACAGTAGCACTCTCCGAGGTTTTCTCCTCCTTAATAGCAAACTGGCTAAAATCAACAGGATCAGGTACATGCGGAGGTGTGGCACTTCTAACCAGAGCCCAGTTCACCCCTTCAAAGAAAGGATGCTGTCTGATCTCAGTCGCCCCCCTTCTATAAGCAATTCTCTTCTCGGGATCCTTCACCAACAGCCCACGAATAAGGTCACGTGCAGCACTGCTCACAACTGGCGAATCTGGAAATTTCAGAGGCTGTCCCACTACATTATGTAGAGTGGCCCTATTCCCCGATCCCTTAAATGGAGTCGTCCCATGCAACAACTCGTACAAAAATATACCGAACGTCCACCAGTCCACTGCGCTGCCGTGCCCCTCACCGCGGATGATCTCTGGAGCTAGGTACTCATGGGTACCTACGAACGACATGGACCTAGCGTTGGTGGGCTCTGCCATTAGCTCCGGGAGTGCACCACTTCCTATTCCAAAGTCCGACTTGGACTTGCGGTTGTACTTTGGGAGGATGCGAGGGAAGAAGGAGGAGGGCTGGATGCAACCCTGGACGGTCTGCTCCTTGCCTAGAAGAGCATTACAGGTGGTGTTTTGTTGGTGCACAGAGGAGGAGGTGACGAGGGTGGGGTTGACGGAGCATCGGAGGGAGAGGTCGAAATCTGAGAGCATGATATGGCCGCCTTCTCGAACGAGTACATTTTCAGGCTTCAAGTCTCTGTAGATTACCCCCAGCATGTGCAGATATTCAAGAGCAAGCAGAATTTCAGAGGTATAGAACCTGTTTTAGATGCAACAATGCACAAACAAACATGTACATGGAAACAGTTATTTAAGATATATAATGGAAAATTAGTTAGGAAAACATCACACAGAGTCCGACGACACTTGTGCAGAAAAGTAGATAGAAAGTGAAGTTGTAAAACATAACAATCAATGTGTAGATACATGAATTTTAGTTTGTAAGTAATGGTCCGAAGTGCTAGTCTTTAATATTTTCCTACAAAACAGAGACTTGGTCAAATACTGAAAAATTATTCAGAATAAAAGGTGCAGTGCAATATATATATTGAGTCCAATTTATACTGAGATAAAATGACTAGTAAAATATTTATGATATTAAAACTAATATAAACATCATGAGAAGTTTGACATAAACAATGGGAATAACTGGATCTCCATTGCTGGGAGAACTAGAAGGCTTTGTTACTAATTAATTATGCAGTAAATTTTTATTCAAAATGTTTTAAGTAAACTTTTGAATCCAACCCTCTATTCTAGTTTTGTGTTAGTAAGAAACAAAGATTAAACTAATTGGTAAATATAATTGGAATAATGTTTTAAATAAAAATAGCAATATCAGAAATGTGGAATATATCAGATATTGGGAACTTGAAATGAAGAATACTTATTAATAGAAACCTGTACATCCGTCGAGCAGAAGCCAAATAGAACATTCTTTCGAAAATTAAATCATTTTAATTACTCAGTTACAAAGAAACTCCAACTTGGTGCGAGAAACCTACTTCATTTCTGAAGATCCAATCTAGCTATCTTCTTGGCTAACTATGAACACCCACTTTGTGCACTTGAATCTGGAGTACCTCTTTGTTAACACCTAATGATATTAGATTAAGACATGCCCCTAGAACAAAGTAGAACTCCTTTGGAGCATGCAGCATGCCATCCATTCCTTAAAACTCGACTTTTCTTTTCCTAATCATTTTGAAAGCAAACACTCAGCCAGGCTTTTATACTTTTCTTTTTTCTCGGAGAAAAAATTGATATTATTGAAAGCATGCATGCACTCACTAACGAAAATTCAATATTCGACTTCTACTTCAAGTCAGACTGCAGTAATTGAGTCTAGTGTATCTTTCACTTAAATTCTGAAGATATTAATGCCAATTTAATATTTCTTCCCTCTGAATCAGAAATCAATTTCACAGCATTTTCTCTCCCAGCTCGAAAGCTTCAGGTCCTGATGACTATTCCATTAAATTTTTCCAGACCTTCTGAACCCTTATTAAACTTCAATTAAATTCTTTCAAACCTTCTGAACCCTTCTTAAATTTGAGCTACCGAAAGCAATCCACTCTTGAATTCATTTTAGATGTCCTCGGAAATGGACCAGCTTCTTTCTAAGAAGCAGATCATTCCTTTTTGGTCCAAGGCTTATTACCTTTGCAGTATCTGTTTAAAAATTATCACTAAGATCCTTGCAATCCTTGCAGAGAGATGGAAAAGGATCATGAATGATATTAGTCACTAAAAAATTTATTCCGAACGGAAATGTCGTGGACATGCCTGACGAGAACCAACGAAAGCATGCAAGGACATTAGCTTAAGGACTTGTTACCAGAGGCCAGGAGAGAGGAATTGCCAGAAATCTACTCTATATTGCATGCACAAGTAAGTTGGAGCTATGAAGAAGGGAAATTGGGACATGACAATCCTTAATATGACTTATTACATGGTGACCTCCATTACGGAACAAAAGGTTTCACACTCATGATAAAGAGAGATTACAAAAAGAAACAAATAAACAAATAATAATAGGCATGTGCTAGAGTGCATATACAGTTTCAAATAAATTCTATAATCATGAAACATATTACATCTGCATGTACCATAAATATGAAAAATGTTGTATATGTTTGTCTTTGTATAAGGAATATGCCTTATGTTTTTATCTTCCTATCAAATAGCCTAACACATTTCTCTTCTTATGTGCGAAACATATCTTAAGTTTCACAATTAATTTTGTACTGTTCACAAACTATACACATACCTTAATTAAGTAACAAGCATGAAAGGAAGTACGTGAAACATTACGAAAGTTCTATAGAAGTGCTGGAGAAGCATTTTGTAAGTATAGAACTTTAAATTACATTAAAAAACTAAGGACATGTGAGAAGTATATGACACTTGTCCAAGTAGAATGTTATGATGTCAATGGCCGACATATATTTGCACAAACATCGCTCCAAGATAGAATCATCCGTGCTTATGTAGCTTTTAGATTGTGGAGTGTGGATCATAGCTTTGGTAGTGAGAAAGATCAATCTTATTGAAAAAAACTAAGTGAAACTTTAGCCTCGCATGAGAAGCCTTTACGAGGGAAAGCAGAATAGAAAAAAGAGAACTTATTCCAACTTCTGGTTACTTAATCTATTAAAATAAAAGAAAAATGGACAACACAATAAGTTTTTGCGAAGTTGCCACTGAGATTTTTCTCAATAAAAAGAATGATTTCATCCACCCTCATAAACTAAAAGCAATCAACGGCTTAAACAAATCTGATGATAAAGGTTGGTAAATCAATGAGAGTACGCAAAAGGTAAGCACAATGGTACTTCCCAGAAAGAAGATTAACACAGGGACGTTTCTAAGACAAAGATAACTAACCTGGCAGCTTGCTCGGTAAAATACTTGTTGGGCTGCTTTTGTCGGAGAGAGTGGAGATTACCGCCGCTGCAGTACTCCATTACCAAGCAGTAAAACTTCTCAGTCTCAAAATGAGAATATAAATTAGGCAAAAATGGGTGATCCAGAAGGCCAAGGATTTCCCTTTCGGTTTGTGCACGAAGTAGCTTATTTCTACTAACAAGTGAAGCCCTGTCCATGACTTTCATTGCAAAATAGGCACTAGTTCCTTTAAGCTCAACGAGATAAACGCTTCCAATGTCACCATAACCTAGTCGCTTCAATAGCCTAAAATGACTTAGGCCAAGAGGGGCATCTTGTGCATTTGCCAACCGAATGGCTTCCCAACAACAGTCACCACCAGTATGCCGCTTTATAGAAGCAGTGGAGGTACTGTCTATGCTATCACTCCGAGTACTACTACAGCTACTCACAGTGTTATGGGAGTCACTGATTTTTGCATCACTTAGCTTCGTCACTATACTGCTCGAGGTTGAGGTTGAGGTTGAGGCCGATGTTGTTTCCGACATCCCTGGCAATCTCGGGCTAGGGAATGGACATGGGTTCTTAACATTGTTGTTACTATTTTTTGCAAGAGAGTCAGGTTTCTTCTTCTTGCTTGATGACTTTTCAGTTGGCTTTTCAGAATCAGAAAGAGGTTTAGGAATTGAGCAAGAAGGAGGATGGTCATTGGAAAAATGCTTATCCGATGTTGCAGTACTCATAGCTGGAATTCCATGTGAATAGCAATGCCAAAAGAAATTATAATTTGGAAGTAATTAACTTAAATGTAGGATGTATCAATTTTAAGAAGGAAAGCAAAAAAATAAAAATAAAAACAACTAAATTACACACGTTCCTAATCAAGCATATGGCGAAATTAACTAGATAGCAAAATGTATAGTAAACTGACAAATTTTCGTGTCAAACTAAAATAAGTAGAATGCAAAATCAAGCACCATAACAAGTTTTTTAAATAGAAATCATCATAAAATATAGAAAAAGACAAAATTGCTAGTAACCATAAAATTGCATTACTACATGGACTCTTAAAGGATCATTTTTTGAGTGCCTTCATGAGAAAGACAAAGATTATAACTCTCACGGTCACAGTATAAGTGTTGCAGAATATTTAGTCAAGAACAAAAACTTGGATCTGTAAAAGATCCCGAATATGGGCTTATTTTAGGAAAACAGTCAAAGAAACGTTATATTAACAGATGATGAATAGGACTTAGTATCATATATTTTCAATGGTTGTTACTAAATTACTAATAAAAAGAATTGTAAAAACACTTAAAGGACAGGAAATTTAAGGTATCAACTATCTAGGGCTGGAATCTGCATACCACATTTAACAAATTATATCAAAAAATT
Organism: Hemerocallis citrina; assembly: GCA_017893485.1. Taxonomy (NCBI): domain Eukaryota; kingdom Viridiplantae; phylum Streptophyta; class Magnoliopsida; order Asparagales; family Asphodelaceae; genus Hemerocallis; species Hemerocallis citrina. The sequence goes on from CM030363.1 coordinate 269,136,414, forward strand.
TCGCAGAGAATTGACAGAAGAATACAAAAAAGAGAGAAAAGAAGACTAGGTCATTAAACAGTGAGTTTGCGTATAACATCAGATATACCTTGATTCTGAGAAGCATGAGAGTTGCTGACATCTTCCTTACTTAGCTTTTTCACAGAAGAAGCTGAGATCGAGGCTTCTGTTGCTTCTGAGATCCCTTGCAATCCTGAATTTGAGCTTGAACTAGAAATTGGATGCACAACATCCATATAACTGTCGCCGCTATTCATTGTAACTGAGTCTGGTTTGTCCTTGATGCCTAATGATTCAGATGAGGTTAAGTTGAAAGTATGAAATGGTTTATAGTTTGGGAATTGACTAAGATGCACACAAGGGCCAGCTTTCGCCTCCGGCTTACCTGTAGAATCATTACCGTCATTATAGAAGGTTGAATCCGTTCTTTTCTCATTGACTAGAGTTGTCTCTGAGGTCATGTTACTCATCACTGGAAGTCAATGTGAACAGCATGAAAGAATTCGGCTTGCAGAATGTAAAATAATCAAGCGGATTCTGTTGATAAAAGTAAACAAAAAGGTCAGAAGTAAAATTGATTCAAATTTCAGAGCGCAAAAGCACATTGTGGGAACTTAAACCAACCACAGTTACAACTTCACAGTATTGTGTACATCACATTTAGCTCTGAAGTGGATTGATTGAACTCTTCCATGGAATTAGAACTGAGCAAAGTCATAACTACAGGCTGAACATGCACGAAAATAATTGCTGCCTCTGTAATGTTTAATCTCTGAACAAAATAATTTATACAGTAGATTGATATTCATATTGTTCCATAATAATTAGTAAACACCAATTGTCAAACATAGAACTTTCCAAATTTGAATCACAATAAAGTTAATGGGAGGAATAGCGGACTAA